>CM075964.1:92868795-92878920 GCA_038048745.1 Coluber constrictor foxii | reverse complement strand
GTTTCTCACATTGATGACCAGTTTTTCACACTTACGACCGTTGCAGCATCCCCGCGGTCACATGATCAACATTCGGAAGATTGGCGACCGACTCATATTTATGAGTCTCAGTGTCCCGGAGGGGGGGGTCACGTGATCCCGCTTTGCGTCCTTCTGACGAGCAAAGTCAACGGAGAATCCGGGATTCGCTTAATCCATGGGGTTCCTTAACTTAACAACTGTAGTGGATTCACTTAAGAACCGGGGCGAGAAGTCACAAATGGGGGCAAAATTCTCCCTTAGCCACAGAAATCTGGGGAGGCTCCATTGCGGTCGTAAGTCGAGGACTACCTGTATCGGGTCCTCCAATTTTCTCTTTAGCGATCAGGCAACCTGGATGTAAATCAAGTGAACTGTGGGGCGTCTGCAACGGTCATAAGTATGAAAAATGGTCCTGAGACAGTTTTTTCCAGTTTGATTTTGATTTTGATTTTATTAGATTTATATACGCCCTGCTCCTGAAGGACTCAGGGTGGTGAACAGCCAAGAAATAAAACAAATTTAAAAGCAATATAAAACCATATGAACCAATTTGGCCCAGGACAAATTAAAACACCCCAATGGTAAAACTGATTTAAAATTTACACATTAAGAGGGGGGAGGGGAAGTTCCTTTGTAACTCCCGACGGTCACTAAGCGAAGCCTGGCAAGTCGAGGACTGCTTGTAAACGTGTTTCAAAATACCACAGTCAATCAAGATTCAGGATTTGTGGACTTGGAATCCTTCTAACTGTATTGTGATTGATAGAATCTGATTGATGGGTTGATTGATTGATGGGTTGATGGATTGATTGGTTGATGGATTGGTTGGTTCAATTTATATTGCTGCCTGCAATTACGGCAAGTTCAAATCTCACCAGGCTCAAGGTTTGACTCAGCCTTCCATCCTTTCGAGGTAGGTAAAATGAAGACCCGGACTGTAGCGGCATATTTATTTTATTTATTTATTTATTGATTCGATTTCTATGCCGCCCTTCTCCGGAGACTCAGGGCAGCTTACAATGCATTAAGCAATAGCCGTCATACTTTTGTATATACCTGCTTAGTAGGGCTTTCGCCCCCCCCCCAAGTGGTGTTCTTTTTTTATACAAAGTCAGCTTATTGCCCCCCACAATCCGGGTCCTCATTTTACCTACCTCGGAAGGATGGAAGGCTGAGTCAACCTTGAGCCTGGGGAGATTCGAACTCGCAGTAATTGCAGGCAGCTGGCAGCTAAGTGCTACTTAACAGGGCTTTAGTCCTCTGCACCACCAAGGCTCCTTGGCCTTGCCTGCAAAACTGGGCTTGGTGATATGCTGGTGATTTGCCATCCACAAAACGTTCAAGAGAGAAGAGACAGGGAGACCCAGAGACACAAAAGGGAAGGAAGGACAGCAGATTTTGAGCCAAACCACGGTTTGGCTAGTTTATCCGCCCAAGCGGGACATTCACAGGCCCTGCTTTTTCCGCTAAAACAAAACATTCGCCTTCATTGCTACGTCTGCACAACGCTTGGCGAGAGAGTCAACCGGACAACAAGTCTGGGTTTGAACAACACACTGAAGCGACACACAAACTCCAAAACGGGCCCAAGCGGGACAGGTGGCAGAAAAGGAGCTGCCGGCCTCTGAACCTCACCTGGGGAAGGGCATGTTGTGCGAACTCAGCCAGGGAGAGCCTGAAGGAGAGAACAAGGAGAAGGTGGGACTTCAGCAGGAGGCATCTGGGAGGCTTCGGGTCAAGGGAGACAAGGTGGGGAGCCTGGGACAACAACACCCCCACCTCACCCTCAGCACGCTCTTCTGGAGAGGACCGGAGGGGTGCAGTTGTAAAAGAAGGCAAAACGTTTAGGGAGTAAAGGCAATGAGTACAGTTGTCCCAGTTAGAGGAGGGGAGGGGATTGAAGGGGGAGGAGGAGGAGGAAAATGGGAAGGAGGGGGGGAGGGGAAAAGAGGAAGAAGGGGAAAAAAAGGGAAAGGGGATGGAGAGGAAGAGGAAGAGGAAGGGAAAGAGAAAGAAGAAGGGGAAGGAAGGGGATGGAGGGGAAGGAAGAGGAAGGGGGAGGAGGAGGAGAAGGAAAAGGGGGAGGAGGAAGAGGAGGGGGAGGGGTGGGGAGGAGGGGAGGGGAAGGAGGAGGAGAAGAAGAGGAGGGGGAGAAGAGGAGGGGAGGGGGAGGGGAGGGGAAGGAGGAGGAGAAGGAGGGGGAGGAGGAAGAGGAGAGTGGGACGAGGAGGAGGAGAAGAAGAGGAGGGGGAGGGGTGGGGAGGAGGGGAGGGGAGTGGGAGGAGAAGAGGAGGAGAAGAAGAGGAGGGGGAGGAAGAGGAGGGGAGGGGAGGGGAGGGGAAGGAGGAAGAGGAGGAGGAGGAGAGTGGGACAAGGAGAAGAAGAGGAGGAGGAGAAGAAGAGGAGGGGGAGGGGGGGAAGGAAGAAGTAGAGGAGGAGGGGAGGGAGGTGAAGAAGAAAAGGGGAGGGGATGAGGAGAAGGAGGGGGAGGGGACGAGAAGGAGAGGGAGGGGAGGAGAAGGAAGGGGAGGGGAGGAGGAGGAGGAGGAGGAAGAGGAGGAGGAGGGGGAGGAGAAAGAAGAATGCTTCTCACTCCAGCTCACCATCATCTCAGCCAACCTAGGTTGCTACTCAACACTGTTGAGAGGACAATAGACCATCATTGCTGTCAACCAAGAAGAGCAGCGAGAGCTGAAAGGAAGCAGCTCCAGAGCCATCATTGTCCACCTCTGGGACCTGGCTAGGATCTTACCTTGCAACTCCATCGCGTCTTCTTCATGTTTGAGGACTATCTCCCGGGTTTCCTCCAGCTCATCTAGAAGTTGCAACACTTGAGCCTGGAGGTTGTGCTTCAAATCTTCTTCGGAGCTTTTCCCATCATCATTGGAAGAGTTCTTAGGTTCTTCTTTCGCCACATCCTCCTCTTCCTCCTTGTCCTTCTGCTCCTCTTCTTCCTTCTCCTCCTCTTCTTCCTTCTCCTCCTCCTTCCTCCTCATCCCCCTCGTCTCCCTCCTCTTCGTTCATTTCCTTCTTGGGGAATCCACTTCACCTGACGTAAAACATCACATTCAGCATCAACAACACAAGAGTGGAGTTGAGGCGCCATGGGCCATTTTTGTAGTAGGCCAACTTGCTGTAGACCAAACCTTTCCAGAAGAGAATGGGCTACCTCTACATACCTGCCCAAAACAATATGGACACGACTGAAGGCTGGAACTGCCAATCAAAGACAAATAACAGAAGACACTTCCTCCCAATTAGATTCAAGGAGAGGGAGGAACTGGAGTTATGAATGGACCAGTACTGGTCCAGGGAGCCTGAAGTCCCTCAGCTGCGTCATCCTCTCTGCTATATCCAAAACTACTTGGTCTACTGTTGAGGGAGGGGAAGGAAAAAAGAGAGGGAGGGAGGGAGGGAGGGAGAGAAGGAAGGAAGGAAGGAAGGAAGGAAGGAAGGAAGGAAGGAAGGAAGGAAGGAAGGAAGGAAGGAAGGAAGGAAGGAAGGAAGGAAGGAAGGAAGGAAAAAAGAGGGAGGGAGGAGGAGGGAGGGAAGGAAGGAAGGAAGGAAGGAAGAAGGAGGGAAGGAAGGAAGAAGGAAGGAAAGAAGGAAGGAAAGAAGGAAGGAAGGAAGGAAAAAAGAGGAAGGGAGGGAGGGGAAGGAAGAAGGAAGGAAAAAAGAGGAAGGGAGGGAGGGGAAGGAAGGAAGGAAGGAAAAAGAGAAAGGGAGGGAGGGGAAAGAAAGAAGAAGAAGGAAGGAGAGAAAAAAGAGGAAGGGAGGGGAAGAAAAAAAGAGGAAGGGAGGAAGAAGAAAAAAGGAAGAGAGGAAGGGGAAGGAAAAAAGAGGAAGGGAGGGGAGGAGAGAAGGAACAAAAGAAGGAGGAAGAAAAAAGGGAGGGAGGGGAAGGAAGGAAAAAGGAAGGAGAGAAGGAAAAAAGAGAGAGGGAGGAGGGGAAGGAAGGAAGGAAAAAAGAGGAAGGGAGGGAGGGGAAAGAGAAAAGAAGAAGGAAGGAGAGAAAAAAGAGGAAGGGAGGGGAAGAAAAAAGAGGAAGGAAGGAAGAAGAAAAAGGGAGGGGAGGGAGGGGAAGGAAAAAAGAGGAAGGGAGGGAGGGAGGAGAGAAGGAACAAAAGAAGGAGGAAGAAAAAAGAGGGAGGGAGGGGAAGGAAGGAAAAAGGAAGAAGGAAAAAAGAGGGAGGGAGGGGAAGGAAGGAAAAAGGAAGGAGAGAAGGAAAAAAGAGGGAGGGAGGGAGCGGAAGGAAGGAAGGAAGGAGGGTGTGGGTGGGTTAGGGTTCACTTAACGACTGTGGCAAGAAAAATCATAAAATGGAGCAAAACTCACAGTAACAAATTTCTCACTGAGCCACATAAATTTGGGCCTCAATAGAAGTCGTAAATCGAGGACTACCTGTACTTAAATGGACCCTTTTGTTCTTCCGGGCTCGGATTGAGGTCCCAGAAGACAAAGGGACCTTGGAGGTCTTCTAGTCCAACCCCTGCTTGAGAAGGAGACCTTATACCCCATTCTGGACCAATGGCTCTCCAGCCTTTTCTTCAACGCCTCCGACGAGGCTACAGTTCTCATGTCCATCCAGATGGGACCCCACCAAAAATGTCTTTTGGGGTGCAACCTCAGAAAGCTACAAGCTGGAGGACAGGCCCCCTTGGAAGAAACAGGGGGCAGAAGCCACGGAGCCCAGGAATAGGGTAGAATGGGGGGGGCGATTTGCAGACCCCCCTCGCTGATCACCTCAGAACAACTTGAGGGTCCTTTTTATTTTAAAGTGGGGGGGAGCAATCCTTTCCCCCAAAATTGCCACCATCACCACACCTGACACTTCCCTAACGGAGCCAGAGGTCCCCTTCCCACCGCACCCCAAAACCCGTTTCTGAAGGTGACCGGTTGGGGACCCTCCCTGATGCCCCCTGCCGCCCCCTCCCCCCACACCTGGCTGAAATTCTCCTATCCAGGTTTAACCTCAAAGAGAACTAACCAAGATAGATGGGCAAGGAGGGGGGGCAGGGGGGAGAGGTTCATCTTTTGGTCTGCTTAGATTTGGAGCACCCCTAAAGACCCCCTCGAGAGGAAGCAGCAGTGGGTGATGCCCCCATTTTTTGTTGCATACCCCCCAAAAATAAATGCCACCCAAAAAAAGCTGTTAAAATTGTGCATTGGGCAATCTGGTCCCTTCTTCAGAGTCCGGATTGGCGGGAGGCATGGCTATAAATACATGACAAAAAAGGGGGGGGTCGGATGTCTTCCCCCCCCCCGCTGTTTTTTCCCTCCCCTCCCCACCTCCTGGGCCATGACGTCATCAGGACCAGGTGTTTGCTAAAAGGGAGGTGGGGAGGGGCAGAAAGACAAGGCGGGGAGGGGGGGTGTGGAGTTGATGCCGCAAGAAGAGGGGCGAGGAAATTCGGGGGTGGGGGGTGTCTTGAGAAGGGGTGGGGGTCTCAGGAAGGGGATACAGGAGGGGGAGCAAGGGGTTTCCACCCCAGCGGGGGAGGGGGCGACGACAGCCGGCAAAGGGGGAAGGGGAGGGGGGAACAGAAGTGCGGAGCGAGGGCTGCGGCGGGGGGGGGGGCTGTGCTGGGAGGGGGCAGGGAGGACCTTCCCCCCCCCCACCGACCTGCTCTGGCCTTCATCCTCCTCTTCCTCCTCCTCCTCCTCAGCAGCATCCCAGACGCTTCCATGGTCGTTTTTGAGCAAGAAATTGTACCGGGGGGGGGAGGAGGAGGAGGAGGAGGGGCAGCGGGGAGGACCAGCCCCCAGGCAGGCAAGAGGCGCGTGCACGTACACACCTACCGTGGACAGACGGACACCGACACGCGTGTACGCGCCCGGCTAAGGATGCTCCTTGGCACCGCCGCCCGAGCCAGACAGATGCCCACCACCCTCGGCCTCCCTCCACCCGGGAAGGAAGGGGGCGCTGCTTCGGGTGATGGACCCCTGCAGGGGGGAGAGGGAGGGAGGAAGGGAGGACGCCCCCCTCCCCTCTCCCGCCCGGAATTAAAGGGGTGCCTGAAAGCCCGAAAGGGGAGGGGTCTGTGCTGTGCTAGGGAAGGGTCAGCCCTTCTCCCAGCTTGGCCTGGTTGGGAATGAAGGGAGTGGAGCGCTACTGAGCTGGTCGGTTACCTGGTGATGAGCCAGAGGTAATGGCCTCTTCAGGTTGGTTGGGCTATTGTGGAAAAACACGCCAAGTCGAAAAACCACATTTACAGAAAACAATAAAAGTTGGAGATAGAGATGATAGGTAGAAAGATAGACACACGGAGGATGGATGGATGGATGGATGGAGAGAGAGATGATGGATGGATGGATGGATGGATGGAGAGAGATGATGGATGGATGGATAGATGGATGATGGATGGATGGATGGAGAGAGATGATGGATGGATGGATGGATGGATGGATGGATGGATGGAGAGAGAGATGATGGATGGATGGATGGATGGATGGATGGAGAGAGATGATGGATGGATGGATAGATGGATGATGGATGGATGGATGGATGGAGAGAGATGATGGATGGATGGATGGATGGATGGATGGATGGATAGATAGAGAGAGATAATGAATGGATGGATGGATGGATGGATGGATGGATGGATGGATGGATGGATGGATAGAGAGAGAGAGATAATGAATGGATGGATGGATGGAGAGAGAGAGAGATGATGGATGGATGGAGAGAGATGATGGATGGATGGATGGATGGATGGATGGATGGATGGATGGATGGATGGATGGAAAGAGATGGATGGATGGATGGATGGAGAGAGATGATGGATGGATGGAGAGAGAGATAATGAATGGATGGATGGATGGATGGAGAGAGATAATGAATGGATGGATGGATGGATGGATGGATGGATGGATGGATGGATGGAGAGAGAGAGAGATGATGGATGGATGGATGGAGAGAGATGATGGATGGATGGATGAATGGATAGAGATGATAGAGGGATGAATGGAGAGATGATGGATGGATGGAGAGAGATGATGGATGGATGGATGAATGCATAGAGATGATAGAGGGATGAATGGAGAGATGATGGATGGATGGAGAGAGATGATAGATGGGTGGATGGATGGGTGGATGGAGAGAGATGATGGATGGATGGATGGAGAGAGATGATGGATGGATGGATGGATGAATGGATAGAGATGATAGAGGGATGAATGGAGAGATGATGGATGGATGGAGAGAGATGATGGATGGATGGATGGATGAATGGATAGAGATGATAGAGGGATGAATGGAGAGATGATGGATGGATGGAGAGAGATGATGGATGCATGGATGGATGGATGGAGAGAGATGATAGTAGATAGATAGATAGATAGATAGATAGATAGATAGATAGATAGATAGATAGATAGATAGATAGATGATAGATAGATAGATAGATAGATAGATAGATAGATAGATAATGATAGATAGATCATCTAGAGAGAGAGAGAGATGACAGACAGACAGAAAGACACAGACAGACAGACAGACATGTAGATGAGAGGGAGATGGATGGGTGGATGCATGTTTCAGTTCTGTGAATTAAAGTCCACCCATTTTCAAGTAACCAAGGTTGAGAAGGACTGATCCCTGCACATCTACAAGTTAGAAGTTGGCTGAGATACCAGGAAGATCCCTCTCGGCCACCCCCACAACTCAGAGTTGAGTCTGAATGAAACACCCTGGAAGGCTGACCCTAAGCCCTGCTTGGCCTCTGTTTTTCCCCCCACCGCAATTCCTATTGTCCCATCGCCATCGTGGCACCTTACTCTCCACAAACTGCTCCATCTCTCGCCCCACAGCTCCTGGCCCAGATCTTCAAGAAGGCCCCATCACCTCTTTGTCCCCACGGCTGGCCACATGCTAACGGCTGGCCCCCTCTCGGCCCAGCCTCCCAAGCAAGATGGAAAATGCTTTTGCAGTGACACCAGGCTGTCCAGAAATGCTGGGGTTCTAAATTCCGGGTTGCCCTGGCAACGGACCACAGCATCCTTCGGCCAGGATGACTCTGGTCCTTTCCGAGCCAGCAGCAGTATCACAAGAAAAAGCCTTTGTAAGGCCACACCTGGAATACTGCATCCAGTTGTGGTTGCTGCAATATGAATATCATCATTGAGGCTCTAGAAAGGGTGCAGAGAAGAGCAACAAAGATGATTAGGGGGCTGGAGGCTAAAATATATGAAAAATGGTTGCAGGAACTGGAGATGTCTAGGTTAATGAAAAGGAGTGGGGGGTGGGGGGTGGGACCGGATAGCAGTCTTCCAATATTTGATTGAACTGTGGGAAGCACACACACCCCCGCTCAAAATATGAAATATTTTGAGGAATATTAAAAAGGCAAGATATTCTATTTCCCTTAAGGAGAAATGGAGAAGCATGCTCTTAAAAACAGCCCCAGTCTCCCTTGCCCCCAAGCAGAAACTGAGGAGGCCTCCTTTTTATTTATTTATTATTTCAATTTATATACCACCCTTCTCCCCGGGAGGGGGACTTTTAGACATGCAGATTTGGTAATCCATCCAAGAAGAGGATATTTTGAAGCTCCCTGCAGCAAAGTCTGAACAACGGCAGAAGCAGGGGTGAAATGATAGCGGAAATTTTGAGTAATTTGGAGAACTGGCAAATACCACCTTTGGCTGGCCCCAGAGTGGAGTGGGAATGGAGACTTTGCAATATCCTTCCCCCAGGAGAGGGGTGGGAATGGGGATTTTGCAGTATCCTTCCCCTGCCACGCCCGCCAAGCCACACCCACATAATCGGTAGTAAAAAAAATTGGATTTTACCACTGGGCAGAAGGGTGGGATTAGAAGCAGTCCCTCCCTCAAGATCCAACACGGGATGAAAGCCAATAAGCCACAATAGGAATTGCCCAACATCCTTCCAGAACAAAAGCCCCTTCATCAAACCATCCCAATCCAGTCCAGACTTCGAACTTGGGAACTCAAGATTTAAAAGAAAAAAGAAAGCCACAAGTTGACCAGATCAGGTCAGACAAACACCTAAGAGTTGCATTTCCTCTTTTGCCTATAGAGCCAGCTATGACCCCTACGTAACCCCTACATCATCATAATGATCATCATCATCATTTAACGACCCCATAATCCCTTACGGGGTGGAGTCTGGGCAACTGAATGGAGCTGAGTGTTTTAATGGCCGGATGCCCTTCCTGTCGCCAATGTGGAGTTTTGTTCAGCAGATATATTCTCATTCTCAGGGGTGGGATTCAGTCGGTTCAGACCAGTTTGGTCTGAAACTGGTAGTTCCGACGATCAGCTAGCCCCACCCGTCTGCCCCCACCCTATCCCGTCCTTTCTTTCCTTGTTTCTAGTTTATCTGAATCGCGTGTTACAGCTGATTTCCGTGCCTCAGCTGTTCTTCTTACCGGGGCTGACTTAGAAGATAAGCAGCTGAGCTTTAAAAACCTTCGATTTTAGTGCTGCACGCAAGCAGCTTAGGCTGTTCAGTTGTTAACCGGCTACAGGCCAAACATTGTGCCCAGAGAGAGAAATATCTGCCTCTACCTAGGATCGAACTCACAGCTTCCTGATTGTGAGGCCACCACACCAGTGATGGGTTGCAAAAATTTTTACTACCGGTTCTGTGGGCGTGGCTTAATGGGCGTGGCATGGCTTGGTGGGTATGGCTTGGTGGGCGTGGCAGGGGAAGGATACTGTAAAGTCTCCATTCCCACTCCACTCCGGGGGAAGTTGACTGCAAAATCCCCATTCCCACCCCACTCTGGAGCGAGCCAGAGGTGGCATTTGCCGATTCTCCGAACTATTCGAAATTTCCACTACCGGTTCTCCAGAACTGGTCAGAACCTGCTGAAACCCACCTCTGCACCAGACCACTCTACATAACCCCTACATGATCCCCACAGGAATCTGACAACAGCCAATAGAATATTGAAGGACATGTTCTTGCACAGGAACAGGAAGCTCAAGTGCAAAGCCCAAGAGAAGGTATTTTTTAAAAAAACCACTCCCAAATCCATTTTGGACACGTGCACCAGAACCACAAACCCTGGTGGTTCTGTCTATCATTAAGCCATCTTTCCAATCAGCTTCCATTTTTCCAGTGTCTTCCACCCAGCTTG
>CM075964.1:92791295-92863795 GCA_038048745.1 Coluber constrictor foxii | reverse complement strand
GCCGGAGATACCTTCAGAGGTAACATGGAGCCTCCAACCAACCCTTGAGAGACCTTGAGGACCTGAGCTTCAAAGATTCTCTCTCCATGGGTGCTGCCATCGTAACTCCCGGCTTTGTCAGAGTGTGAATTCGACAAAAAGTTTCATCTGGCGTTTCTCGCTGGAGGGTCCCCCTCTGAACGAAAGGAGAAGCACTTTAAGTCATCATGTAAAATCGAATTCCATCATGACTTCTCTCCTGAAAACCTTGAGGGTTGCAGTTTGACCGCTCAAATTTCCCAGGTTTTAAAATTGTTTCTCAAAATATCACGTTCGAGGAGAGCCGTGTTTAGTATAAAATGGTAGTAAAATCCAGGAGGAGGAGCCTGAGAAAACCTTTTGGGATTTTAGAAAAAAAAATGTGTAAGATTTCATCAGATAAATGGATTGGTTAGAACTGTGACTCTCAACCAGGGGTGAAATGCTCCCAGTTCCGGCCGGATCGCCCGGTCCGGTAGCGATGGGGGGCGGGTGGTTCGGAGAACCAGTAGCAAAAATCCCCGCGACACCCACCACCACCACCACCATGCCCTGCTAAGCCGCACGATCATCAGAGGCATTTTTTAAAAAACTTTTCTACAACCCCTTCCGACAAAAAAATGCTTTTAAAAGTTTTTTAAAAAAGCCTCTGATGATCGCGCGGCTCAGCTGGGATCGTCAGAGGCTTTTCAAAGCATTTTTTTCTGCAACCTCTTGGCCGAAGAGGTGGTTAAAAAAAATGCTTTGAAAAGCCTCTCTGACGATCCCAGCTGAGTTGCCTGATCGCCAGAGAGGCTTTTCAAAGCATTAGAAAAAATGCTTTGAAAAGTTAAAAAAAAAATAAAGTTGGCCACGCCCACCCAGTCACATTAACCCCTAATAATGTGTAGGAGTAACAAATTTTACATTTCACACCTGCTCTCAACCCTGGTAACTTCCAGATGTGTGGACTTCAACTCCCAGAATTCCCCAGATTTATCGAATTTAACAATTGCAGTCATTCACTTAACCAACGCAGTGAGAAAAGTCGTAAAATGGAGCAAAACTCACTTAATAAATGCCTCACTTTGCAACATAAACTTTGGGCTCAGTTGTGGTCGTAAATTGAGGACTATCTGTATAGCAAGCAATGCACGTCAAGTTTTAATCTGTCTTTATCTTTCTCTCTCTCTCTCTCTCTCTCTCTCTTTCTCTGCTTTCTGGAAAAGTTATCCGAGGCATGAAAAGTTGGGCTCGTCCGGGATTTGAACCCGGGACCTCTCGCACCCTAAGCGAGAATCATACCCCTAGACCAACGAGCCAGCTGTTTCAGATGTCTTGCAGATGTTTCTTTTGGGAGGACTGCTAATTAGAGGCTCAAATTTCATTCTTGACTCCTGGCAACTGGCAAAACCAGTTAATGTGGGTTTTTTGCTTGCACAAAATACTTTAATTTTCCTGGAGGCCCTTGAGAAGAAACAGTAACCAGAACAATTTGCTAAATGTAAATGACACTCGGCTCCAGTGATTCTGGGAGTCGGGGATTCTGGGGGCGGGAGTCCTCCAAAAATTCATTCAGAAATGTTTGCAGTCCCAAACATTGTCTTCATAAATGTTGTTAAAACTCAAGCCAAACAATGAATAGGAGGGAAAAAAATATATAAAAGCAGTCCTCATTTAGCAACTACAATCGGAGCTGGCAACTTGGTCGTTAAATGAAGCAGCTACTAAGTGAAACCATGGCTATCTGTGAGTGGCCCCAAAGAGAATGAGAGGCATTGAATGAGAGAAATCAACCCTGTTATCTTTCTACATGCATCAAATTCAGTGGCTGAAACAACCCTTAGTAACCTACTTATTTGCACAAATGGTGACTCCGACGTTAAATGAAACAGCCGCTAAGTGAAACGGCGACTGGTCTTATTTTCTGATTTCAGCTTTCAGGTTTGCTTTACAGACCTGTGAAGGTCATAAGTGAGAGGATCGGTTGCCGAGTGACTTTTTCATCACTGTTGTAAACTAGAAATGGTCACTAAATGAGACAGTCGCAAAACGAGGACAACTTCTACAGAGCAGCTACAGAGTTAGTAATGTAGCGTAACCTCAAAATCCATTCCTGTGAGGATAATTATACATTTTTTAATCCTAGAAAGACCTAGCTCTGTTGAAAACAAAACAATTCACTTTTGATCCTATTTCTCAAAAGTTATATTTTCTCCTTGCTGGTTAAAAAAAAGGGGGGGAGGGAAAGAAATATAGGAAGTCTTCGACTTACGATCACCAAAATAATTTCTGTCACTAAGCAAATGTTGCTCCATTTTATGACCAAGGGGATGCTGCAACGCAGTGGTGAAATCCAAGTTTTTTTACTACCGGTTCTGTGGGCGTGGCTTGGTGGGCGTGGTGTGGCTTGGTGGGCGTGGCTTGGTGGGCGCGGCAGGGGAAGGATACTGCAAAATCCCCATTCCTACTCCACTCCTGGAGGAAGGATACTGCAAAATCCCCATTTCCACCCCACTCTGGGGCCAGCCAGAGGTGGTATTTGCCGGTTCTCCATACTACTCAACATTTCTGCTACCGGTTCTCCAGAACCTGTCAGAACCTGCTGGATTTCACCCCAGCTGCAACAATCATAAGTGTGAAAAATTACATCAGTTACTTTTTTCAGTCTCGATGTAACTCCGAGCGGTCACTAAATGAATGGTTGTAAGTCAAGGACTACCTGGAGCAACGTTCAAGAATCCATCATTGTCAATCAGAACCAGGTTTCACTCTCTAACCCGTTGTTTTTCAACCATGGCTACTTGAAGATGGGTGGAGTTGAGAAACAATGGGTTAGGGTTAGTTTTGCTAGCTGGGGAATTCTGGGAGTTGAAGTCCACCCATCTTCAAGTAGCCATGGCTGAGGAACAGTATACTAAGCCTCGTCATGCTACTTGGGACTGAGGGTAATGGTGTTTATTGAGCTAAGCCATTGGACACCTTGTTGGGCCAATGATGGTCAAGACCCAGCTCCTCTCAATCACTTCATCTTGGTCAGTTGACCAGAAGTTTAGTCTCATCAAATGTAGGAATGTCCAACTGGTCTTCCAAAGTCATTCCAGGACAGGAAAGCAATACAGGAAACGCTCCCCTTCTTGATGGCCACCAAATTGTGGAAGCCCAACTCAACAGAGCGGTGATGAGTCCATTGGTTGGATAGAGAGAAATCAAGATTCGGACAGAATGATAGATAAAGTGGAGTTGACTCCACCTGAGAGAAGCTAAGGAGAAGCTGAGAAGGACAGTTTTTTTCTTATGGTCTTACCCGTATTTGTCCTCTAAGATCTCAAGATCCTGCTTGGTCAGTTGCAGCTAGTCCACAAATGAGATTACTTTCTCGGGAGGTTTATGGAACAGAAGGCCAGATTCTTATATATCCTTAATCCCCAAGTTTGCATCTCGGATGATCAGGATTAGCAGCTGATCCCAGCTTGAGCCATTAAGTGGAGTTTGTCCTCCATGGGTGTCCTATAATAGGACAGGAGAAGTCTTCTGGAAGGGTCCACAGTGGTGTCCCGTGCTTGGGAGGATGTCCGAAGAAGAAGACTTCTACCTCTATGAAAACATCTCCTCCGTGAAGCCCTGGGATGGTCCCCAATATCATATCGCGCCCATGTGGGCCTTCCACTTCCAAACCATCTTCATGGGCCTGGTCTTCTTTGCCGGGACACCTCTCAACGCCATCATCCTCTTCGTCACCATCAAGTACAAGAAGTTGAGGCAGCCGCTCAACTACATCTTGGTCAACATCTCCTTTGCTGGACTTATCTTCTGCGTCTTTGCGGTTTTTGTGGTCTTCCTGTCCAGCATGCAAGGTTACTTCTTCCTGGGGCGTCAGGTCTGCAAGGTGGAGGCCTTCCTAGGCTCGGTAGCAGGTAAATACAAGGATTGGGAAAGTACCAGGTGATTCCCCCTAAGTAGGTCCTGCTCTCAGCCTTGGTCATTTTAAGCGGGGTGGACTTCAACTCCCAGGAATCCCCAGCCACTTGTTTTAAGAGATGTGGTCGTCAGAGCTAGCTGGAGAATCCTGGGAGTTGAAGTCCCAGTTTCGTTGAATGTTCAGGGCAGTGTTTCTCAATCTTGACCCCATTAAAAGGTAGAGACTCCAACTCCCAGAATTCTCCAATCGGCACCGAGGACCACACCTCTTAAAGCAAGCTGGAAGTGGAATCCTGGGAGTTGAAGTCCACCCCTCTTTAAAAAAAAAAAACACCAGGTTGAGGAACAATGGTTGAGTGGATTTTCCATAACGCAGCCATCCAATCAAGGTTGATGGTCTTCAGATGGAACAACCTCTGGTGTCCTTCAGATCCAGTCAAGTGATGGAAGTTGTAATCTAGGATGTTTGTGGTGGACCTAGTCCTCTTGGAGGTTATCCAACCCTTCTGGAACATTGGGTGAAAAAGCCCATGTTAACATTATAATGCAGGGGTCATCAAACATGGCCAATTTGAGACTTGTGGACTTCAACTCCCAGAATTCCCCAGCTGGAGTTCTGGGAGTTGAAGTCCACAAGTCAAAAAGTTGCCAAGTTTGGAGACCTCTGTATGAATGGATTTGAAGTACTGTATTTTCCTGCGTATAAGACTACTTTCTAACACACAAAAATCTTCTCAAAAGTCGGGGGTCGTCTTATACGCCGGGTCTCATTCTCCTGTAACCAGGCAGACCAGCCCATAAGGCTGTGATGAGCCTTAAATGGCTCTGAGGAGGGTCGTCTTATACGCCCAGTCGTCTTATACGCCGGAAAATACGGTAGTTATTGTCCCTCTGATCAGAATGTATTAACTATAGCTCATCAATACAGTCCATATGCCTTAAAGCAAGCCAGCTGGGGAATTCTGGGAGCTGAAGTCCACCCCTTTTCAAGGGGTCAACGCTGAGTAACACTGCCCTGAAGGTAAGGATGGAGATGGAGAGTTGAGGGCATAATTTGAGGGTTGCGGGGGGGGGGGGTTATATTCTCAGCTCCTGCAGTTGTCCACTTCTAAATCCCCCCCCCAATCTGTGCCTGTCTGTCTGTCTGTTTGTCCGTTGTCCCCAGGTCTGGTCACCGGCTGGTCCTTGGCCTTCCTCGCCTTTGAACGCTACATCGTGATCTGCAAGCCGCTGGGGAACTTCCGTTTCAACTCCAAACATGCTTTGGTAGTGGTGGTGACCACGTGGATCATTGGAATCGGGGTCTCCCTTCCCCCCTTCTTCGGCTGGAGCAGGTTTGATGGGCACAGAGAGGAATCGAAGTAGTTTCTCCTATATCACTGGAAATCATCAAGGGGAAAAAAAAAATTGTACCGGGGTTGGACTAGAGGACCTCTAGTATTCTGTGATTCTCTTCATATTCTTGCCTAAACGAATATGATGAAATCATATCATGAACAGCCTAGGGCAGAGTAGGCTTAGGGGACACACGATAGCCGCCTTTCGGTATTGAGGGGCCGTCGCGGAAGATAAGGTCGCATCCATGGGTGGGACAAGAAGCAACGGGAGGAAGATAGTTAAAGAGAGATTTAACCTAGAAATAAGAAGGAGTTTCCTGACAGTGAGAAATATTAATCAACTGAATAGCTTGCCTCCTGTAGTTATGGGTGCTCCATCACTGGAGGTCTTCAATGGTTGTCCATTTGTCCGAGGTGGTACAAGGACTTTCAGCAGGGGGGTGGAACCAGAAGACTTCTAAAGTCTCTTCCAACCCTAGGATTTTGTGACTTTTATGTTACATATGTCTATTCAAAATTAGCATTGTACAACCCTAGTGGTTGTGGCCCGTCAGCGGCCTGTGCAGCTGACGCTGATTCAGACAGCGAGGAGGCTGGTGTGGTGCTGCGTCAGCAGCCTGTGCAAGTGGCGCTTGAGTCGGACAGTGAGGAGGCTGGAGAAGAGGTGGTGCCAGAAGTGGGGATTCAGCCAGGGCCTTCAGAAGCTCCCATAAGTGAAGAGGAAGAAGAGGAGGAGCCTCTTCTCGATGCACGGGCGCGCAGAGCGGCCAAAAGGCAGAAGTGGCTCCTCAGGAGGAGGTCTCCTCGAGAGTAAGGCTTGAGGCTAATTGGCCACTCCCTTCGCCTATTTAAGGAGGAATGCCGACTGAAGCAATTTGCAGAGAACAACTCTGTTCATATTCCTTCGCGTCCTGATCTTAGTTCTCTTATCCGTTTCCTGCAAATGGCTTGTGGGCTTTCTGCCAACCATAGTAAAATTACGATTATTTATTTTTTCGGATTCTTGTAGGCTGCTAAGAAAGTTAATGAACAGCCTTTGTTTGAAAAAGACTGATTTAATTTAGCAAACTAAGGTTTGTACAGACTTTGTGTGTGCTGCGTTCCCTGGGGTCCGTAGCTGAGGCAGAACATCTGTTAATCAGTGGAACGACTGGCCACAAGAAGTTCTGTTTGCTCCCACACCAGAGATTTTCAAGAAGGGACCAGTCAGACATTTATCCAAAATGGTATAGGGTCTGCAGCTTGACTAGAAGACCTCCAATGTCCCTTCCAGCCCTAGAACTTTATGATTCTATCCCTGGCAATGTTTTTCCATCTTTCAGGTTCATCCCGGAAGGGCTGCAGTGTTCCTGCGGTCCCGACTGGTACACGGTGGGTACCAAATACAAGAGCGAGTATTACTCGTGGTTCCTCTTTGTCTTCTGCTTCCTCGTACCGCTCAGCCTCATCATCTACTCCTACGCGCGGCTCCTGGGTGCCCTCCGGGCGGTAAGTCATGAATGCCCTGTCTGGACTATAGGTAGTCCTCGACTTATGACCACAATGGAGCCCAAAATTTCCTTTGCTAAACAAGACTCTTGTTAAGCCCGCTTCACCCGATTTTGTGACTTTTCTAGCCTCCGGCGTTAGGCGAATTGCTGCCGTTGATAAGTTAGTAACCCGGTTGTTAAGTGAATCCTCATTGACTTTGCTTGTCACAAAGGTCACAAAAAGTGATCACGTGGTCCCAGGACACTGCAACCGTCATAACTATGAAGCAAGCATCTGAATTTTGATCACATGACTATGGGGAAGCTACAAGGGTTGTAAGTGTGAAAAACAGCTATAAGTCACTTTTTTCAATGCCGTTGTAACTTTGAAGTGGCACTAAATGAACTGTTGTAAGTCGAGGACTGCCTGCATGGATTTACGGTCTTCTGGAAGTTGACCTCCAGAGCTTGTATTCAAGACTATGAGGAGGCCCATTGCAATAATTCAATATCATCTAGAAAGTTCAGACTGTCAATGTGTTCGTTCTGTCCCCCGTCTCTCTCTCTCTCTCTCTCTCTCTCTCACACACACACACACACACACACACACACACACAAACAGACAGCCGGGGGTTAAATAAACTGGCAGACAACCAATTCCCAGTAGCTGCTTGCCAAGAACTTTTATCAATAAACAAATTACCTCCAACAAGGAATAGTCCAGTTTGTAAGAATAAAAACCGAGGCCAATCTTGCTGTTTCCAGAGATGCAATGTGACTCAATAGGAGTTAGTTTTGTCCGTCACAGAATCTGAATAGCTAACTCACCCCCTTTTATACCCTGTGGGGTGTGGTCCAGTGACTCAGCCTAATCTCTGGCACGCCTTTTCTTCTGTTGCGCGCACCTATCCCTGCGACGCTGCCAAGGATCCAGCCAAGACTCATTACCCTCATCACTGTCCACCTGTGGCTGCGGGGACATGCTTGGCTCTGGGCCTATCTCTTGCCCTTCGGTGTCCTCCGGAGGCATTGCCAGAGAGGAGGATCCTGGAGAGGGAGGCCTTGCTAATTCCTCCCCCTCACACTCAGAGTCTGTATTTGCCGATGACACAGGCTCAGGCAACGGAGCCACAACAGTGTTAATATTTTATTGTGTTGGAAAGAGAAGTCAATACCTTTTTACTTTTTCTTTTTTCAACATCCTGAACTGCCCTTCTTTTTTATCCCAATCTTCCTTTTCATTGTAGTTTATGTTATAATCAATCTCAATTAGAGGAGAAGGAAGAGGAGGAGGACTGGGATTTGATGCCTGAGCTTGGTTGTTTTCTTACAGATGTTTCATGGCCCAACTAGAGAACATCATCAGTACTAGGAAGGAGTGGGGTTTGCAGAAAAGAAGAGGAGGAGGAGGAGGAGGAGGAAAGAAAAAGAACTGTGGGTCCTTGGTGACGGCAGTTTTCTTGCAAACGTTTCATGACCCAACTAGGTCACCTCATCAGTGCTGTAATATGTCACAATTCTTCTGTCCACAGGTAGCCGCTCAGCAGCAAGAGTCGGCCACCACCCAGAAGGCCGAGCGAGAGGTCTCCCGCATGGTGGTGGTGATGGTGGGATCCTTCTGCATCTGCTACGTTCCGTACGCCACCCTGGCCATGTACATGGTGAACAACCCTCAGCACAGCTTCGACCTGCGCTTGGTCACCATCCCTGCCTTCTTCTCCAAGAGCTCCTGCGTCTACAACCCCATCATCTATTGCTTCATGAACAAGCAGGTGAGTGTGTCAGGTGCAAAAAGGCCAGGTTGACACATGAAGGTCCAATGAAACTGCTTTGTCAAGGAATTGTCCAGCTGATGTCCACATGAAGTCAGAGACGCTGACACGAAGATCGAGTTTTATGCAAATAAATATATTTCACGTTTATACTTTCAGCAGACAAGAGAGTCAGGAATATCCTGAGGTAAATCTTCAGACAGTATACACAGAAGAAGAAAAAGGCGGGAAAATAGGGATACTCCCCCTTTATACCCACAGCAACCAATTGCAGTGCAGATTGCCTCATGAATGAGCAGACAAGATAATCAGGGACATTGAACATCGTGAGGTAAATCTAAACAGCCTGCAGAGCACACAGAAGAAAAAGGCGGGAAAAGGGGAAATTCCCCCTTTATACCCACAGCAACTAATTACAGTGCATATTGCCTCATGCAAGAGCCAGCACTCTCCAGCCAATCAACTACAACTGTGTGTTCTGGCCCATTGTACACCAATGATGCCCTTGACGTGATGTCCCGATGCCTGGAGGCCGTGCGGATCTGGATGGGGAGAAACAAGCTCAGACTCAACCCCTCCAAGACCGAGTGGCTGTGGTTTCCAGCATCCCGGTATAGCTAGCTGGTTCCATTGCTGACTATTGGGGGTGAGATCTTGGCCCCCTCAGAAAGGGTTCGCAACTTGGGTGTCCTCCTGGATGCACAGCTGTCTTTAGAAGATCACATGACGGCTGTGTCCAGGTGGGCTTTTTATCAGGTTTGCCTGATTTACCAGTTGCGTCCCTTTTTGGACTGGGACACCTTGCGTACGGTCACCCATGCCCTTGTCACTTCCCGTCTGGACTACTGTAATGCTCTCTACATGGGACTCCCCTTGAAGAGCACTTGGAGGTGCCAACTGGTCCAGAATGCAGCCGCGCAGGTGATTATGGGGGTGACTCAGTGCACTAATATGGCTACACGTGCCACCTGTGGCACGCGTGCCGTAGGTTTGCCATCATAGGTATATAGGATCTCCTGCTTGAGCAGGGGGTTGGACTAGAAGACCTCTAAAGTTCCTTCCAACTCTGTTATTCTGTATTCTATAAGACCTTCTCGGGCAATTCCCGGGCAGTCATAAAACTCATGTCTCCTCCATTCCCAGTTCCGTGGCTGCATCATGGAAACGGTGTGCGGCAAACCTATGACGGACGACTCTGATGTGGTGTCTCAGAAGACGGAGGTTTCCTCCGTGTCCTCCAGTCAAGTCAGCCCCAAGAGCTGAGAAACCCACCAAGGCCAGGCCCAGAACGTTGGAACGCGACCAAGACGATGACGATGCCAAAAAAGAGACCCTCTCCCCACCCCCGTCCCACAAAGTTCTTTTAAAACTCACACTCACACAAACACACACAAAACGTTTTCTTCCAACAGCACCACTCCAGGGCTCCGCTTAGAGTGGACGAAAAGAGTTTGGCGCCTTCTCGAGAGGAGCTGCACGCTTCCAGAGGATTTGAACCCAAAAAACCCTCCCAAACTTTTTCCTTCGTTACCCAAACTCCCTATCATGAAAAGTCGATTCTACCTGTCAAATGCCCTTGGGGATTGGTGGTTTTCTTGCCAATGTTTCAGGACCCAACTAGGTAACATTATCAGGACTAGAAAGGAGGAGGACTGTGAGGTCCTCTGTGCTCTCTGAGTTTAGCTCTTTTCTTGCAGACGTTTCATTGCCCAAGTAGGTAATATTATCAGGGCTAAATGTTCCTGTTGGGATTGGGTCATAGCCTTGTGAGCTGTTACCCAGAGGGAAAACTCACTTTTATCTAATTTGGGGTAATTTAGGGTAACATCGTTGGTGCCAGAAGGGAAAGGGGTTTATGGAAAGGAGAAGGGAGAGGAGGGGGAGAGGAAGGAGAAAGAGGAGAAGGAAAAGGAAGAGGAGGGGGAGGGGGAGAAGAAAGAGAAAGACAAGGAAGAAGAAGAAGAAGAGAAGAAGAGGAAGAGGAAGAGGAAGAGGAAGAGGAGGAGGAAGAGGAAGAGAACTGTGGGTTCCTTGGTGCTCTCTGAGCTTAGTTATTTTCTTGCCGACGTTTCATTACCCAACTAGGTAACATTATCAGGGCTAAATATTCCTGTTGCGATCAGGTCATAGTCTTGTGAGTTGTTACCCAGTGGGAAAACCTACTGTTACCCCATTTAGGGTAATTTACCCAGTACTCTCCAAACGCTTCTCTTGCAAGCAGTGCAGAGCTGCACCCTAGGTCTTATAATCTGTTGAAACCGTGGCTAGAACCGCACCCAGCTCCGATGCACCCAGATTCCCCTCGCTTGTCTCTTTCGGACGGCCAAGTTTCGGCAGAAGTTTTGGGAAAGGATGGACCTGAAACCCTTCGTTGTTGTTTTTTTAATGCACAAAGCTGGTGTGAATTTTTGGACCGCGTCTCTTTCCACCGCCCATATCCTTTTCTTAGAATTCGGAGCAAACCATGGCCACAATAAACCAAGGTCAAGGGATCCGGTGCGAGGCACTGATTTGGGGAGAGCAGTTGCGATCGTCCGCCGAACCTTCTGGAAGGAAATGGAACTTTTAACTCTCACAAACAGCTTGGACAAGCAAGCCCATCTTTCCTCAGGCCCCTGTTAAGAATGCTGTTGCTTGGAGTGGCTTTAATGAACCAACTGTTCAAAGCAGCCGTGTCCTTTTTTTTCAGACTTGGGTGCAAAAATGGGTGGGAAGAGAGAAAAGGAGGGGGAGAGAGGGAGAGGGAGAGGGAGGGAGAGAGAGGCTTTAATGAACCAACTGTTTAAAGCAGCCGTGTCTTTTTCAGGCTTGGGTGCAAAAATGGGTGGGAAGAGAGAGGGGGGGAGGGAGGGAGAGAGAGAGGGAGAGGCTTTAATGAACCAACTGTTTAAAGCAGCAGTGTCTCTTTTTCAGGCTTGGGTGCAAAAATGGGTGGGAAGAGGGGGAGAGGGAGAGGAAGAAAGAGGCTTTAATGAACCAACTGTTCAAAGCAGCCGTGTCCTTTTTTTTCAGACTTGGGTACAAAAATGGGTGGGAAGAGAGAAAGGGAGAGGGGGGAGAGGGAGGGAGGGAGAGGCTTTAATGAACCAACTGTTCAAAGCAGCCGTGTCTCTTTTTCAGGCTTGGGTGCAAAAATGGGTGGGAAGAGAGAAATGGAGGGAGGGAGGGAGGGAGGGAGGGAGGGAGGAGAGAGAGAGAGAGAGAGAGAGAGAGAGGCTTTGATGAACCAACTATTCAAAGCAGCCATGTCCTTTTTTTCAACTTGGATGCAAAAATGATTGGGAAGAAAGGGAGGGAGGGAGGGAGGGGAGAGAGAGGGGGCTTTAATGAACCAACTGTTCAAAGCAGCCGTGTCTCTTTTTCAGACTTGGGTGCAAAAATAGTTGGGAAGAAAGGGAAAGGGAGAGGGAGGGAGAGGCTTTAATGAACTGTTTAAAGCAGTTGTGTGCTTTTTTCCAGACCTAGGTGCAAAAATGGGTGGGAAGAGAGAAAGAGGGAGAGAAAACGTGGCTGCTTTAATTAGCAGCAAAGAAGTGATGGCTCATGAGCCCCAAATGCGCACAGCCACAGCTGTGTTTCCAAGTGTCCACAGCCCTAGAAATCCGCTCTGCAAAGCTGGCCCAGCATGGTTTTCTCCTGTGCCTGGAATCGATTCCATACTCGTGTTTCTCAACGGTGGCCAGTTTAACACATGTGGATTTCAAATCTCACAATTCCCCAGCCAGGAAGGCTGACTGAGGAATTCTGGGAGTTGGAAGTCCACCCATCTAAAAAGTGACCAGGCTTTAGAACAGGGGTGTCCAACCTTGGCAACTTTAAGACCTGCGGACTTCAACTCCCAGAATCCTGGGAGCTGAAGTCCACAAGCAAGGCTGGCTGAGGAATTCTGGGAATTGAAGTCCACGATTCTCCCCTGCACACAATCATTGTCCAATGTCTTTAAACCCCCGTTGTTGGGAAAGAGCTGCGGGTGGGCGAGATTTTCCCTTTCTCTCCTGCCAAGAAGTACCTAGCTGAACCCCCCACCCCCACCCCCACCCATGGAAATAAAATGGGAGCTGAACAGGATGGCCCCTTTCTGTCCACGCACGAATCAGCTGTCCAGATATCCAGCTCGCACACCCCTGAACAGCAAACCACACAACGCAACAAGGAGGATGTAAACAATTTTATTAAGACACCATTTGTGTGTTGCACATTATATAAAACTCCACGGATGCGGTATAAGAAAAGCCTTCTCAAAGATTGGCGATGAAGAATTGGGATGGAGAGAGACAGAGAGAGAGGGAAGTATTTTCTCTTTCTTTTTCTTTCTTTCTCTTTCCTTCCTTTCTCTTTCCTTCCTTTCACCACCAGCTTTATCTGAATAATGGGAAGAACATCCAACAAGGAACACAAAAATGAGACCTCTTTTGAGACTTGTCCCACACCTGTTAGATGGCACCAAAGCTCGCACCCCACCTGTACGGCGAAGTACTGAAACCCAGAATCGGAGGGCGGAGGGGGGTTCCCCACTTTTCAAAGCTGAGCTTAACCCCCTCTGGAGTAGTAACGGGCCCTTTTCAGAAGCCATGCAAATTTTCTAAAGGGGCCTCCCCGAGTTTCATCAGGCGCTCCGAGCCACGATTGCCAAAAAAATAAAAACCTCTATCAAGGGGTTTTAGTGTTATCAAAAGGAATCTCTTCCTTCCCATTGAACTAAGGCAGTGTTTCTCAATGTTGGAAGCTGGAAGATGGGTGGACTTCAACTCCCAGAATCCCCCAGCCAGCGCTGCTGGCTGGGGGATTCTGGGAGTTGAAGTCCACCCATCTTCCAGCTTCCAACATTGAGAAACACTGCACTAAAGGAATGGAAAATTACCAGGGAAGTAATACTGTTTCAAGTTTCCACTTTGGGATATTGGGACACTCAAGAAAACCTTGCTAAGAAATTCACAATTAGTGTTAGGAAGCCAGGTTCCAGAGGGGGGCTTGTGCACCTGGTAAAATATTCTCCCTTGAGAATATTCAATATCCTATCGAATATTGCATATTGCATATTGAATATTCTCCCTTGCAAGGCGAGGGAAAAAAAAAATAGCATTATTTCATTTGCAAAAAGCTCAGAAGGAGCTGGCCATTCGGGAAAGGAAGAGTTTTGAATTAAGCACAGCACCCGGTCAAAATGACACCCCCACAAATCCACACGACTCGTAAAGCAGCAACCGGCCCCAAATTGGGGGGGGGGGGAGTTTAAGGAAATGTGGCCGTAACGTCAAGGTATTTCTTTCTCTTGCCAAATATCGGGGTGGGGGGGGGGAAAAACAACGGGGGAAATGAGATGGTGTCATTTCCAAAAAATCAAAGCACGGGAGAGAGGGCCAGATTTGACTTCTCCGACGAGGGGAAGGGTTTATCCTGACAGATTAGGGTCTGATGGGTTTGGGGGGGGGGGTGTCTCTTCGTATTCGCCTCCCCCGAGGCCACGTGGCTGGCAGAAAGCACAGAAGGAAGAGAGGTGTGTTAATTTCTGCATTTGTTTTAGGAGTAGGTTTTGGCTTGGATTCCCCTAACCCCCTTCCTTGGGCAAACTGCTTTTTTAATGAAAAAGGCACTTCAAAAATGCAGAATACCCCAGCGTCCTTAAAGCTACCAGCTGCCCCCCCCCCATTTTGCCCTTCTAAAGACCCAATTGAGGGTTTGCCCCCTACTCGGTCTGGGAGGAGAAGCTAAGTTGGCCACTTCGACCCAGGACAGACCCAATTCAACCTCGCCCTCTTCGACATCTCCTGTTTTTAAACCCGGAGTGGACACCAAGCAGAGATCACCAAAGCTTGAATATATTATTTAACAAGAGTCCCAGGTCAAATCCTGAAACCGTGGCTCGCACCATCGCCAACCACGCAGCTCCTGCAAAGGATGCCATTTGAAGGACGCTGGGGAAACTGAGGCACGGGGCAGCACTCTGGAGGATGTTCCGGATGTCGGAAGCAAAGGGTATTTTTAAGTCGAGATTTTTGCAGCCTTCGAGGAAGGGGGAACCTCCTGCCCGGAGGCAGAGAAGCTAAACGTCCCCTGCCCCCCCCCCCCCAAATTCTCTTGTCGGCTTCTTGGAAGATGAAAAAAAAAAGGAGGGTGTCTTTGAGTGTAGATCTCACCCCTCTCGGCTGTGTCTTGTTCTCCGGCTTTCTGACTTTGTGGTTAAAAAAAGAAAAAAACTGATTGGCTTAATGCTTCGGGAGACGCGTTCTTCTTTTCACACGGAACCAAAAAAAAAATAAAATACAAAAATAAAACTGAACTTGTTAGACATAAAAAGAACATGCAAATCTATTTTAAAAAAACCAAAAAGGAAAACTTTGGGGTTTCAACCAGAACAGTGATCTCTCAGAATACCGACTTCCCACCTTGGAAAGGAGGGAAGCCAGGGGAGGGGAGGGGAGGGGAAGGGAGGGGAAGCAAGGAGGATGGGATTAGGGGTGAGGGTGTGGCTGGTTCTCACCCCCTCCGCCCCCAAATTCTTGGCTGAAACGGAGTCTTGATAGTGAGCCTTTCTTGGGTTAACGGTAAAAACAACACTCCCCATCCCACCCCAAAAAAACTTCTTCCTTTAAAAAAAAGGAGATTCGTGGTTCAGAATTCGTCGTGCCGTACTAAAGCTTCCCCAAAGTCCGTGGCCTGGCTGCCCACAAACAGGTCGTACTTGTCCACAATTTCTTCTCTGGTGAGCTTGCCGTCCTGGGAAAGGAAAAGAAGCTAAAGGTGAAACAACTGGGACAGACCCTGATGGCGTTACCTAGTTGGGTCGTGAAACGTCTGCGAAAAAGCAACCAGTTTCAGAGAACACCCAGGACCCCGCCAGTCCTCCTCCCCTACAAACCCTGCTTCCATTTAACACGGATAGTGTTCCCTAGTTGGGTGATGAAACGTCTGTGAGAAAACCACTGTGCTCAGGGAGTCCTCCTCCTTCTGTTTCTCCCCCCCCCACCCCATTCTTTCTTTCCTCTCCTTCATTCCTTCCGCTTCCTTGTTCCACTCCTCCCTCTCCTTTCCATTCTTTTCCGCCCCTTCATTCCTTCGGCCTCTTCTCCTTCTCTTCCTCCTCTTCTTCTCCTTCCTTCTTTCCTCCCCTTCTTTCCTTTCCCTTCTCTTCCTCGTTTTTCCTTCTCCTCTTCCTCTTCGTCTATACAACCCCGCTCCCTTCTAGCATCAGTGATGTTCCCTAGTTGGGCCTTTGCTGTTGCCACGCAAGGGCCAGCGCAGGGGCACTTCGCTCCCACACTAAGGCTCACAACCATGCCACTGTCGTGATAGGGAGCCGCAGCAGGAGGCCCAATGAGCCGCATGCAGCTCCGGAGCCACGGGTTGCCGACTCCCAAGTTGTGGCTCTTTTGAGGGCTTAAGGTTGCCGGCCCCTGCCCCAGGAGGAAGCCCTCTCACCTTGTCCTTATCCGACTCGTAAACCAGGTGCCGCGCTTCGGCCTCGGCGTGGTCGTAATCGGAGGGCAGGATCCAGTCTTTGGTCTCTTCCTTGTCCATCTTCCCGTCGTGATTCTTGTCCCGGAACTCCATGAATTGTTCCCGTTCCGTTTTGACCCACTCGGGTTCCTCCGTATTGCCGTCGTGGCTGTACATGTCACCTGCGGAGAGGGAACGCCGGGAGGGTCTCAATTCTAACCGTCGGGTCCTGTGCGCCGAACTGCACAAAGCGGGCAGTCCTCGACTTACGGCCAAATTTGAGCCCAATATTCCCGTTGCTAAACGAGACCGCCGTTTTAGTGGATTCAAATTTAGGGGCCGATATGCAAATGACACATTATTAAACCTCTCGTAGGGCGCTGAAAAAGGAGGTGGCATATAAGCCTAAATGCTATTGCTAAGGGTCCCTCGTAAAGACAGTTCGCGGCGATTCGTTTAAGCGAATCGCCATGGTCCTAAAGTGAGTAACGCGGCTGTTAAGCGAAGCTGGCTTCCCCGTCGACTCTCCTTGTCGGAAGGTCGCGGAAGGGAACCATATATGACCGTCGTAAATTTAAGTCAGCGGCCACGCGGCCGAATTTTGATCACGTGACCACGAGGATGCTGCGACGGTCGTTAAGTGGGGGGGAAAGGTCCCAAGTCCCTTTATTTTCAACGCTGTTGTAACTCTGGTCACTAAATGAACTGTCATAAGTACAGGACTATATCTGTAGCCGTTTATCATTTCAGTTGGGTGCTAACCCAGGATATTTCCAAATGTTTCATGAGGGGACCCCCGGCCCAAGTTTTCTGGGGTTTAACAACCGGGGGCTACCACAGGATCTGGGCACAACTCACCTATGTATTCCTCCAAATTAATGAAGCCGTCTCCATTCTTATCGATATCCTCCATGGTTTCCTGTAGGGAAAAAATCAAGGGCAGAATTCTTTATTTTATTTCCCACTTTTATTTTTATCAATAACTAAAGGCAACGAACCTATCTCTAATACTCCTCCTTCTTATTCTCCCCACAACCACCACCCTGTGAGGTGGGTCAGTTCGAGAGAGAGAGAGAGAGGAACTTGCTCAAAGTCACCCAGCCGGCTGGCATGCCTAAGGCGGGACCTGAACTCACCACCCCCTGGGGATTGGCCCAACATTTCTTCTTCGTTCTAGCTTGGATCCCTCCTGGATTAATTTCCATCCGGTATAAGGGTCTCCTGCTTGAAAAGGGGGTTGGACTAGATGACCTACAGAGTCCCTTCCATTAATTCTGTTAATCCGTAATCTGCAATCCTGCCTTCTGGTGCTTTGTAGAATTGTTTGACACCTCCCCCCCACATCTTCTTTGGGGCAGCCCCACAAATACTGGAAGACTACTATCAGGGCCCCCCCCTCAGTCCTTTTCATTAAACTAGATTGCAACTGTTCCTCAGATGTTTCAGCCCCCAATCCCCTAATCCAGGGGATCCACAATCCTACCGGGCCAGGGCCCACTACCACGCAGTGGCCTATTCGGAACCTGGCCGCACAAGGGACGCTCATGTGAGCGTGACTTGGGCGAGTTACCCCATTCCCCATTCCCCTTTTCCTCCCAGCCAGACCACCAAGCCGCGGAGATTAGGGACCACTGCCCTAATACTCTTGGTTGCTCTTCTTCTCTGCCCTCTTTCTAGAGTCTCAACGTTTTTTTTTTAAATCTATAGCAGTGGCCCAAATTGTGGAAACTTTTTGGGAAAAGTGTATTTTTGAGGTGCGATGGCTAATAACATTACTTTTGGGGAAGGGGGGGGGAGTTTTAAGATAATCCTATTCCACTGCTGGAATGGCCTGGGAATATCCCAGATCTTCATCATTCATCATTGGCATCCTTCAGTCTCGGAAGATTATGGTATCGTGCTGGCCTTTTAGTGTTATGAAAAGGAATCTCTTCCTTCCCATTGCACTAAGGCAGTGTTTCTCAACCTTGGGAGCTTGAAGATGGGTGGACTTCAACTCCCAGAATCCCCCAGCCAGCACTGCTGGCTGAGGGATTCTGGGAGTTGAAGTCCACCCATCTTCAAGCTCCCAAGGTTGAGAAACACTGCACTAAGGGGATGACAAATGACCAGGGAAGTAATACTATTTCAAGTTTCCATCTTTGTGACTAAAAAGGCCAATTTGAGAGTGGCCATCCCTTCCACACTGTCCCCTGCCCAGGACTGCCTCTTTGACTCGGCCTGCCGAACAAGGGTCCCTTCGAATTGGAGAAGGCCATGCTGCGTCTTTAGCGTCCGAGCTGAACGATCGGAGGTCAAGGCTCCCCAGTTGTTAATGTCCATTCCCAGGGCCTTTAGGTCCCTCTCGCAGATATATCGCAGCTGTGGCCTCCCTCTGCTTTCCCTGCACTAATTCTCCATACAAGAGATCTTTCGGGAAGCCCATAACCTAATGGAAAATCTATGGAGCAGACTAAAGAAACTGGTTAGTCAGAAGCGGCCCAGCAATAAAACCCAGTTAATAGAAGCCATCCTTCAATCTTGGTTTCACATGATGTTCTCATGTGATGTTCTCATGTTCGCTGCAGAACTCAAAGACTTGGTTCCCTCAATGGGAAGACGTAGTAAATTCGTAATTCATGCTAAAGGTGACCCAACTAAGAATTCACTGACGTGATCATTTTTGTATATCTCGTTTTTTCTATGGAGATAATTTTTGCATATCTCGTTTTTTCTACAGAGATAATTTTTGTACATCTCGTTTTTTCTACGGAGATAATTTTTGCATATCTCGTTTTTTCTATGGAGATAATTTTTGTATATCTCTTTTTTTCTACGGAGATAATTTTTGCATATCTCTTTTTTTCTACGGAGATAATTTTTGCATATCTCGTTTTTTCTACGGAGATAATTTTTGTATATCTCGTTTTTTCTACGGAGATAATTTTTGCATATCTCGTTTTTTCTACAAAGATAATTTTTGTATCTCGTTTTTTCTACGGAGATAATTTTTGTATATCTCGTTTTTTCTATGGAGATAATTTTTGCATATCTCGTTTTTTCTATGGAGATAATTTCTGCATATCTCGTTTTTTCTACCTGTTTCACTTTTCTTCTTTATACTCTAACTGCTATTCTAATAGCAAATCCTTCCTAAAAGTTATTGCATTACATTCTTGATTCAATTATCTTTCCATGGAATATAATTTTATGGTACTACTCCAAAAAAATAGAGGTGTTATTAAGCTAGTTTTAGAAAATACACTTTTCCCAAAAGATTTGCACAATTTTGGCCACTACCGTAGAGATTAAAACTCACCCGGGGTATCATCTGTATCGTTTTTTCCCTAACGTTTAGCCTTTTTAATATTCTCTGTTGATGATTTTATGAGCCGCATTTGGACACTAGGAGCAAAGCGTCTCCAGAATTGGCAGCACAGAAACATCAGGAAGCGCAATAAATCAAAACCAAATGATAAATACAGTCCTTGACTTACAACAGCCGGTTTAGTGACCGCTCAAAGTTAGAACGGCGCTGAGAAAAAAGGAGCTTATGACCATTTTTCACACTTAACGACCGTTGCAGCATCCCCGTGATCAAAATTTGGATGCTCGGCAAAATTTGGGTGCTTGGATGATTTGTATTTATGACGGCTGCAGTATCCCTTTTTGTGACCATCTGACGAGCAAAGTCAAGGGGAAGAGTGGGGAGGGGGACCGGATTCGCTCGACAACCGGGTTACCAATTTAAGAACTGCAGTGATTCACTTAACCACAGTCGTAAAACAGGGCAAAATTCTTTGAGCAAATTTCTCGCTCAGCGGACGAGAAATGTGGGGGTCCATTGGGGACATAAGTCAAGGACTGCCTCTAATGCAGAGGTCTTCAAACTTGGCCGCTTTAAGACTTGTGGACTTGAACTCCCAGAATTCTCCAGCCAGCTGGCTGGCTGGAGAATTCTGGGAGTTGAAGTCCACAAGTCTTAAAGCGGCCAAGTTTGAAGACCTCTGCTCTAAAGCGTCATTAAATCAGGCCACCAACCTGCACGACGATGTCCTTCATGTAGTCATATTCTTCGGGGTGCAAGAAAGCGGTGAATTCCTCCTTGGTTGCCACCAGGTCTCCATCCTGGTCAGCCATTTTGAAGCGCCGTTCATCCCTCACCATCATCTGCTTGTAATTGAAGCCGTCGTCGGGATCCGGATCATCTAAACGGCAGAGGTGGGTTCGGTTATTGAAGGGCGACTACACAGCACCGTTCCACCATATAGAGGGGCTCAAAAGTTGGCACGTCCCAGGTCCAAAGTTTCAGGCGGTCCTAGACTTAACGACGGCGAGGACGTCGTAAGTCGAGGACCGCCCGTACGGCAGTGCGAACGGAGGGACCCCTTTGCCAGCTTCAATGTTCTAGGAAACGGGAAACTGGGGTTGATTTTCAAAGGTTTGGGGGTTTATCTGGGAAAAAAAAATGGGTTGGCAATATATAAACCCTCAATATAGCTTTAAGACTGCTGTACTGCATCATACTGTGTCCTGATTGGTTAGCTCTCTGTAGCCAATCTCCTTAAGAGGGAGCTAGAAACCTAGTTTGTTTCTCTCTGCTGTTCTTGCTCTCTGATATCTCTGTAGGCTACTGTTTGCAAATCCAGAAGAACTCTTTATTGTGAATGACTGTGACGACGGGTAAGAAGACTTTGTTATTGGATTATCCCTGGACTGTCGTTTTGACTATCTCCTGCTTTATATGTGTTATGACCTGGACTGTTTATTGGACTGGGCCTATTTCCTGAAAGTAAAGACAACTCAGTGTATCTGTGTGTTGGCTGTGTTTATTTATAACTACTCTCAATCACTTTCATGTGCTACTCAAGGGTTACTCTGCGAATTCCTTAACAAGCTTGTTCAGCTCTGACTGGGTGGTGGGGAACGGAAGGATTGATATTCCTTGCAGACAGCATTTGGTCATTTGCATCCTTTTAGAGGGTCGTTGAGGCCACTTGGGAGGTTTTATCTGTGTCCTCAGGGTCACCTGAGGTTCTTGTAGTCTGCAATTTTTTCTCCGTCCTCTGGAAATCCATTCCTACTCCCACACCATTCAAAAGGTGATGACACCCAGCTGTACATCTCCACCCCGGACCGCCCCAACGATGCCCTTGAAGTGATGTCCCGGTGCCTGGAGGCCGTGCGGATCTGGATGGGGAGGAATAGGCTCAGGCTCAACCCATCCAAGACCGATTGGCTGTGGTTTCTGACGTCCCGATATAGTCAGCTGGCGCCATCACTGACTATTGGGGGCGAATCATTGGCCCCCATGGAGAGGGTTCGCAACTTGGGCGTCCTCCTGGATTCACGGCTGTCTTTAGAAGAGCATTTGACGGCCATGACCGGGAGGATTTTTTATCAGGTTCGCCTGATTCGCCAGTTGCATCCCTTTCTGGATCGGGACTCCTTGCGCACAATCACTCATGCCCTTGTCACTTCCCGCCTGAACTATTGTAACGCTCTCTACATGGGGCTCCCCTTGAGGAGCACCCAGAGGCTCCAACTGCTCAGAATGCGGCCGCGCGGATGGTTATGGGAGCGACGTGGTGCTCCCATGTGACCCCCCCTCCTGCGCGAGCTGCACTGGCTCCCAGTGGACTTCCGGGTGCGCTTCAAGGTTTTGGTTACCACCTTTAGAGCGCTCCATGGCTTAGGACCTGGTTACTTATGGGACTGCCTACTACCACCAATAGCCTCCCATCGGCCGGTACGCTCTCATAGGGGCTCCTCCGGGTGCCGTCGGTCAAACAATGTCGACTGGCGGCGCCTGGGGGGAGAGCCTTCTCTGTGGGGGCACCTACCACCTGGAATGAGCTCCCCCCGGAGATACGGAGGATCCCGGATCTGCGCACCTTCCGCCGCGTTCTCAAGCCCTTTTTATTCCACCAGGTGGGCCTGGCCTAATCTTTTTCCCTCTTTTAATATGCAAATTTTAATCGTTTTTTAAATGATTGGGCTGTTTTAATCTGTCTGGGCCAAATTATTTAATTCGATTTTACTCTGTTTTTTAAATTTTGTATTTATGTATTTTTACTGTTTGGCTGTTCACCGCCCTGAGTCCTTCGGGAGTAGGGCGGTATACAAATCAAATAAAGATAAAGATAAGAAATGGTGCTCATCCCAAATCCTTCCTTTCCCCACCATCTAGCCAGAGCTGAAGCAGCTTTTTGGATGAGAAGCAAAAGATCTTCAAATGAAGAAACTAGAGTGTTCAGTTGCCTCCTGAAAAAGCACCTTTGAGACTCGAAACATTGCTTTCCACATTTATGGAGTGCATGCCATTTGCCGTCCCTGGTTACGTGACCTCACCAAAGTCAGGCCAAGAATGTGGTTTAATCTGCCCGCAGTGATAAAATGTACAGTGTGCAGCTAGGCTCAAGGGCAGCCGATCAGCGAGGCCAAGCAAGCAGAATCTGGCTGAAATGCAACCGCTCCCCAAATCTCTTCATGAAATCGAAAGCAGAGGCTGCCTTAAAAATGATGCTCGCAGCTGCACGCAAGGAGGCAAAATGCTCCCTACGGCTGCGTTTTCCAACATCTGCCATTTGAAGATGGGCGGACTTCAACTCCCAGAATGCCCTGGCAAGCCATGCTTGAAGATGGGCGGACTTCAACTCCCAGAATTCACGGGCCCGCATGCTAATTAACTGTAAGCCTGTGGACTTCAACTCCCAGAGTTCCCTAGCTAGCCATGCCTGAAGTCACCCCTGCAGGCTTCATTAACCTGAAAGGTTAATGAAGCCCAGTTTTGGCTTGATTCTTGGTGTTTTGCGTTCGAACTTGAAAGGGGGAGCAGGAAGCGGGCCCATCGGGACTCTCCCTCAGCCCTTTGTATAGTCCTAAACCCGGGAAGGGGCCCTAAGAGGTCATCCAATCCAGCCCCTTCTGGCTCTCACCATCCTATCTCCGAGAGGCGACAATCCAGCCTCGGTTTGACTCCCAGAATTCCGCATTTGACTGGAAAAGGGAGAGCAGGAAAATGTGGGATAGGCCCAGCGTGACCCAGCCCTTTGCAGAATCCAAGAGCTGGGAAGGGCTTCCTCAAGAGGTCATCCAGTCCAGCCCCCGCACATTTCGCTATCCCTGAGAGGCAATCTAACCAGCCTCAAGTTTGAACTCCCGGAGTTCTGCGCTGGACTTGAAAAGGCAGAGCGGGAAGCGCGGGGAGTCCAGGATGAGCCCAGCATGACCTTCCCTTGGTCCTAAGGGGCCCTAAGGGTTCATCCATCTGGACCTCTGCAGGCTTCACCAACCCTCCCCCCCGAGAGGTGACCATCCAGCCTCGTTTCAAACCCCAGGGCCCCGCTTTCCCCTTCGGCTCGAGGGATGCTTTCCAGCAAGGCTGCTCTCCCCTTCCCCGCTTGCCCCTTACCCAGGTAAGTGCCATAGGTGACATTCCTGTACTCCTCCCAGGAGATGAAGCCATCTTGATTCAAGTCATACTCCTGCCACTGGCGCTCTACGTTCTCAGAGACGTACTTCTTCTGCGCCTTCTTAATCCAGTCCTTCAGCTCCCCCTCGGTCACAAACCCATCCTTATCCGTGTCTATTTTGCTCACAATCGCGCTACAAGACAAAAGGGGGGGTGGGGGGGGCAAGGTTGAGCCTTGGGGAGTGGGCTAGGGGGGTCAGGGGCCCGACCTACCTAAGACGTAGCCGTAGGTGGCGTTCTTATACTCCTCCCACGAAATCAGACCGTCCCCGTTGAGGTCGTGGCCCTTCTGCTGGCGTTCCACGTCCTCGTATATCCAGCGCTTTTGGGCAAACTTAATCCAGGCCTTGAGCTCTTCCACCGTTACAAACCCATCCTTGTCGCCATCTATTTTACTTACAATTTTTCTGTGGGGGGGAGGCAGAAAAAGAATTAAGAGGAGGAGGAGGAGGCAGGCGCTCGGGGAGGGAGGGGAGAGAGAGAGATGGAGGGGGAAGGGAGAGGGGGAAAGGGGCGAGGGACCAGAAGACCAGACCCCCAAAAAGTCCAGTTTGTTATGATCCTGCAATGTCAATGGCAGCTTTAAGGTGGATTTCAACTCCCAGGATTCTTCAGTCTGGTTTAAGGCAAGTGGACTTCAGTTCCCAGAATTCCTCAGTCTGGTTTAAAAGGGATGGGCTTCAGCTCCCAGGATTCCTCAGTCTGGTTAAAGAGGGATGGACTTCAGCTCCCAGGATTCCTCAGTCTGGTTAAAGAGGGATGGACTTCAGCTCCCAGGATTCCTCAATCTGGTTTAAGGTGAATGGACTTCAACTCCCAGGATTCCTCAGTCTGGTTTAAGAGGGGTAGACTTCAGCTCCCAGAATTCCTCAGTCTGATTTACGATGAATGGACTTCAGCTCCCAGAATTCCTCAGTCTGGTTTACGGTGAATGGACTTCAGCTCCCAGGATTCCTCAGTCTGGTTAAAGAGGGATGGACTTCAACTCCCAGGATTCCTCAGTCTGGTTTAAGAGGGGTAGACTTCAGCTCCCAGAATTCCTCAGTCTGATTTACGGTGAATGGACTTCAATTCCCAGGATTCCTCAGTCTGGTTTGAGGGGTGGACTTCAACTCCCAGAATTCCTCAGTCTGGTTTATGGTGAATGGACTTCAATTCCCAGGATTCCTCAGTCTGATTTGAGGGGTGGACTTCAACTCCCAGAATTCCTCAGTCTGGTTAAAGAGGGATGGACTTCAGCTCCCAGAATTCCTCAGTCTGATTTACGGTGAATGGACTTCAATTCCCAGGATTCCTCAGTCTGGTTGGAGGGGTGAATTTCAACTCCCAGAATTCCTCAGTCTGGTTTATGGTGAATGGACTTCAGCTCCCAGAATTCCTCAGTCTGATTTGAGGGGTGGACTTCAGCTCCCAGGATTCCTCAGTCTGGTTTAAGTGAATGGACTTCAGCTCCCAGGATTCCTCAGTCTGGTTGGAGGGGTGGACTTCAACTCCCAGAATTCCTCAGTCTGGTTTACAGTGAATGGACTTCAGCTCCCAGGATTCCTCAGTCTTTAGAGTGAGTGGACTTTATTTCCCAGAATTCCTCAGTCTAGTTTAAAGCGAGTGGACTTCAACCCCCAGAATTCCTCATTTATCTATCATCTCTACCAAGCTATCTCTCCACTCAACATACCTATCAACCCATCCATTGTAGTTCAACCCAAAACTAGAAACTCCCAACCACAGAGAATTTCCTTCTCAAATGGCCTGGGTGATCCATTTGAAAAAAGCTGTCCGTAAGAGCAGACTCCAAAGCCCATAATTCTGTCTCTCCACCCCACCCCCACTCCGAAAGTCTGGAACAGCAGAAGCATCGGCGTTCAGAGCCAAATATAACCACAGATGTCATTCTTGTGATTTGACACTTGGGCAGAGGGAGGGGGGGAGGAGAGAGCCTTAGCCAAGTCCTTGCTCTGTTCTGGGCCTCTCATGAGCTGATGCAATAAATCCAGAGAGATTGTGCACATCGTTTTAATGGACATTAATTAATATACTGGTTCTCTCCCCAGTGTGCATACCAAGCTCCTCCTCACGTGTGCTCAGATCAAAATGAAGGCAGCACGTGCCTCTTGCTCTCGGATTATTATTATTATTATTATTATTATTATTATTATTATTATTATTATTATTATTATTATTATTATTTAATCTGTAGTGAGATTCACAGTCTTTGAGGCTGCTTAATAGCTCAGCAGCTCGAGTCCTAACCAAGGACCTAGGAACTGTTAAGATATCGTCGGAGGATGTAAGCTGTTCCGAGTAAGGTGGTTTTTTGCAGAGTCAAAATATTCAAGTCCGGTATATTTAGAACTTCTAAATAGCGGGGTAGCCCTTTGGGTATTGCTCCAAGGGCTCCAATTACAATCGGGACAACACACGATTTGTTTTTACACAGTCGCTCCACTTCAATTTGCAAGTCCCGGTACTTTGTGATTTTTTCTTGCTGCTTATCTTCAATCCGTGCGTCACCAGGCATTGCAATGTCAATGAATCATACTTTTTTCTTTTCAACTACTGTTATGTCAGGTGTGTTGTGGACCAAGTGCCTGTCAGTCTGAATCCTAAAGTCCCACAAGATCTTGAGTTTCTCATTCTCTAAAACTTTCTCAACCTGATGTTCCCAGTGGTTTTTGATGATGATGATGATGATGATGATGATGATGATTGGTTAATCTGTAGTGAGATTCACAGTCTTTGAGGCTGGTTAATAGCTCAGCAGCTCGAGTCCTAACCAAGGACCTAGGAACTGTTAAGGTATCGTCGGAGGATGTAAGCTGTTCCGAGTAAGGTGGCTTTTTTGTAGAGTCAAAATGTTCAAGTCTGGTAAATTTAGAATTTCTAAATAGCGGGGGTATTGCTACCTTTGGGTATTGCTCCAAGGGCTCCAGTTACAATCGGGACAACACACGATTTCTTTTTCCATAGTCGCTCAACTTCGATTTGCAAGTCCCGGTACTTTGTGATTTTTTCTTGCTGCTTATCTTCAATCCGTGCATCACCAGGTATTGCAATGTCAATGAACCATCCTTTTTTCTTTTCAACTATTGTTAGGTCAGGTGTGTTGTGGACCAAGTGCCTGTCAGTCTGAATCCTAAAGTCCCACAAGATCTTGAGTTTCTCATTCTCTAAAACTTTCTCAACCTGATGTTCCCAGTGGTTTTCACTTATATTTTTATTTTTATTATTATTATTATTATTAATTTATTAATTTATTTATTATTTCAATCAGAATAGAGCTGTGAGGGACCTTGGAGGCCTTCTAATCCAGCCTCCTGCTCCACCCTTATCATTTCAGAGAAGTGGCTGTCCAGTCTCTTTTTAAAAACCTCCAGTGATGAAGCTTATATAATTTCTGGTGGCAAGCTGTTCCATTGGTTAATTGTTCTCATCGTTAGGAAGTTTCTCCTTAATTCCAAGTTGCTTCTCTCCTTGGTGAGTTCCCATCCGTTGCTTCTTGTCAGGTGCTTTGGAGAATAGATGCTCTCATGTCTCCCCTAGTCCTTCTTTTCTCTAGACTAGTTTACGTGTGAGTCAGCAAACTAACAGATAAGGTGTCCAGGTTTCCAAGAAACTGAGATCCGGGCTATGCATACTCACTGGAGGGGAAAACCACTTTAATTCAAGAAATTTAATTTCTCCCTTTGAGAAAACAGAGGCAGAATTAAGAATCCAGGCTAAAAAAAAACAGCAAGGAAAATAAATGAGCTGGAAAAAATCAAAGTTTCGGAGAAAGGATTGTGTCCCCTCCTTCATGACAAGCCATGAATAGCACTTAATTTGCTCAGGGCTGGGCGACCGCAAGAAAGTCCTCGGCTTACGACCACAACGGAGCCCAAACATTTCTTTTTCCGAAGCGAGACAATTGCTAAGTGAATCCTGCTCCATTTTACGACCTTGCTCGCCACAGTCGTGAGGTAAAAAAAAAAATCCCTGCAGTTGTTCAGTTAGCAACATGGTTGTTAAGTGAAATCGGGCTTCCCTAGCTTGTCCGAAGGTCGCAAAACGGGATCACGCGACCCTGGGACTCTGCGACCGTCATAAATGAGACCCCGAGAGTCTGAATTTTGATGACGTGACTGTGGGGAAGGCTGCAACGGCCGTTAAGTGAGAAAAACGTCATAAATCGCTTTTTTTTCATTGCTGTTGTACCTTCTGTTATAAAATAAATGGTTGTAAGTCGAGAACTATCTGGTTTTTTGGGATTTTTTTTTTTTAAGGAAACTGTCTTCTATGAGAGCCAAACACCCCCCTGGAATGTCATTCTGGAAACCAAACACTAAAGGGAACATTCTGGGTCTAAACTCAGTTTAAATTCAGTTTAAACTCAGGTTCTCTTATCTTACCCCAATCTCTCTTTGCTCTCCTCTGGGGTCAGCTGGTCAAAAGTCTTGGCTTCATCAACCCCCAGGAAGGCGTCGTGGTCGTAATCAAAGTTCTGGCCGTCATCGTGGACCTTGTCGCTCAGCTGAGCATCGTGGTGGACGCGGTCCTTCTTCTCCGTGGGCTTGCTCTGTGCGCAGAAGGCCCAGAGGGCCAAGTAGCCGACCACTTGTTGAATGCCCAACACCATGGCTGAGGCCCTGAAGGGTTAAAGCGGAGGAAACAAAGGGTTATAGATTCGTGGGACCATGAATGGTGGGGCTCAAGTGGGCAAGGAGATGGTGACCACTCTCCCCAGAGACCAGAACTGAAGGTCACCTGAAGGAAACCTGGAAGAACCAAGATGGACCAAAGAAAACATCTAAGTTGAAGTGTCCAACCTGGGCCATTTTTAAGACCTGTGGACTTCAACTCCCAAAATTCCCCAGCCAGCAAGGCTGGCTGGGGAATTCTGGAAGTTGAAGTCCACAGGTCTTAAAGTCGCCAAGGTTGGATATCCCTGGTCTACATCAACCTTTCAGATATGGAGACTTCAACTCCCAGAATCCACCCATCTTAAAGCAAGCTGGCTGGGGAATTCTGGGAGTTGAAGTCCACAACTGGCCAAGATCGACAGGGGGGGTGTCTCCAAACGTGGCCCCTTTAAGACCTGTGGACTTCAACTCCCAGAATTCCTCAGCCGCTCATGATCTTTCCTGCCACAGCTGTTAAGTGAATTATTGCCACCCTTAGGTTGCTAAGACGGTTGTTAAGCGAATCTGGCTTCCCCGTTGACTTTGCTTGTCGGAAAGCCGCAAAAGGGGATCACGTGATTACCCTTCCCCCCCCCCCCCCCCGCCTCCGGAACACGGTGACTGTCGTAAATGTGAGACAGCTGTCAAACACCCGAATGTAAATCACGCAACCGTGAGGATGCTTGCAGCGGTCATTAAGTGTGAAAAATGGTCCTAAGTCACCTTTTTTTCAGTCTGTTGTAACTCCGGTCACTAAGTGAACTGTCGTAAGTGGAGGACCGCCTGTATTATCCAAGGGCTTACATACATTTTCACCCGTTCCTGACCACGCTTGCTTGCATTTCCAGCCTAGTGATCTATTTATAACCTCTCTGATCCTTTTCACATTTCTCCACGGATCTCTTTGCACAGAAGCCAACTTATATTTACACACACACACACACACACACATACAGCCAAAAGAACCTCGGGGGGGGGGGGGGAGGAATTGACGTTTTGATGCCCATAAATTCCAAATTGCGACTGCAAATGTCACAAATCTTTCCGAAACGAGGAGGATTGGTGTCGTTCCACGTTGTGCTATTTTCGGGATCACAAATTCAGTTGCACCATCGACGTAGGTCAAAGGGGGCTGGCAGCTCATCCCTGGAACAGCAGCCGGGTTCCAGAAGGGATTGATATGATCCTACAGCACGGGTGGGCAACTGTGGCCCTTTTAACAACCTGTGGACTTCAACTCCCAGAATTCCTGAGACAGCCGGGCTGCATCGTCGTAAATACGAGTCAGTTGCCAGGCATCTGAATATAAATCACGTGACACACCCCACCCCACCCATGGATGATACAACAGTCATCAACGTGGAAAATGGCCTTAAGTCACTATTTTCAGTGCCGTCGAAACTTCAAACGGTCATTAAGCGGACTGTCGTAAGTCGAGGACCACCTGCATAGACACCCATCTCACTACCTACGACAACTGTGGGCAGGTGCCGAAATTAAAAATGCAAACAGCAACACACGAAACCACCACCAAAGTCATAAAAAACAAATAAATTAAAAAATTAATATAAAATATTAAAAAAAATAAAACATAAAATAATAAAACAGAACAAAATTAAATTAAAAAAAAATAAAATAATAGAACAGAAACGCCTTTCACCGTGCCCTTAAGACCCTTTTATTCCAACAGGCTGGACTGACTTAATAAGAATTTGGATGGGGTGTTTTAATTTTTGGGGTTTTAACTGTTGGGGCCAAAATATTTAATTTGTTTTTAAAGTGCTTTTAAATGTTGTATTTTATGTTGTTTTATTGTGGCTGTACACAGCCCTGAGTCCTTCGGGAGAAGGGTGGCATAAAAATTTAATAAATAAATAAATAAATATTAAAAATATAAATATAAATAAAATATAACCAACCGAGCGCACCATTCTTGCTCCTAAAAGTGTGATCAACTCAGCAAAGTTTGCAAACTGGTGATTTAAACACAATTGGATTTTTATTATGGTTACTGGCACCCAGTCACGGGCTGATAATTCCCCGGAACTAAGCCACCATTAAACCTGGCATTCGTTCCATAGACTTGGCAATCAAGTTTTGTTCATTCATTAACAAGAGACACAAACTGGGAACGGACAAGATAAGGAATTAACCTTTACTTCCTCAAGAGGTGGCAAAAGGACGACAGTCGGCAAAGAGCTGGAAATTCAGTCCATATGCCCAAATATACAGGCAGTTCTCGTTTAGTGACCGCTTGCCCAGCACTGGGGAAAAAAAGTGACCGATGAGCGGTTCCCACACCATTGCAGCAGCAGCCGACAGTCGCACAATTAAAATTCAGACGCTTGGCAACTGACTCATATTTATGACGGTTCGCAGTGTCCCGGGGTCACGCCCTCTGGCGACCTTCGGCCAAGCAAAATCAAGAGGGAAGCAGGATTCACTTAACAACCATGTTGCTAACTGAACAGCTGCAGTGATTCACTTAATAGCCGTGGCGAGAAAAATCTTGCAAAGCTCACTTAACAAAAATAAATAAATAGGCTCATTCTGGTCGTATGTCGAGGACTACCTGTATATATAATAACCTCTTTGGTTTCTTTTTCGTGGTGAGACTCTACTAACCAGGGTGGGAAGGTGAGTCCAGCTAGGGAAAGGACCCTACTTGGTGAGCCTAGACCTCAATGACTTACACAAGGATCCCCAAACTTGGCCATTTTAAGGCTTGTGGACTTCAACTCCCAGAATTCCCTCAGCAAGCTAGGGAATTCTGGGAGTTGAAGTCCACAAGCCTTAAAGTGGCCACGTTTGGAGAGCCCTGACCTACACCAACACACAGCTGTCGAACAGAAGCTCTTCACCCAGAAGAACTGGACACAAGCCAGTTCTGGCTGACCGCAGGGACAATCGGGCCAACGTGGCTTGCTGGGGAATTCTGGGAGTTGAAGTCCAGAAGCTTTAAAGGGGCCAATTTTGGAGACTTACACAAAGACATATTTGTAAAATACAAGTTCTGCACCCAGAACAAGTGGGCCAAAGCTGGTTCTGGCTGACCATGAGGGGGGGGGGGAGAGGGAATCCATGCATGGCCCCCCTCTGAGGAGAGATCAAGGTAACCCCCACCCCACCCCAAAAAAGATCCAACCTCCTCCTGGGGCAAAGGCAAGACCCCACCCCGCAAAGGAGACGACTTCAGTTCTTGGCTGCTCACAGCTGCAGAGGATGCAAGAGGCTGTCCGGGACCCTCAACTTTGAGCCCCCTCCCCCGCCCCACAACAGGGTTAAGGCTGTCCTGGGATTCAGGGGTCAGCAGGTTTCCTGGGACCCCCCCCCCTCCTCTCCCTTCCTGACATGCCCCCTCCCCCTGGGAGACCCCCAGATGTGACCCCCTCCAGCTGCTAGACTGGGCACCCAAAGGTGAGCTTCTCTTTGGGACCTTGAGCGGACCCAAAGGAAACCTCCGCCAAGGGGGATCAGCTCTCCCCCCCCCGCAGACCCCCAAAATGGGTGGGGGGGTCCCCCTCTCGACCCCCAACCCATCCCCCAAATCGATTCCCTCTTCTGGGTCCCCCCCACCCCGTGGCTCCCTTTCCAAGCGGCTCTTCCCAAACAGGGGGGGAGGGGACCCGCTGGGGATGATGGGGACGGGAGTCCCGAGTCCTTCGCCGCTGGAACCCGGCCAGGCTGGTGAGTTGGCCGAGAGAGGCGCTGCCTGAGCGGCCTGGGAAGAGGAGCGGAAGTGGGGGGGAAAAAAGGGGGGGACTACAACGCCCATATGCCACGGCCAGGCGCGGCTGGGGAGCATGGGATGTGTAGTCCTACCCGCCCCCGCCCCCGCCCGTCCTCAATGCCGGAGGAGCTGTTTATTTAAGTCCGTCCCCGCCTCAACGAAGCCACTCCACACATCCAGCCGCCCCCCCCCCCCCGCCTCCCCCGGTCCCGCTTACCGTCCGCGGCAACGTCGGAGAGAAGCGGCGGCGAAACCTCGCCGGGGAGAAGACGACGGAGGAGAAGGGGAGGAGCCGCGCATGCGCGGCGGCGCCCAGCGACCACGTGACGGCGGCCCAGGCTGGGGCCGACGAGCGCTGACGTCAAGGGAGCCCTTCCGATTGGCTGCCGGACGTCCAACGGTCCCGCCCCTCCCCGCAGAGGACTATAAAAGGGCGCTCGCCGGCCACGGCCCCGCAGTTGCCGCCGTGGCAGCGGCGCGGAGGGAAGCGGGAGGGGCTGCGTTGTTGTGGGAGGGGCGAGCTGTTTTGCAATCGCAACTCACACGTTGGTCTGATCGATCGTTGCGTAGTCATCCCGTCATCGTAGTGTGAACAAACAGCTGTTTGAGCCGGGGTCCTGTGAGATGATCTAGCCCAGACGCGCGCGCGCGCGCGCGCGCGCGCGCGCGTGTGTGTGTGTGTGTGTGTGTGTGTGTGTGTGTGTTTTTTTTGGGTGACTGCTATGCAGTGATTCTGTATGTGTCCTGACTTCCTTGTGTAAATTACATGGCTTGGTGTGATTCCCTCCAAATGTGCAAGGTTGATCTGATACCCTTAAGGGTACCTTTAAAAAAAAGATAGAGTACTGTAACAAATCCCCAAACTTCACCCAGTCTGGGGGTCAGTCCTCAGCAGATGGTGGGCCCTGGCCCCCTCCCCTGAAAGAGGATGGGGGCTAGGAGACAAGTGGTCAATAGCAGTAGGATAGGATAGGATAGGATGGGATGGGATGGGATGGGATGGGATGGGATGGGATGGGATGGGATGGGATGGGATGGGATGGGATGGGATGGGATGGGATGGGATGGGATGGGATGGGATGGGATGGGATGGGATGGGATGGGATGGGATGGGATGGAACGGAACAGAACAGAACAACAGAACAGAACAACAGAACAGAATATAGAGTAGGGTAGGATGGAATGGAATGGAATGGGAATAGGAATAGGAATAGGAATTTAGAATAAGAATTTAGAATAAGAATAGGAATTTAGAATAAGAATAAGAATTTAGAATAAGAATTTAGAATGGAATGGAATGGAATGGAATTTTTTATTGGCCAAGTTTGTCCAATCATTGGACACAGAAGGAATTTGTCTTGGTACAGATGCTCTCAATGTACATAAAAGAAAGGATATGTTCATCAAGAATCATAAGGTACAACACTTAATGATAGTTATGGGGTACAAATAAGCAAGATACAAGCAACAAAGTTACAGTCACACAGTCATAAGTGGGAGGAGATGGGTGATGGGAACGATGAGAAGATTAATAGTAGTGCAGACTTAGTGAATAGTTTGACAGTGTTGAGGGAATGATTTGTTTAGCAGAGTGATGGCGTTCGGGGAAAAACCGTCCTTGTGTCTAGTTGTTCTGGTGTGCAGTGCTCTATAGCCTCGTTTTGAGGATAGGAGTTGAAACAGTTTGTGTCCAGGATGTGAGGGGTCCGTAAATATTTTCCCAGCCCTCTTTTTGACTCGTGCAGTATACAGCTCCTCCACGGAAGGCAGGTTGGTAGCCATTGTTTTTTCTGCAGTTCTAATTATCCTCTGAAGTCTCCATCTGTCTTGTTGGATTACAAAATCAACCCTAGAATAGAGTAAAGAATGGAATGGAATGGAATGGAATGGAATAGGAATAGGAATGGGAATGGGAATGGGAATGGGAATAGGAATGGAATGGAATGGAATGGAATGGAATGGAATAGAATAGAATAGAATAGAATAGAATAGAATAGAATAGAATAGAATAGAATAGAATAGAATAGAATAGAATAGAATAGAATAGAATAGAATAGAATAGAATAGAATAGAATATGGAATGGAATAGAATATGGAATGGAATAGAATATGGAATGGAATGGAATGGAATGGAATGGAATGGAATGGAATGGAATGGAATAGAATAGAATAGAATAGAATAGAATAGAATAGAATAGAATAGAATAGAATAGAATAGAATAGAATAGAATAGAATAGAATATGGAATGGAATAGAATATGGAATGGAATGGAATGGAATGGAATGGAATGGAATGGAATAGAATAGAATAGAATAGAATAGAATAGAATAGAATAGAATAGAATAGAATAGAATAGAATAGAATAGAATAGAATAGAATAGAATAAGGAATGGAATGGAATGGAATGGAATGGAATGGAATGGAATGGAATGGAATGGAATGGAATATTGGTCAAGTGTGATTGGACACACAAGGAATTTGTCTTTGGTGCATAAGCTCTCAGTGTACATAAAAATACATTTATCAAGAATCATAAGATACAACACTTAGTGATAGTCAGAGGATACTAAGTAAGCAATCAAATCATATTAGGAAGCTAAATAAAAATATAAATCATAAAGTTATAAGCAACAAGGTTATAGTCATAAGGAGAAAAGGAGATGGGTAATAGGAAGGATGAGTGATAGTAAATAGTTTGACAGTGTTGTGGGAATTAGTTGTTTAGCAGAGTGATGGCGTTCAGGAAAAAACTGTTCTTGTGTCTAGTTGTTCTGATGTGCAATGCCCTATAACGTCATCTTGAGGTAGGAGTTGAAACAGTTTACGTCCAGGATGTGAGGGGTATGTATGTATTTTTACAGAGTTATAAATATAAGTGATTTAATGCTTTTATGTTCCACTTTCTCCATTCAAATCTTTTTTCAGGAACTGGGTTCCCTCAGATCTTGGATTCTTCCGCAATTTCCACCTGGAGTGTAACGTGGGACATTCATCAACCTGTGGCTTTTCAATTTCATTCTCAGCCACTTAGCTGTCACCAATTCTTTCCTTCCTGACATATATTTTAGCCCGTTCAGTCATAACGAAACCTGAAACTTTCCCTTTTAGGCATGTAATTCAACAACTTCACAGATTCGGGGAGCACTTCCGTTCACTTCTCCTTTCTCTTAGTTTCATGCCCCCAAAATACTTGGGTTTTCTTTCTCGCTGATTGCTCATTATTGCTCTCGGTCATCTGCACACTTCACCGTCGAAGTGGCAACCTTGGTTATTCCTTGGTCATCATCGGAATAACAAAATAACAGAGCTGGAAGGGACCTTGGAGGTCTTCTAGTCCAACCCCTTGCTCGAGCAGGAAACCCTATACCCTCCTAGGCAGATGGCTGTTCAATATCTTCTTAAAAACCTCCAGGGATGGAGCAGCAGAGATGGGTTTCTGCTGGTTCTGACCAGTTTTGATTGGTCTTTTATTCTATGACAAAATTCGCAACAACAATAAGTAAACACTTGTGCCATCCCATCTCAATGTTGAGCAGAGATTGGTTTAATTAATTAAGGGCCAATCACCAGGAGATGGCGAGTTCTAGTCCAGAACGCAGCCGCGCGAGCTGTCATGGGTGCACCCAGGTACACCCACATTACACCAATTCTCCACGACTTGCACTGGCTCCCTATTGGTCTCCAGGCACAATTCAAAGTGTTGGTTGTTATTTAAAGCCTTACATGGCTCAGGGCCAGGTTATCTTTGAGACCGCCTTCTACCGCATAGCTCCCAGCGACCGGTAAGATCCCACAGAGTCGGTCTCCTCCGGGTCCCGTCAGCTAAACAATGCCGGCTGGCGGGCCCACAAGGGAGGGCCTTCTCTGTGGCTGCCCCAGCTCTCTGGAACCAGTTACCTCCTGAGGTCTGGACCATCCCCACCCTATTGGCTACTGGAAAACGGTGAAAACCTGGCTTTTCCGGCAGGCCTGGGGCCGTTGATCTCACTCTTGCGATCTGGCGAGGCCTGGCCATGAATGGCATGAATGAGTTTTAATTGTTTTTAATGTTTTAATTTTTAAATGTTTTTATATATGGTTTTTAAATGCATTGTAAGCCACCTTGAGTCTTCAGAGAAAGTGGAACAAATAAATAAATAAAATAAATAGTCTTCCCTTAGACATGAAAGACAGCTGGGTGACTCTGGGCCAATCACCAGGAGACGGTGTGTTCTAGTCAGGGGTGGAATTCAGCCAGTTCGCACCACTTCGGGTGGACCGGTTGTTAACTTTCTGACCAGTTTGGCACACTGGTTGTTGGAACAAATAATTAGGGCAGAGACCCGGTTGTTAAATTACTTGAATCCCACCACTGGTTCTAATCCTGCCTTAGACATGAAAGACAGCTGGGTGACTTTGGGAAAATCACCAGGAGACGGTGAGTTCTAGTTCCACCTTAGGCAGGAAAGCCGACCGGTTGACTCTCGACCAATCACCAGGAGACGGTGAGTTCTAGTCCTGCCTTAGATATGAAACCCAACTGGTTGACTCTGGACCAATCACCAGGAGACGGTGAGTTCTAGTCCTGTCTTAGATATGAAACCCAACTGGTTGACTCTGGACCAATCACCAGGAGACGGTGAGTTCTAGTCCTGTCTTAGATATGAAACCCAACTGGTTGACTCTGGACCAATCACCAGGAGACGGTGAGTTCTAGTCCTGCCTTAGATATGAAACCCAACTGGTTGACTCTGGACCAATCACCAGGAGACGGTGAGTTCTAGTCCTGCCTTAGATATGAAACCCGACTGGTTGACTTTGGACCAATCACCAGGAGATGGTGAGTTCTAGTCCTGCCTTAGATATGAAACCCGACTGGTTGACTTTGGACCAATCACCAAGAGACGGTGAGTTCTAGTCCCATTTTAACCATGAAAACTGGTTGGCTGACTTTGGGCCTATCCCTGTCTTTCAGCCCAGCGCACCTGACAAGGTGGTGGTTGTCGTGGGAGCAAAAAGAGGAGGAGGAAGGAGTATTGGGTATCTTCACCCTCTTGAGCTACCTATAAAGGTAACGAAGTCAGGATAACCATCCAATAAATAAATAAGTGTTAGCACACCCACGTTCCCTTTATTAGCCCTCCCATCTTCAGGCGTGCTCGATCAAAAGCGTCACCCCCGAAAAGTTCTTTCGTTTCCTCATCTAGTTCTACTTCAGGGCTCGGTTTCCTCCGTCTCGCCCACAACAATGGCAGTTTCTCTTCCTGGATCTTAAACCGGGTTCTGTCGTTAAGAACCAAAGTAGCAGATTCAGGCTGACCAAATGCCCCCGGATTTATTTACTTTCCCTCCCCCAGAAACTTTCAAAGTCACAACAGCATTGAAAAAAAAAGGGCTGTTTTTCACACTTAACCACCGTTGCAGTATTCCCGTGGCCCTGTGATCAAAATTTGGATACTTGGCCACTGACTCATATTTATGACGATCGTAGCATCCCGGGGTCATGCAATCCCCTTTTGCGACCATCAAAGTCAATGGGGGGCTAATTTAATAACTGCAGTGATTCACTCAATAACGGTGGCAAGAAAAGTCGTAAAATGGGGCAAAACTCACTTAACGAGAGTCTTACTTAGCAGAAATTTTGGGGCTCAGTTGTGGTACGTCGAGGACTACCAAAAAGACTATGCAAAACGACTATGCATCGTTTATTTAACTCTCGTAATTTTAACCGTTCCCATATTCATCGTTTTTAACGCATCTATTTCGATGGCATTGCAAGCCGTCGGGATTAAATTTATATTGCTGTGGATAATAAATTTAATAAATAGGGAAAATAAAACCGCGTCTCCCATCTTGTGGGCTTTCCCCCCTTGCAAACCTGTGCCCACTATGCATAAGTGGACTTGCATGAGTGGGTGGGTTTTTCCATGCAAGCTGGTTCTGGGTTCAAGATAAGCATTTCAGATGCCTCGCATATCTCTTTTCCACCCAGGTTGCAGAAAGATAGAATTTGGCATCCAGGGAGGAGAAAAACTGTTGCTGTTCCTAAGCAGGAAAACTAGGAATCAAATTAAAAACTAGGAATGCTGATAAAAGATGGATCTCGACAGATTGGAACACTCGTCCCCCGTCCAACAAAATGACATTTAATGTAGAAAAAGGAAGGCTTTGCATTTAAGCAAGAAAAATAAAAAGTACAGATGGCTAAAACCCTCTAAACATGAGCCAGCCTTGTGTAGCAGCAGTCAAAAATCCCAACACAGTTCTAGGCTACATAAACAGAGAGGGATAGAATCAAGATCACGTGAAGTGTTAACTTTATAAGGCCTTGGTAAGGCCACACTTAGGGATGTGGTGGCTCAGTAGCCAAGACTCTGACCTTGTCAATCAAAAGGTCGGCAGTTTAGCAATTCGAATCCCTAGTGCCACGTAATGGGGTGAGCTCCCGTGACTTGTCCCAGCTTCTGCCAACCTAGCAGTTCGAAAGCACGTAAAAAAAAAAATTGCAAGTATGCAAAAATGCAAGAGCCTGGATAGCTCAGCAGACTAAAAGCATTGTGATTAACACCAGCTGTCTGCAATTACTGTAAGTTCGAATCTCACCAGGCTCAAGGTTGACTCAGCCTTCCATCCTTTCTAAGGGAGGTCAATTGAGGACCCAGTTTGTGTGGGCAATAAGCTGACTTTGTATAAATATACAAAAGTATGAAGGCTATTGCTCAATGCATTGTAAGCTGCCCTGAGTCTCTGGAGAAGGGTGGCATATAAATCAAATTAAAATTTTTTTTTAAAAAAAGTAGAAAAATAGGGACTTTTGGTGGGAAGGGAACAGCATTCCATGCGCCTTTGGCATTGACTCATTCCGGCCACATGACTCATTCCGGCCACATGACCACGGAGACGTCTTCGGACAGCGCTGGCTCTTCAGCTTTGAAACAGAGATGAGCAGCGCCCCCTAGAGTTGGGAACGGCTAGCACACATGTACTAGGGGAATTTTACCTTTACCTAAGGCCACACCTGGAATACTGCATCCAGTTTTGGTCACCATATTATAAAAAAGAGGTTGAGACTCTGGAAAGGGTGCAGAGAAGAGCAACAAAGGTGATTAGGGGACTGGAGGCCAAAACATACGAAGAACGGTTGCAGGGACTGGATATGTCGACTCTAATGAAAAGAAGGACTTGGGGTGACACGAGAGCAGTCTTCCAATATCTCAGGGTCTGCCCCAAAGAAGAGGGGGTCAAGCTAGAAGGCAGGAGAGAAGCAGCGGATGGAAACTAACCAAGAGAGAACCAACGAACGAAGCAGAAACAGTGAGAACAATGGAGCAAATTGCCTCTGGAAATTGTGGGTGCTCCATCACTGACAGAAGATTTACAGATTAACAGAGTTGTAAGGGACCTTGTCGGTCATCTAGTCCACCCCACTGGCCAAGCAGAAGACCCTACACCATTTTTGACAGTGGGCAGTCCAGTCTCTTCTTGAATGCCTCCAGGGATGAAGCTCCCACAACTTCCGAAGGCAACTTCTGTTCCATGGGTTGATTGTTCTCACTGTCAGAAAATTCCTCCTTATTTCCAGGTTGAATCTCTCCTTGATCAGTTTCCATCCATTATTCCTCGTCTGGCCTTCATGGAGGCTTTTAAAAGGAGAATTTATCAGAAATAGCAGAGGTCTCTGGCATGAGCAAGGGGTTGGACTAGATGACCTCTAAGGAACCCTTCCAACTCTCTTGCTGTTATAGGCACAAGACTGTTGGAACCTGGCATGAGCGCTGGGGAGAAAGATCTGGGCATCCTGCTAAACCACAGATTGAAACATGGGCCAAGGTTATTATGGGATGCATCCAACTCTTGACTTGCTCTGTTCAGACCCTGTCTGGAATTCTGTATTCCCAATTGGAATGGCAGCATCACGTGCCACTCTTCATTTTTCTATCTCTATGGGACGAGCAGGGCGGAATAGAGTGGGAGGAAACTAGCCTATTCCCTACTAGCATTCTGATTGGTGGGCCTCCCCTCCCTCAAATCTCAGTGGCCAGTAGGCATTGCTGCATGCAAGGAATTGCATAAAGGACTGGGTGGGAGGAAAGCGTGGCCAGCCCTTAAAGGGCCAGGCACCCAAAGTCCCTGGCAGTGATTTATTTACGAATTTATAAAGTGCTCAAAGTCCAAATGATTTTAAGCCGCGTACAAAACACCCCAGAAGATGCAAAACCTAGAATCACATATTGTATTTGTGTTACAAAATGCTGTCCTAGGCTCCTGCTGTGATTGGCATCTGCTGTGGATTTTGCTTTTGTTATATTTATTACGTTATTTTATATTTTATATATATATGTATATGCTTGCTAATCCAGAGAGAAAGCTTTTGTGGAAGCTCTGAGATGTCCAGAGATGTGAAACCTGGCAGGGGACAGCCGACAGCTGCCTTCACTCTGCCAGGAGGCATAGAAAACTGAGTTTCTAAGGGCCGTTGGTGTGTGCCAGGCAGCCATCCAACCGGTAAAACTTCTCCCTTCCTAAATTCGCAAGGAACAACCTAATTCAGCTCAGGTTTATCCATGTTTTGGAAGATGAAAAAAAAGTTGGCTTCAAGTCAAGTTCCACTTTTGCAAGAATTTGACAGTTGTGTTTTCCAGTCTTACCCGAGATCTCCTAGTGGTCTCCCATCCACCCCATCCAACCAACCTGATTCTCTTGATTCTGCTTAGTTTTTCAGTTCTGTGCTGCCTCCTAAACTGGGCAACATCTCTCTGGGCTCAGGTTGGGCTCCTTGGGACATCACAACAATCCTGTGTGTTTTTCCTTGCACGAATGTTGCGTCATCCTCTTTTCCTTCTTTTTTTTCCCCCGTTTTTCCAGTTCAGCCCACCGATTCGGGGGCTGCCAGGGCCAAACGGACTCCAATTTTTTTCAGCTTTTTTCCCCAAGATCGGTTGAACAGACTTTGATCCTTTTACAGCCCGTGATCTCAGAGGACAAATGGATGCAAAGGTGGGAATGAAAACCTCAAAGAGCATCCAGGAAGTGCGATCTAGGTTGTGAAAATACACGCCCACGTTCTCCTCCTGTGCCAGCCACTTCCTGGGCAAGGATGATTAGCCAAGGCTGAACTTTGGGATTTCCCTGCCGGGGCCTTTCCCTTGAGAAAAAGGGAAGCCAATATTCCCCCTTCTCTTTTACAGCCGATCCTCGTTCAGTGACCGTTCCAAGTTACGACAACGCTGAAAAAAAGTGAATTTCACACTTAACGGCATCCCCAGGGTCGCATGATTTAAAATCCAGACGCTTGGTCACCGGCAGGGGTTTATGACCGTTGCAGTGTTCCCGTTTTGCGACCTTCTAATGCGCAAAGTCAATGAGGAAGCCAGATTCATTTCACCACCGTGCTCCTCACTTAACAACGGTCGTGATTCGCTTCACAAGAAAGGTCGTAAAATGGGGCAAAACTCACAACTATCTCGCTTAGCAACACAAATCTGGGGCTCCACTGAGGTCCCAAGGGGAGGACTAGCTGTTACTGCTCCCCTTGACTAAAACTGGGAGGCAACCCAGAGGCCATCTAGCCCATCCCTCGTTCAGAGAAGGAATCGTGGTTAAAGCAAGCCAGATAGCTGAATAGCTTCTGTTTGAATGCTTTCACCAAACTTTTTGGATCGGGCTGGATTATAAAACTGTTCATAGCAATTTAGTTCCAACCCTAAATTTGGATCAAGCTTCATGCATTAGAGCTTGCTGGGTGACTTTGGGCCAATCACCAGGAGACGGTGAGTTCTAGTTCTGTTTTAGGCATGAAAGACAGCTGGGTGACTTTGGGCCAGCCCCTCTCTCTCAGCCCAGCCTACCTCACAGGGCTGTTGTAGGAAAAATAGGAGGAGGAAGGAGTATTAGGCACGTCTTCCATCTTTAATTTTTTTTATAAAAATAAGAAAGACAGGATATAAATAAATAAAATCAGACAAATAAATAAGCAATGGAAGTCTTGTGGAAACGGAGGTCTCCTCCTCCTGACATTCTCTGGGTCCCACCCGTGACATTTTAAGGGCAAAGAATATCAAATGTCAATTCTGATATATTTATGGATTTACCAACCCCGTCAGTCCAGGCGATTAAGCCCTGCATCAGAGCAGCACCTCTCCTCCTCCCTTCAAGGTGGGAGGGGAGCCATGAAGCCCCTAAGCCCTGCTCCCCACTCTGCCCCCTCCTCTTTTAATACCTACCTCTTGGGGTCAGCTCTGCATTACTAGCTTTGGGCTCCAGGTGGAGCATTTCCAAGTGCCTGGAGCAATGTCTCCCAAGCTTCCCAATTTTAAGATGGTAAAGACAGCAAGCAGGCTGCAGGATTCTAGGAGTTGAAGTCATACCCATCTTAAGGCATGCTGGCTGGGGGATTCTGGGAGTTGAACTCATATTCATCTTAAGGCATGCTGTCTGGAGAATTCTGAGAGTTGAAATCCACCCATCTCAAAGCATGCTGGCTGGGGGATTCTGGGAGTTGAAGTCATACTCATCTTAAGACATACCAGCTGGGGGATTCTGGGAGTTGAAGTCCTACTCATCAAGGCATGCCAGCTGGGGGATTCTAGGAGTTGAAGTCCACCCAACTTAAGGCATACCAGCTGGGGAATTCTGGGAATTGAAGTCTGCCCCTCTTAAAGCATGCTGGGGAATTCTGGGAGTGGAAGTCCACCTGTCTTAAGGCATGCTGGCTGGGGATTTCTGGGAGTGGAAGTCCGCCCATCTTAAGGCATACCAGCTGGGGAATTCTGGGAATTGAAGTCCACCCCTCTTAAAGCCTGCTGACAGGGGGATTCTGGGAGTGGAAGTTCACACATCCTAAAGTATGTTGGCTGGGGGATTCTGGGAACTAAAGTCCCCACATCTCAAGGCATCCTGGTTGGGGGATTCTGGGAATTGAAGTCCTGCCCATCTCAAGGCATGCCAGCTGGGGGATTCTGGGAGTTATAGCCCATCCATCTCAAAGCATGCTGACAGGGGGATTCTGGGAGTTGAAGTCCTGCCCATCTCAAGGCATGCCAGCTGGGGGATTCTGGGAGTTATAGCCCATCCATCTCAAAGCATGCTGACGGGATTCTGGGAGTTGAAGTCCACCCATCTTAAGGCATACCAGCTGGGGAATTATGGGAATTGAAGTCTGCCCCTCTTAAAGCATACTGGGGAATTCTGGGAGTGGAAGTTTACACGTCCTAAAGTATGTTGGCTGAGGGATTCTGGGAACTAAAGTCCCCACATCTCAAGGCATCCTGGCTGGGGGATTCTGGGAATTGAAGTCCTGCCCATCTCAAGGCATGCCAGCTGGGGGGTTCTGGGAGTTATAGCCCACCCATCTCCAAGGTACCAAGCTTGAGAGAACCTCTTCCAGGTGGAGGGGAGTCCGATTTCTTTTTCCTCTCCTTCGCCCGACCCTCTGCAGCCTCCCGCCCTCCCCGAGCCCCAGCCGTGGCCCGGAGCGGCGGGCAGGGCTCTCCAGCTGCGCTCCGCTGCACGGCACCGCCCGGCCCGGAAGGGAGGCACCTGCTGCTGGGCCGTCGACGGGGGCGGTCCGGCGGGACTCCTCCCTGCGGAAGCTCCGGCGGCCCGGCTGGCCGAGCCCATCAGGTGAGTGGCGGCTCGGTTGGGCTACTAGACGGCGCCCCTGCCCCGGCCCGGCCCGGCTCCCCCGAGGGCAGAAGCGGCGGAGGCGGAGGCGCGCTCGATCGCTCGCTCGCTCGGTCGGCCAGGCTCCTGGTTGGGCGGGTAAGTCCGGGCTGGCGGGCGGGGGTCTCCATCTGGGCGCCCCTCCCTCGCTCCCGGTCCCATCCTTGCAAGCCCCCCGCCCTTTCCTCTTCACTTCTTTCCCGTCCCATAAACCTGCATCGTCTGTTTTTTGGGGGGAGGGCGGGAATTGAGGGACGGGGCGGGGGTCTCCCTTTAGGCGCCCCTCCCTCGCTCCCCGTCCCATCCTTGGAAGCCCCCCGCCCTTTCTTCTTCCCTTCCTTCCCGTCCTATAAGCCGGCATCGTCTGTTTGGGGGGGGGCGTGGGGGGTTGGAATTGAGGGACGGGGCAGGGGTCTTAGCTACCCCTCCTTGGCTTCCGGTCCTATTCTTGGAAGCCCCCCGCCCTTTCCTCTTGCCTGCCTTCCCGTCCCATAAATCGGCATCGTCTGATTTTGGGAGGGGGAGGGTTGGAATTGAGGGACGGGGCGGGGGTCTCCATCTGGGCGCCCCGCTCTCGCTCCCAGTCCCATCCTTGGAAGCCCGCCGCCCTTTCCTCTTGCCTGCCTTCCTGTCCAGTTCCATAAGCCGGCATCGCCTGTTTTTCGGGGGGGGGGGGTAGGGTCCCAGGGGCTGGAATTGAGGGACGGGTGGGGGTCTCCATCTGGGCGCCCTTCCCTTGCTCTCGCTCCGATCTTCGGAAGCCCGCCGCCCTTTCCTCTTTCCTGCCTTCCCTTCCCATAAGCCGGCGTCGTCTATTTGGGAGTGGGGGGCGGGGTGGGGGCATAGAATTGAGGGAAGAGACGGGGGGTCTCTATCTGGGCCCCAGGCTGCCCCCCTCCCTCCCTCCCGGTCCGATCCTTGGATGCTTGACGCTCTTTCCTCTTTCCTACCTTCCCGTCCCGTCCCATAACTTGGCTCGTCTGTCTGTGGGGCTGGAGGGTGGAATTGAGGAACGGGGCGGGGGTCTCCATCTGGGTGCCTCGGATGCCCCTCCTTCCCTCTCTCCTGGCCCGATCCTTGGATGCCAGCCGCCTTTTCTTCTTTCCTGCCTTCCCCTCCCATAAGCAGGCATCGTCTGTTTGAGGGGGAGGTGGGGAGCTGGAATTGAGGGACGGGGCGGGGGTCTCTTTCTGCACCCAAGGCTGCCTCTCCCTCGCTCCCAGTCCTATCCTTGGAAGTCAACCGCCCATTCCTCTTTCCTGCTCCCGTCCCATAAACCGGCATCGTCTATTTGGGAGTGGGGGTGCGGGGTGGGGGTTATTGAATTGAGGGAAGAGACGGGGGTCTCTATCTGGGCCCCTGGCTGCCTCCCTCCCTCCCGGTCCGATCCTTGGATGCCCGACGCCCATTCCTCTTTCCTGCCTTCCCGCCCCGTCCCATAAGTCAGAATCGTCTGCTGGGGGGGGGGTGAGGATGGAAATGAGGGACGGGGCGGGGGTCTCCATCTAAGCGACCCCGCCTTCACAGTCCTCGGACCCCGCCATCCCCGCGCAGCAGGATTGTCCAACCGGGCAGAGAGAAGCCGTCCATCGAGTACTATTGCTTGGTCCGCCCCTCCAGGGCGATGGGTGTTGTAGTCCCGCGGAGAGGGGGCACCAGGTCGTAAGGGAGAAGGAGGAAGAGGAGGGCAGCCCCGCGTCCCTTCCCGCGGATCCCCCCGACGGGGCGCTCCTTCCAAGGGGGTAAGCCGCCCACTCACCCACCCCCCAAATGTAGGATTGCCTGCAAAAGGGGGCAGGGTAGAGAAAACTGGGGGGGGGTTCGGGGTCGCAGAGGAGGGGGTCCCCGAGGTGGTCTCCAGCGCCCCCGCTTCCTCTCGCTTTGGACCAGGCGCCGAGAGCCAAGTGGCTTTGCGCGAAATCCTATGCACCCAACCAACCCACTTCGGGCGACTGCACAGCTGGTGGGGGGGGGGTCTTTGCGTTTGATCCATAAACTTAGTCCGGAGAGGGGCTGAGATTGGGGGGGAGGGGCGGAGTGGGGGAAGAAAAACCAACATTTGGATTAACAGAACCGGGACCCTGTTTGTCGAGATTAGATGAAGGTTGGATGACCTGCAGGAAGGGGAATGCAGATTGTCTGCCCTTGTCAATTTTGCACGCGGATTCCCACTGTTGGGTGCAATTAAAAATTATTCGCTTTTTGCAACAGGAACTTGTGTTCCTAGTGTGTCCCCCCCCCCCATGGCAAAAAAACAACAACAGTCTTTGCTTGAGCCGGGTTAGCTGAGTTAGTTCGCACAAATCACTGTAATTTCATTTCCTTTTGGGGGGGGGGGATAAAAAAAGGGCATAAACTTGAATGCACAAACGTTGATCTGATTGTGGCCTTTTCAAAACTAGACACGGTCTGTGAGGCTGTTGTTTTTTTTCTCCTGCTGTGTTTTTTAACCACTGTTTGTTTACAGTACTGATTGTGTTTTAATCTGTGTTTGTTCCGGAGCACAGCTAGAAATCAATAAATGCCTCGGCTTCTATTAAAATGGCTTTTGTTTACTTATTAATTTGATCTGTGGAACGAAGGCATTTTCTGGGTCTGAATGCAAAACGCAGCGCCCTGCATTCATCCGCGGGTAAACGAAAGCTAAATCCCTTTTTGTAGGCAGAGGGTTTGAAATGGCGCTCTCTTGAGTTTAGCTGTGTTCTTGTAGACGTTTCGTGACCCAAGTAGGGAACAGCATCAGTGCTAGAGGGAGGTAGGGTTTGCTCAGTCCTTTGTAGGACTGATGATGTTCCCTAGTTCGGTCATGAAATGTTTGCAAAGGGGACCACCAAGCTCTGAGAGCACCAAGTACCCCACCTCTTCCTCCTTCTTTCAGCAAACCCATGAAGGGGTTTTTTTAAGGGGAATTTTAATAGTTTTAACATCTAAATATTGATTTTTGCTTATTTTACTGCTGCGAGCCGCCCTGAGTCCTTGTCGGAGAGAGGGCGGCATATAAACTAACTAACTAACTAACTAACTAACTAACTAACTAACTAACTAACTAAATAAATAAATAAATAAATAAATAAATAAATAAATAAAATCTCCCTTCTAGCACTGACTATATTACCTAGTTCGGTCCTGAAACATCTGCAAAGAGACTCCAAGCTCAGAGAGCACCAAGGACCCCTAAATCTTTTTATTTATTTGTTATTTATAAAGTCACACGTTTGCGCCCTGTTTTCCTGCTTGGGGGGAACCGAAGTAAGGTTTGCAAGGCCTTTGGATGTCGTGTAACTCCTGCCCTGGTTGGTTTCTGCATCGGATGGATCCCAACTAGAGCGCAGGGCCCCCCTCCCCCTCCCCCTCCCACTTCCGTCCTCTCCCTTCCCCCCCCCCCCGCCCCCCCAGTGTCACTGCCTTTGATTAGGTGTGTTAATACGTGTGGAATTCTTGATTTAATCAGGGAGAACTGAGAAAAAGCCGGGATTCTTATCACATCCGAACTGGAAAGACAAACTTTCGAAAGTTTAGGTTTATTTTACGGTTTCACTGTTTTCTTTCTCGGGTTTTGATAAGGGGCAGGGAGGGGAAGGGGTGATAAGGTTGACGGGGGAGGGGTCAGGATGGATGCTACCTGTAGGGCTTTCGTCTCCCAGCAGGTCCTTGGTGGAAGGCCGCAGGTGAGGGTGCCGGTTTGAAAAGCAGCTTCTTTCAAGAGCCAAAAAAACATTAGTCAGCGAGCTCCGCGTTCAAGAGCAGTCTACCCTTGAAAAATCACGGTGAGGTCTGGCGATTTCAGCTGTTGTTTCGTGTAGGTGATGCGCAAAGATGCATTTTTTTCGATCCCGCTTTTGGTTTTATATTTTTGGGGAGGGGGGGAGGCGGGGTTTCAGGGTTTTTCTTTGGTTTTCCTAGGTTGGAGTCACTTTAGCCTGGGAAAGTAAGAGACGCGTTCTCGGCTTCTGGAATTTTCTCTGAGGAGATCAGGCAAACCGTCTATTATGCTTCTTCCTGCAGGCAAAAATGTCCTTTATTAAGCAGGTTTATTAAGCATTTAGGATGATTTAGCCAGATGTTAATAAGTACAGTAGATGTTTCCTCTTCTTTTTTCTTCTCTCTCTTTTTCCTTCTTCCTTCCTTTCCCTTTTCCTTCCTTTCTCTTTCTTTCTTTCGTTCTTTCTTTCTTTCTTTCTCTTTCTCCCTTTCCTTTCTCTCTCTCTCTTTTCCTTCTCTTTTTTCCTTACTTTCCTTTCTTTCTCTTTCACTCTCTCTTCTCCCTTTTTCTTTCTTTTCTTGTTTTTTGTTCCTTACTTATGGTAAGCAAAACTCAGGAATTCTGGAAGCAAAATTAAAATCTTGCGTTTGTGCTTGACATCACGAAATGCTTATTTTATTTTGGCCGGATAAAACTTGCTCTATTCAACGCATTTTATGAAAAGATATATTCTTTTCCCTGATGCCTTTAATTAAAACAAATTGTTTATGGGAAAAGGTGGCACTAGACCCCTTCTGATTCTAGGTTTTTAAATAAGTGACCTTTTTAAATCTTTTTAATCCTGGGTTAGTTATCACTTGCACAAATCCTAATAAAATCACTACATGCAGTGGGAAAGGAGGATAAGGAAAGGAGGGAGGGAAAGAAAGAAAGAGAAAGAAAGGCAGGAAGGAAGGAAGGAAGGAAGGAAGGAAGGAAGAGAGAAAGAAAGAAAGAAAGAAAGAAAGAAAGAAAGAAAGAAAGAAAGAAAGAAAGAAAGAAAGAAAGAAAGAAAGAAAGAAAGAAAGAAAGAAAGATTAAATAAATCTGGTTCGCACAACATCCGCAACAATGCAACAAAACAACAAATCAACCAATGTGGGGTTTTTTTGGATTCAGCCCAGCTCTCACCAATTGTGTAGGCTTTGAGAAGGAGAAGTGGGCAGAAGAAAGAGAAGTGAGCATTTTCCAAATTGTAAAAGTGTGTATGTGTGTGTGGGGTGTGTGTGTTTTGTGTGAGAGGGGGTTGCGATCTGGAAAAACAGAAGAGAATTTCACCCAGAGAAGAAGAAAGGACAGAGAGCTCTCGAGGGTTATGCTTCACTGGAAATGATGATAGGCCTTTTGCAGACGAGACAGGGAAAAAAATGCAATCATGATTTGTGGTTTGGAGAATTAGAAAAAAAATCTGGATAATAAATAGAAGTGACCTGGGGTTTTTTTTTTTTTTTTGAATTGTAAAGTAAGGGTTAATGTGATCAATGTACTTCTATTTGCTGGAGAAGAAATTTGAGGTCTTTTTTTATTTCTTTATCATTCTATTTTTCTCCAGTTTTTCTCTTTCTTGCTTTTTAATTTTTCTTTTTCTTTCATCTATCTCTTTTTTCTGACTCCTTTCTTTCTCCCTCTCATTCTTTCCTTCTTTTCTACCTACCTTCTTTAACTTTCTTTCCTTCTTTCATTCTTTTCCTATCTCCTTTGTCTATCTGTCTCCTTTCTCCCACTTTCTTTCCTTCCTACCTACCTACCTTCTTTATTTCCCTCCCTCCCTCCCTCCCTTCCTTATCTTCTTTCTACCTCCTTTCTTCCTTTCTCCATCTCCTTTCTTTTTCTCTCCTTTCTTTTTCTTCCGTACTTTCTTTCTCCTTCCCTCCCTCCCTTTCTCTTTCCTTCTTTCTTCACACCCACCCTCCCTCCCTCCCTCCCTCCCTCCCTTCCTTCCTTCCTCTTTCCTACCTTCTGCTTTCTTTCTTTCATTTCGTTGCATTCATTTTTTAGGTTCTTCGTAATACTTTTCATAAAATTTCATTTTAAGGGGCAGTTGGCAAAAGGAAACCTGGGTGGGAGGGTCGGGGAACAGACAGAGGAGAAGAGTGTTAATTAATTCTTTAATTATCCTCTCCGTTCACCTGCAGGGGAGAGAGAGTTCTTCTCAGATTTTTCCCCCGACAAAGAGACTCCCAAATAAAAAACCTGGTTAGCCCTTTGCCTTTGCCACTTGTTGTGTTGTGTTGTGTTTTGTCTTTGGCTTCAGGGTGTTTGGGTGGCATCCCGACCTCCTCCCTGGGTGCTGCTTGCTGTGAGTCATGGGTTTGGTCATTGCTCCGAAATTTCAGAGGAGGACAGCCAAAGGGGCTGACTCATGCAGAGAGGCACTGGGCCTCCTCCCAGGGAGGGAGATGTCTGGGGATGATTGAATGTCAGATAAAAGACTTTGGTGCCTTATTTGCAAGCCTTCGCAAGACCTTATTACAGACAGTCCTTGACTTAACAACTGTCCTGCTTAGTGACCGCTCGAAGTTCCAACAGTGAAACCCTGGCAACTGGCATGTAATTATGACAGTTGCAGCCTCCCGTGTGTGTGTGTGTGTGTCATGTGATCCCCCTTTTGCGGCAACGGGGAAGCCGGATTCATTTAACGACCTTGTGTGTGGCTCACTGAACCGCTGCCGTGAAAACCGCTCAACGACGGTGGCGAAAAAAGATCGTGCAACGAGGCAAAGCTCACGTCACGAAGCAACGGGAAGGTTGAGCTCAATTAGTGGCTCTAAATCGAGGCTCCGCTGTATTTCAGGATCGCACGGGGCTCTTGACGGATGTGTGGGGCAGAAGAATTGGAACAAGACTCCGTGATGACCATCTCTCCTCCTAACCAAGCTAAACACCCTCCTTTGAGACTTCTTTTCTAAAAAAAAAAAAAAAAAAGCGAAGTGAATTTCTCCAGGGGAGAAATATTATTTTTCATAATGGTTCCAAGGAAAGGAGCTTTCTCAAAAGGTTAACCAAAGGTGTCCTAAATTATTGGAAAAATAACGCCGATAGAAAAAGCAGATGTACTCCCTGAACTTCCCTAATCTTGTCTTGCACAAGGCGGACAGCAAAAATGGGGCCCCCACGCGCACGCAGCTCACACCGGTTGTGGCTCGTCGCGTACCGGAATTGACAGCACAGAAAGGAGCTTTGCGGACTTAAGATCCTAGGGCTGGAAAGGGGACACCTTAGAGGTCTTCTAGTCCAACCCACGGGTGAAATCCAGCAGGTTCTGGAGAACCGGTAGCGGAAATGTTGAGTTGTTTGGAGAACCGGCAGATGCCATCTCTGGCTGGCCCAAGAGCGGAGTGGGAATGGGGATTTTTGCAATCTCCTTCCCCCCAGGAGTGGGGAGGGAATGAGAATTTTGCAGTATCCTTCCCCCCAGGAGCGGGGTGGGAATGGAGATTTTGCAGTATCCTTCCTCTGCTACACCCACCAAGCCACGCCACGCCCAAGCCACGCCCACAGAACTGGTATTAAAAAAAAATGGATTTCACCACTGGTCCAATCCTTGCCCAAGGCAATAGTCCTTATCCTGGGACTTATCCTTCAACATATAACAATTCATTCAGTAGCTGTTCAAAAGTTACAGCGACTGTTTCTCACACTTACGACCGTTTGCAGCATCCCTGCGGCCACGTGATCGGAGTTCAAAGACGCTCGGCAACGGGCATGGATTTAGGACGGTTGCAGTGTCTCGGGGTCCCGTGATCCCTTTTTTGCAACCTTCTGACCACAGGGAAGCCGGATTCACTTAACAACCGGGTGACTCATTTAATAACTGCAGGGATTCCCTTAACAACCGCGGCCAGAAAGATTGTCAAATGGGGCAACTGACTTTACGACTGTCTCGCTGAACAGTTTTAGAAATTTGGGGCTCACTTGGGATAGTAAGTCGAGGGCTACATCAGTGGTGCGTGGCTACCAGTTCGCCGTGGGCCAGGCGAACTGGTAGCGGCAGTGAGAGGCTCCGCCTACCCACCCGGACGCTTCTACACACGCACAGAAGCGGAGTGCTGAAGCGAGTGCGCGTAGACGAGTGAACCAGTAGCAAACTAAATTGAAACCCACTACTAAGCTACATGTACCATCCTGGACAAATCCTTGACTATATTAATCAATCAGAACAGAGCCGGAAGGGACCTTGGAGGTCATCTAGTCCAGCCCTTTGCTCAAGCATACCATTTCAGACAAGTTGCTGTCCAGTTTCTTCTTAAACCCCCCTCCCCCCCTTGATGGAGCACCCACAACTTCTAGTGGCAAACCGTTCCACTGGTTAATTGTTCTCACTGCCAGGAAATTTTCTTTAGTTCTACATTGGGTCTCTAACGTTCTTCCACCCATGAGTTCTCGTCCTGCCCTCAGGTGGAGAGTGGAGAGTAAATCCACCCCCTTCTTCCCTCAGGCAGGCCTGCAAGTATTGGAAGAACGCCTCTCCTTCGTAATTTGTATTTTTATTACACTTAGATATGCATGGCTTTATTGCTTTTAAGGTTGTAAGCCGCCCAGAGTCGACTCGCAGCGAGAAAGGCAGCCAACCTATTTAATATATAAATAAGAATAAATCGTTTCTCCCCTAAACCTTCTTGACAGGCTAAACAAAATTGTAAGCTGCCCAAAGTCAGGGACCGAGATGGACAGCTATGGAAATTGAACAGATAAACAAACAAACATAGCTAACAAACCCCGATCCATAGCTTGTTCGTCGCATGTTTTTGCTTCCAGCCCCTTAATATTTTTTTAGTTGTTTTTCTCTGTACTTTCTGAGGTCTCAGGATCTTTTTCGTCTCATGGTGACCAAAACTGGATGCGATACAGCTAGTCCTCAACTTGTGACTGAGCCCAACTTTTACGTCGTAAAGCGAGACATTTGAGTTTTGTCCCATTGTAGGACCTTGCTTGCCATCGTTGTTAAGTGAATCACAGCTTCACCATCGATTTTGCTGATTGGAAGGTCGCGAAAGGGGATCACGTGACACAGCATCGGTCGTAAGTGTGAATCAGCTGCCAAGCCTCTGAATTTTGGTCACATGACCGTAGGGATGCTGCAAAGGCCACAACTGTGAGAAATGGCGATAAATCACATTTTTTTTCAGTGCCGTTGTAACTTCAAAGGGAATGGTCACTAAATGAGAACTGTTGTAAATCGAGGACTACCTGTATTCCAAGTCTGGCTGTACCAGTGCAATATAAAAGGATAGCAACATTTCAGATGATGTTGATACTACATGTGATATCTTTGGCGAACGGCCACAATTGAGCCCCCAAATTTCTGTTTTTAAGCAAGGCAGCCATTTTGCCCTGTTTTATGGCTAAGTTGTTAAGCGAATCACTGCAGCGGTTCAGTCGGTGGCATGTCGGTAAGTCAATCTGGGTTCCCTGTTGACTTTGCCCGTCGGACAGTCGCAAAAGGGGGATTGTGTGACCCCCGTTCTAATTCACCTGCCTCGCGATTTCATTTTCTTTAAAAAAATAAACCCCTTCCTTCCTGAGAGACAAAAACTCACGGACTGACCTGGTTGCTAGATGTTTCCCATGCAATTTTCCCAAAAGTTTTAACAGAATTTGAGAGGGAGAGAGAGAGAGAGAGAGGGAAAGAGGGAGCGAGAGAGAGAGAGAGGAAGGGAGAGAGGGAGGGAGGGAGGGAGAGGAAGGGAGGCAGAGAGGGAGCGAGGGAGGGAGAGAGAGGGAGAGAGAGAGGGAGGTAGTGAAAGGGAGAGAGAGGGAGGTAGTGAAAGAGGGAGAGAGAAAGGGAGAGAGGGAGGGAGGCAGAGAGAGAGAGAGAGGGAGGTAGTGAGAGAGGGAGAGGGAGGGAGGGAGAGGGATGTAGAGAGGGAGAGAGAAAGGGAGGTAGTGAAAGAAGGAGAAAGGAAGAGGGAGGGAGAGAGGGAGAGAGAGAGGGAGGTAGTGAAAGAGGGAGAGAGAAAGGGAGAGAGAGAGGGAGAGAGAGGGAGGGAGGCAGAGAGGGAGGGAGAGAGAGGGAGGTAGTGAGAGAGGGAGAGAGGGAGAGGAGGGAGAGAGGGAGAGGGGGGAGAGAGGGAGGGAGTGGGATGTAGAGAGGAAGAGAGAGAGGGAGGTAGTGAAAGAGGGAGAGAAAGGGAGAGAGGGAGGGAGACAGAGGGAGGGAGGCAGAGAGAGAGAGAGAGGGAGGTAGTGAGAGAGGGAGAGGGAGGGAGGGAGGGAGAGGGATGTAGAGAGGGAGAGAGAGAGGGAGGTAGTGAAAGAAGGAGAAAGGAAGAGGGAGGGAGAGAGGGAGAGAGAGGGGGAGGGAGGGAGAGAGGGATGTAGAGAGGGAGAGAGAGAGGGAGGTAGTGAAAGAAGGAGAAAGGGAGAGAGGGGGAGGTAGTGAGAGAGGGATAGAGAGGGGGGAGGGAGGGAGAGAGGGATGTAGAGAGGGAGAGAGAGAGGGAGGTAGTGAAAGGGAGAGAGAGGGAGGTAGTGAAAGAGGGAGAGAGAAAGGGAGAGAGGGAGGGAGGCAGAGAGAGAGAGAGAGGGAGGTAGTGAGAGAGGGAGAGGGAGGGAGGGAGGGAGAGGGATGTAGAGAGGGAGAGAGAGAGGGAGGTAGTGAAAGAAGGAGAAAGGAAGAGGGAGGGAGAGAGGGAGAGAGAGGGGGAGGGAGGGAGAGAGGGATGTAGAGAGGGAGAGAGAGAGGGAGGTAGTGAAAGAAGGAGAAAGGAAGAGGGAGGGAGAGAGGGAGAGAGAGGGGGAGGGAGGGAGAGAGGGATGTAGAGAGGGAGAGAGAGAGGGAGGTAGTGAAAGAAGGAGAAAGGGAGAGAGAGAGGGAGGTAGTGAGAGAGGAAGGGGGGGGGAGAGAGAAAGAAATCAGAGTGGACACGGACTTCCTCGCCAGCTGCTCTGCCGTAACCGTTCTTGAATTTCTTTCTTGAATTTCTTTCCGTGAGTTTGGTAACATCTGATCCTTGCAGACATCAGATTGCAGGGGAGGAAAAGTAGGGGGTGGGGTGTTTGAAAGGAAAAATATATCTTTGTAAGGGAAATCCTTCCGTATCCCGTCGTTCCGTCGTGAACAATTCTTTTTATATATATATAAAATGCTATTTATTGTACTGTTTCATTTACTGGAATATTACAGGTAATCCTCTAATTTATGACCACAACAGACCCCAAAACTTTTGTTGTTAAGCAAGAGAGTTATTACCTGAGTTTTACCGAGAGCTGGTATTCAGCCGGTTCGTACCGGCAAACCGGGGGTGGGCCAATCCATCCGCCCCGGTTCTATGACGTCCTATTTAGGCACGTTTTCGAGGCCGGGTGCCTGCACAGAACATGAAGCAAGCAGAGCGAATCAATTTTGCTGGTCTTGCAAAATCCATTTTACAATGTTTCTTGCAGCAATTGTTAAGTGAATCTTTGCTTTCCCTGTTGACTTTGCTTGTCTGAAGGTCGCAAAAGGAGATCGTGTGACCCACACACACACACACCCCGGGGACACGGCGACCGTCATAAATATGAGTCCGTTGCCAAGCACCTAAATTTTGATCGCTTGACTGCAACGGTCGTAAGTGTGAAAAACCATCGTAAGTCCATTTTTTCAGTGCCGTCGTAACTTTGAACGGTCACTAAATGAATCAGAAGTTCAGGGCTATCTGTCATCACCAATTTAGTATTTACCACTAGCCTGGTAAATCGTCCTTGTCTTTTTCTGCCGATCGTCAAGAAGGGGAAAATTAGCAAAATTGGATTTTTTATTTTTTTTTCTGGCTGATTTTGGATCCACCGCCAACTTCGCAACCTCGTCGGAGATATTTTTAAAAGCCAACTTTCATTTCACAAAATGGAAGGCTGGAAAAATGCAGGGGAGGCGATGTTGCCTCCCCTTTTCTCTCTTGGTATCTGGCTACAAATAAATTATTTCCATCACGGGAAGGAAACAAAAAAAAAAACACATCTGAAAAACGGGACCGAAAACGGCGGAATAGAAGCAAAATTGAAATATATTGGCGTCCTAAAAATAAATAAATAAATAAATAAATCAGGGCTCCGGCGGGATTGGAGGCCCGAGGGGTGTTGCAAATTTGGGGATCTGTTAGACAAACTGTAATTTTTTTAAAAAATTTGATTTATGTGCCGCCCTTCTCCGGAGACTCAGGGTGGCTACAATGCGTTAAGCAATAGCCTTCATCCTTTTGTATATTTTTTTATACAAAGTCAGCTTATTGCCCCCACAAACTGGGTCCTCATTTTACCTACCTTAGAAAGGATGGAAGGCTGAGTCAACCTGGAGCCTGGTGAGATTCAAATTTACAGTAATTGCAGACAGCTGGTGTTAATCACAATGCTTTTAGTCTGCTGAGCCACCAGGCCCTTTTTGCACCCAAGATCGATGCAAGATCATTTCTATGCTGGAATTAAAAGAGAAGAGAATAATAAGACTCGGAAGGGACCTTGGAGGTCTTCTAGTCCAACCCCCTGCTTAGGAAATTCCTGTATTGAGGGTCAGATGGAGCTCTCAAACCGTGTGTAAAATTGAAGCTCGGGAAAATAATGCTTCTGTTGATCAGTTTTCTTCTTTTGCTTCTGTTGATCAGTTTGGCTAAATATTCAGTTTATCTTCTGTTTGTTTCCTCTCGTAGCTTCTGATTTTTCTGATCGTTCGTTTTTTTTCCCCTCTCTGTGTTTCTCAATGGACAGAGATGGGAAAGGGGGCGGGAGAGTAAATCTGGAGAAATAAACAAGATAAATAAATAGAAGAGAGTATCTGTAGCTCAGGGTTGAACTGGTGGGGGGTCCTGGATGGTCTCTGAGCTGGGTGATATTCCTGCAGATCATCATCAGTGCTAGGAAGGAGTGGAGTTTGCAAGGAGGAGGAGCGGAGGAGGAAGGAGGATGGATGGAGGAGGAGAAGAGGAAAGAAAAAGAGAAGGAGAAAAGGAGGAGAAGGAGGAGAACTGTGAGGTCCTTGGTGCTCTCAAGAGCTTAGTTGTCTTCCTGAAGACGTTTCGTGACCCAACTAGGTAACTTCATCAGTACTAGGAGGGGGTGGAGATTACTCTCTGCTTCTATAGCTTGCCCTGTCAGCATTTGTAGGAGGGTTGTTTTCTTCTTGTAAATTCCATCATTGGGATAGTGGTTACACCTTGATTATTGCTCTGGAATTAATCCGGGTATTATTCCCTGCTTATCTGGGTGTCGATCATCGGCAAGGAGGCGTTGTGGTGTTTGTGTTTTCAATGGACGCCGGGTGGAACGGACTGGTTGTCCAGGGCTGCGTTTCTCAACCTTCAGCAACTTGAAGATGGGTGGACTACAACTCCCAGAATTCCCCACCCAGGGCTGAAAAGTGGACGTGGAAGGGATTCAATACCTGGCGGGGGGTTTAGCCTCATTTTTCCTGCAAAATTGACTTAGAGAATCTCAAGTGACTCAGCCGGCGTTCATGCCTAAAACAGAACTAGAACTCACCGACTCCTGGACATTGGCCTAAAGTCAACTAGCCAGCTTTCATGCCTGAGGTGGGACTAGAATTCACCATCTCCTGGTAATTGGCCCAGAGTCACTCAGTTGGCTTTCATGTCTAAGGTGGGACTAGAATTCACCATCTCCTGGTGATTGGCCCAAAGTCACCAAGCTAGCTTTCATGCCTAACACAGAACTAGAACTCACCGTCCCCTGGTGATTGGCCCAAAGTCACCCAACCAGCTTTCACTCTTAAAGTGGGACTAGAACTCCCCATCTCCTGGTGATTGGCCCTAAATTACCCAGTCAGCCTTCACTTGTAAGGCAGACTAGAACTCACCGTCTCCTGGTGATTGGCCCAAAATCACCCAGTTGGCTTTCATGCCTAAGGCGGGACTAGAACTCACCGTCCCCTGGTGATTGGCCCAAAGTCACCCAACCAGCTTTCACTCTTAAAGTGGGACTAGAACTCCCCATCTCCTGGTGATTGGCCCTAAATTACCCAGTCAGCTTTCACTCGTAAGGCAGACTAGAACTCACCGTCTCCTGGTGATTGGCCCAAAATCACCCAGTTGGCTTTCATGCCTAAGGCGGGACTCCTAAAGTGGGACTAGAACTCCCCATCTCCTGGTGATTGGCCCAGAATCATCCACCCAGCTTTCACACCTAAGGCAGGACTAGAACTCCCCGTCTCCTGGTACCTTCACCATTATACCAAACCAGCTAATTATAAACAAAATAGAATTTAAGACAGAGTTTATAATACATTTATGAAAAAAGCTGAACCGAGAATTAAATCTGGTGGGGAAACCGAAGGGCCAGTGAAGTGGGAAGGGGCTTCTTAAGAACCGTGGGGGGAGGGGTAAAGGAGGAGTTGGGGGACCCAGAAGCAGCCACGGATGAAACCCACGAGGGAACGAGCCGCACAACAGAAGCGCAGGGTGGTGCGTTCGAGTCCCCAAGCGTGAAGGAAGGGACGAGCGGATTGCACAACGATGCTGCGAAGGGAAGGGCTTTTTTTTTTTTTTAGAACGAAAGGGGGAAGTTCGAGAAAGTTGCGGTCCGGCGAAGATGGGGGTGGGGGGGCCTCCCAAAATGGCAGAAGTGAAAACTTTCAACCATCAAAATGGGGCAGATCGGTAGAGGGACGGCAGGCAGGTGTGCAAAAAAAAAGTGCAAAAAGGAGGAAAGTATTGGGATGTGCAGGCAACGGTTTTTGGGTGAAGGTGATGTCTTCTTTACGTCTTTCTTGCTTTATGGCTAGTCCTCAACTTGCCATGGCTCGTTTAGTGACTGTTCGGTTACAACAGCACTGGAAAATGGGACTTGCGGCCGTTTTCCGAGTTACGACTTTCGCAGCCTCCGACTCGCTTAACAACCGTGGCAAGAAAGGTCGTGAAATCGGGCAAAACTCACTGAACGAGTGTTTTTGTCTTCGCCAGAGAAATTTTGGGCTCAGTTTTAGGCGTAAAGCGAGGACCACCTGTAATTTTTTTTTTATTGTATTTTTCTGCACATTGGCTTCGCTTGGAAAAGGACTGTGCAACAGTTGTACGTAGTGCGCAGTGCGATGGTTGTGCGATGATTGTGCATAGGTGGAAACTGCATTTGTGAGGCTATCTGCTCAGCCCCCTACCCCCCCCATTTCAAATTCATTTCAAATATATAAATCAAAACTTGTTTGGATAGCTCAACAGACTAAAAGCCTGTTATTAACATTCAGCTGTCTGCAATTACAGTAAATTTGAATCTCACCAGGCTCAAGGTTGACTCAGCCTTCCATCCTTTCTAAGGTAGGTAAATTGAGGACCCAGTTTGTGGGGGCAATAAGCTGACTTTGTATAAATATACAAAAGTATGAAGGCGATTGCTTAACGCATTGGAAGCCGCCCTGAGTCTCCAGAGAAGGGTGGCATATAAATCTAATTAAAAAGAAAACCAAATAAATAAAATAAAATTCCAAATACTGGCAGTCCTCGACTTACGACCAAAACTGGTTGCTAAGGTAGAAGGTTGTTAAGCGGGCCGTGCCTGATTTTACCACCTTTTTGCCCCGGCTGTGAAACGAAGCGCTGCGGTTGTTAAGCAGATCGTGCGGTTGTTAAGCGAACCTGGTTTCCTCCATTAATTTTGCTTGGCGGGAAGGACACAAAACGGGGATCACATGACTCCAGGATCCTGCAACCGTCGTAAATTCATGACAAGATCCCGAATTCCACTCACGTGGTTGCCGAGATGCTGTGATGGTTGTAAGTGCGAGGACGGCTCGTAAGAGCCCTTTTTTTTTCAGTGCTGTGAGAACTTCAAATGGTCGCTAAAAGGAACGGTTGTAAGTCCAGGACAAGGTGGATATGAGGGCAGGTTGAGTGAGATTCGTGAAGAATAAGGAACTGATTGTGTTTTATCGCAATCCACAGAGGCGTTTTTGGACTAAAATCCAGAACTGACTCTGGACTCCTTTAAACAGATCAACAGAGTTGGAAGGGAGCCTGTAGGTCATCTAGTCTAGCCCCACTCCACTCAAAGAGGAGACCCTCCACCATTTCCGACAGATGGCAGTCCGGTCTCTTCTTGAAAGCCTCCAGGGATGAAGCTCCCACCACTTCTGTTCCATCGGTGGATTGTTCCCACCGTCAGAAAATGTCTCCTTATTTCCAGATTGAATCACTCCTTGGTCAGTTTCCATCTGTTCTTCCTTGTCTGGCCTTCAGGGGCCTTGGACAATAGCTTGACCCCTTTCTCCTCTCTGTGGCAGCCCCTCAATCCACACCATCTGAGACCCCAACTTTTCCCAACTTTCTCCTTCCAATCTTTAGAGGGTCCAAGTGACTTCAACAACCTTCTAAAACAGTGTTTCTCAACCTTGGAAGCTTGAAGATGGGTGGACTTCAACTCCCAGAATCCCCCAGCCAGCGCTGCTGGCTGGGGGATTCTGGGAGTTGAACTCCACCCATCTTCAAGCTACCAAGGTTGAGAAACACTTTCTAAAAGGATGCAAATGACCAATTGTCTGCGTAGGTCCTTGGGTTTCCAGAGCCTCCAGGGATGGAGCATCCACTCAATGGTTAAGTGAGTCACACCGTCGTTAAATGAATCCGCTTTCCCCATTGACTTCGCTTGCCGGACGGATGCAAAAGCGGATCGCCGTGACACTTGCGACCGTCATAAATGCATACCAGGTGCCAGGCTTCTGAATTTGGATCACGAGGCCACGGCGTTGCTGCAGCGGTCGTAGGTGTGAAAAGTTGTCCGAAGTCAGCTTTTTTCAGTGCCGTTTTTAACTTCGGTCACTAAGCGAAATGCCGTAAGTTGAGGACTCCCTGTATTTATTTATTGTGTTTAGAAACCGCCCTTCTTCTTAGAGAGCCCTCAGTGGTGAGGGCACCGGATTGGGATGGGACCAGGCGCAAAAGAGCTTTTGAAAAGCATCCGTGTGGTAAGTCCACCTCAGCCTGTGCAGATTGTAGCTGATTTGGACAGTGAGGAGGCTGGAGAAGAGGTGGTGCCAGAGGCAGAGATTCAGCCAGGGCCTTCAGAAGCTCCCATAAGTGAAGAGGAAGAAGAGGAGGAGCCTCTTCTCGATGCACGGGCGCGCAGAGCTACCAAAAGGCAGGAGTGGCTCCTGAGGTCTCCTCGAGAGTAAGGCTTGGGGCTAATTGGCCACTCCCTTACCCTATTTAAGGAGGAACGCCGACTGAAGCATTTTACAGGGAACAACTTCGTTCACATTCCTTCACATCTTGATTCGGCTCTTATCAATTTTCCTGCAAATTGCTTCTGGGCATTCTGCCAAGATTTCAGTTATTATTCTTTGAATTCTTGGCAGCTGTTAATGCAGTTAATTAACAGCCGTTGTTGTAAAAGACTGGTTCATTCAGTAAATTAAGGTTTGAACGGACTTTGTGTGTGCTGCGTTCTTTGCGGTTTGTAGCTGGGGCAGAACAACCTCGTGGGTTCTCCGATTTCTCCAAGCAGCGTCATGCCAGCTCTCCGCCCTCCCCACTCCCGTTTTGAGGGCCACTCGGTTTCATTTCTCCCCTTTCTTTGCCTCTTTCTCATTTCGAGAAGAGAGTTCACACCATGAGTCACATCTACAGGAAAAACGGTCACCCAGCACTCGAGCCGTCTGTCTGGATTTTCAGTTCCTGGAAGTTGAACTCATCAATGTTTCACGAAAGATTTGTTTGGATCTCCCATCATAATTTGGAGAGGAAACAGCTGTGAAGACTGTGCCCCCACAAACTGGGTCCTCAATTTTCCTACCTTAGAAAGGATGGAAGGCTGAGTCAACCTGGAGCCTGGTGAGATTCGAACTTACAGTAATTGCAGGCAGCTGGAGTTAATCACTAATGCTTTTAGTCTGCTGAGCCACCATGCCCTTCCTTCCTTCCTTCCTTCCTTCCTTCCTTCCTTTCTTTCTTCTTCCTTCCCTTCCTTCCTTCCTTCCTTTCTTCCTTCCTTCCCTCTCCTTTCTCTCTCTCTCCCGCCCTGCCTCCTTCCTTCCTTGTTCCTTCCTTCCTTCCTTCCTGTTTCCTTCCTTGTTTCCTTCCTTCCTTGTTCCCTTGTTCCTTCCTCCCTCCCTCCCTTGTTTCCTTCCTTCTTTCTCTTTCTTTCTTTCTTTCTTTCTTTTCTTTCTTTCTTTCTTTCTATCTTTTCTTTCTTTCTTTCTTTCTTTCTTTCTTTCTTTCTTTCTCTTTCTTTCTTTCTTCTTCTTTCTTTCTTTCTTTCTTTCTTTTTCTTTCTTTCTTTCTTTTTTCTTTCTTTCTTTTCTTTCTTTCTTTCTTTCTTTCCTTCTTTCTTTCTTTCTTTCTTTCTTTCTTTCTTCTTTCTTTCTTTCTTTCTTAAATTTGATTTATATGCCACCCTTCTCCGGGGACTCAGGGCAGCTTACAATGCGTTAAGCAATAGCCTTCCTACTTTTGTATATTTTTTATACAAAGTCAGCTTATTGCCCCCACAAACTGGGTTCTCAATTCACCTACCTTAGAAAGGATGGAAGGCTGAGTCTACCTTGAGCTTGGTGAGATTCGAACTTACAGTAATTGCAGGACAGCTGGAGTTAATTACAATGCATTTAGTCTGCTGAGCTATCCAGCTTCCTGGATAGACTTTCTGCACAGTCTAAATTTTTTTTTTATTACTTCTTCCAAAGGTATTTTCTCCGATTTCCAATTGTGAGCAGACACAATTCTTGCAGCTGTTATTACAACGTATAATCAAATATACATTTTGCTTACTAGTTTTCTTCTGGAAATACTCTGGTTTCTCTTCAGATCGTATAAATCTTTCGCCTTCCCTTTGCTTTTGAGGGTCATGCGATGGCCCAGCCCAAACCCCCAAAACTTTTTTATCGTGTTGGTCAGCTGCCCAGAGCCGCTCGATAACTGAGGTGGGCGACATATATAAATTGGAAAAATAAATTTTAAATGTACCGTCGAATCGGAAAGGCGCCCGGCAAGAAGCTGCTTGTCGGAAGGGCACCCTGCCGTGTTTCACCCACAAATAAACAAGAGGCTTCGTTGCACCCAGGCTGTTATTAAAGTGAGCCCAGAGTTGTCAAACTGGCTTACTCTCCTGCACACCCAAGGTGATGAATCCGACCTTGGAAGGAAGTGTGCCCTTTTGCACACTTGCACACCAAGTCCCTGTTTTTCCTTACTGGCTCGCTTGCTAGCTAAGTTTGTTTGTTTGTTTCCTCCCCTTGTTACTAGCTCAATGTGCAACGCACACTCCTCTGCCTATTTTCTCCCACAACAACAACCCTGTGAGGTGGGTTGGGCTGAGAGAGAGAGAGAGAGAGAGAGGGAGTGGCCCAAAGTCACTCAGCCAAGTTTCATACATATGGTGGGATTAGAACTCAGTGTCTCCTGGTGATGGGCCCAAAGTCACCCATCTGGCTTTCATGTTTAACATGGAACTAGAACTCCCTGTCTCCTGGTGATTGGCCCAAAGTCACTAAGCTATTTCATGCCTAACACAGAACTAGAACTTATCGTCTCCTGGTGCGTGGCCCAAAGTCACCCAAATGGCTTTTATGCGTATTGGGACTAGAACTCCCTGTCTCCTGGTGATTGGCTCAGAGTTACTCAGCCCATGTCCAAAGCGGAACTAGAACTCACCGTCTCTGGTGATTGGCCCAAAGTCACTCATCTGGCTTTCATGTTTAACATGGAACTAGAACTCCCTGTCTCCTGGTGATTGGCCCAAAGTCACTAAGCTATTTCATGCCTAACACAGAACTAGAACGCATCGTCTCCTGGTGCGTGGCCCAAAGTCACTCAAATGGCTTTTATGCGTATTGGGACTAGAACTCACCGTCTCCTGGTGATTGGCTCAGAGTTACTCAGCCCATGTCCAAAGCGGAACTAGAACTCACCGTCTCCTGGTGATTGGCCCAAAGTCATCCAGCTACCTTTCATGCCTAAGGTAGGACTAGAACTCCCAGTCTCCTGGTGCTTGGGCCCAAATCACCCTAACCCTCTGAGGTCCTTTGCAACTCCATAATCCCAATTCCTTCCCATGGTTTGGGAACTAGATTTCTGCTGATGGGGGCCGGAAACTATATCTGCCTTTCTTGCAGCCACATCACACTTCCTTTTGTTACTTCAAACCCATTTCTCTAACCTAGCAAATTTTGAACCTTATTCTTAACGTGCCTAGAATCGGTTCCTAATTCTGACATGAGATCCGGTCAGTTTCAAACGGCACAGATTGATTTGCTTTTTTGGTATTCTGTACTTTTTCTGCTAGAGAAGAAACAACAACAACAACAAAATAAGATTTTCAGATTTCTTTGAATATCTGCTTCGGGATTCCCATTCTGAGTCCGGATCGTTTCCCCCGGGGACAGTCGCTTGTCTGAGTGTGTGTGTGACACACACTCCATCGCTTGTGAGAGCGACAATTCATAACTCTAAGGCAGAGGTCTTCAAACTTGGCAGCTTTAAGACTTGCGGATTTCAACTCCCAGAATTCTCCAGCCAGCTGTGCTGGCTGGAGAATTCTGGGAGTTGAAGTCCACAAGTCTTAAAGCTGCCACGTTTGAAGATCTCTGCTCTTAAGGAGTAGAAAGCAAGTGAATGGTGGAAAAATCCCAAATTCTATATAATTAACTGCGGTATCAATAGCAGTTGTAACTGGATTTCAAGGTTGAACATTCTTGGCTGATCCCTGAAGGGTTTGCATCTCTCCAGACGGACTCCTTTCGTAGTTGTTGAACCGGAATTTTGGGCTCTGGCAAAATTTCCCTCTTTCTGCTGGCGGGGAGATTTTTTTTTTTCCTGTCGTAGCCCAGTTAAGAACAAGATTTGAATCATGCCGTGTTTCTTTGAGAAGACCAGATGTTAGTTTGGCCCAATGTTCTTGAATCTTGGGGACTTGAAGATGGGTGGACTCCAACTCCCATAATTCCTTAGCCAGCATGCTGTAAGAGATATGGACTTCAACTCCCAGAATTCCCTAGCAAGCATGCTTTAAGATGGATGGACTTCAACTCCCAGAATTCTCTAGTGAGCATGCTTTAAAATGGGTGGATTTCAACTCCCAGAATTCCCTAGCAAGCATGCTTTAAAATGGGTGGACTTCAACTCCCAGAATTCTCTAGTGAGCATGCTTTAAGATGGATGGATTTCAACTTCCAGAATTCCCTAGCAAGCATGCTTTAAAATGGGTGGACTTCAACTCCCAGAATTCCTCAACCAGCATGCTTTAAGATGGATGGACTTCAACTCCCAGAATTCTCTAGTGAGCATGCTTTAAGATGAGTGGACTTCAACTCCCAGAATTCCCTAGCAAGCATGCTTTAAAATGGGTGGACTTCAACTCCCAGAATTCCTCAACCAGCATGCTTTAAGATGGATGGACTTCAACTCCCAGAATTCTCTAGTGAGCATGCTTTAAGATGAGTGGACTTCAACTCCCAGAATTCCCTAGCAAGCATGCTTTAAGATGAGTGGACTTCAACTCCCAGAATTCCCCAATCAGCATGCTTTAAGATGGCTGGACTTCAACTCCCAGAATTCTCTAGTGAGCATGCTTTAAGATGAGTGGACTTCAACTCCCAGAATTCCCTAGCAACCATGCTTTAAAATGGGTGGACTTCAACTCCCAGAATTCCCTAGCAAGCATGCTTTAAGATGAGTGGACTTCAACTCCCAGAATTCCCCAGCCAGCATGCTTTAAGATGGATGGACTTCAACTCCCAGAATTCCCCAATCAGCATGCTTCAAGATGAGTGGACTTCAACTCCCAGAATTCCCCAGCCAGCATGCTTCAAGATGAATGGACTTCAACTCCCAGAATTCCCTAGCAAGCATGCTTTAAAATGGGTGGACTTCAACTCCCAGAATTCCCTAGCAAGCATGCTTTAAAATGGGTGGACTTCAACTCCCAGAATTCCTCAACCAGTATGCTTTAAGATGGATGGACTTCAACTCCCAGAATTCCCTAGCAAGCATGCTTTAAAATGGGTGGACTTCAACTCCCAGAATTCCCCAATCAGCATGCTTTAAGATGGCTGGACTTCAACTCCCAGAATTCTCTAGTGAGCATGCTTTAAGATGGGTAGGACTTCAACTCCCAGAATTCCCCAACCAGCTTTAAGATGGATGGACTGGGGAATTCTGGGAGTTGAAGTCTACTCATCTCAAAGCCTGCTGGCTGGGGAATTCTGGGAGTTGAAGTCCAGCCATTTAAAACATGCTAGCTTTAAAGATGTACAGACTGGATTTGGCATTCTTGTCGTGAGTCCTTCCCGAGAACCTGAAATAGGCAGGTGTGAATGTGAATGATGGTTATAACATATCATCGCAGGATATAAGCTGTTCAGAGTCAAAGCTTCCTTCTGCAATTGACCTGATGATTTTGTCAATGCCAATGGTAATCATTATGGTCAGTTGCGGAACCAGCCAGGTCTTCAAACTGGATTTGGCATTTTTGTCCATCACTTGAGTTCTTCCCAAAGGACCTGGGATAGATAGATAGATGTTGTTATTTGATGATGCTAAAGGTTGTCACCGCAGGATGTAAGCTGTTCAAATTCAAGCTGCCTTTTGCAATTGACTGATGGTGAATTTGTCAATGCCGCTGGCATTCAATTGTTTCTCCAGATGTTTTGAGGTGGTACCCAAATTACCTGTTACTATTGGTGCTGCCTCTGCTTCCTTTTGCCACAGTTGTTCTATTTCTATTTGTAGGTCTTTGTATTTTGTGTTCTCCTCCAGTTCTTTCTCTTCCGTTCTTCTGTCTCTAGGTGCTGCCACATCCAATATCCAAACTTTTTTGTCTTTCTTATCGACAGTTGTTACGTCCGGGGCGTTACGTGACAGGTGCTTGTCTGTTTGAAGTCTAAAGTCAGAGAACACTTGAGCTCTTTCATTTTCTATGATTTTTTTTTAAATTTTATGATCCCACCAGTTCTTGTTTGTGGCCAAATGACATTTCTTCCAGACTTTTCAATGAACCGTTGTCGCTACTTTGTCGTGCCGCCGTTTGTGGTCAGTCTGTGCGATCTTTAGTATTGCGGCTCGTTCCAGTCATCCAGGTGTTCAGACTCGATTTGCCATTTTTATCCATCTTCTATCGAGTCCTTTCCCGTGGACCTGGGATAGCCAGATGTGGATGTGCGACGTTGTTACAGATGTCGTCACAGGATGAAAGCTCTTCCAAGTACTGGTTTCCTCGACTTACGACCACAACAGAGCCCAAAATTTATGTTGCTAAGTGAGATATTTGCTAAGTGAGTTTTGCCCTATTTTACAACTCTTCCTGAGACGGTCGTTAAGTGAATCGTCATCCTTCTTAAGTTAGTCAAGCTGTTGTTAAGCGAATCTGATTTCCCCATGGACTTTGCTCCTCAGAAGGTTGCAAAAGGGGATTACGTGACCCAGAGACACTGTGACCGTCATAAATGTGAGTCACTTGCCGAGACTCACATTTTGATCACGTGACCATGGGGATCACGAGAATTTTGATCACGTGACCATGGGGATCACGAGAATTTTGATCACGTGACCATGGGGATGGTGCAACGGTCGTAAGTGTGCAAAATAGTCATAAGTCACTTTTTTCCAGTGATGTTGCAACTTTGAATGATCACTAAACAAAATCTTGTAAATCAAGGGCGGCCTGTATTGTAAAGTATTATTCTTATATTCTTATATTCTTATTATTATTATTTAAAAAAGAAGGATGGGGGTGAGATGATGCAGTCTTCAAATATTTGAGGGGCTGCCACCAAGAAGAGGGGTTCAATCTATTCTCCAAAGCAGAAGAGCAAAGGATGGAAACTAATCAAGGAGAGAAGCAACCAGGGAACTAAGGAAGAATTAACCAGTGGAACTGCTTGCCACCAGAAATTGTGGAAGCTCCATCACTGGAGGTTGTCAAGAAGAGACTGGACAACCATCTGTTTGAAATGAAATAGGGTCTCCTATTTGAGCAGGGGATTGGACCCTCCCAGCTATGGTTTTTTTTAATTTATTTGATTTCTATGCCGCCCTTCTCCGAAGACTCAGGGCGGCTTACAATGCGTTAAGCAATAGCCTTCATACTTTTGTATATTTATACAAAGTCAGCTTATTGCCCCCACAAACTGGGTCCTCAATTGACCTACCTTAGAAAGGATGGAAGGCTGAGTTGACCTTGAGCCTGGTGAGATTCGAACCTACAGTAATTGCAGACAGCTGAATGTTCTTTCTTTCTTTCTTTCTTTCTTTCTTTCTTTCTTTCTTTCTTTCTTTCTTTCTTTCTTTCTTTCTTTCTTTCTTTCTTTCTTTCTTCCTTCCTTCCTTCCTTCCTTCCTTCCTTCCTTCCTTCCTTCCTTCCTTCCTTTCTTTCTTTTTCTTTCTTTCCTTCCTTCCTTCCTTCCTTCCTTCCTTCCTTCCTTATTTCCTCTTTCTTTTTTTCTTTCTTTCTTTCTTAAATTTGATTTATATGCCACCCTTCTCCGGAGATTCAGGGCGGCTTACAATGCGTTAAGCAATAGCCTTCATACTTTTGTATATTTATACAAAGTCAGCTTATGGCCCCCACAAACTGGGTCCTCCATTGACCTACCTTAGAAAGGATGGAAGGCTGAGTCAATCTTGAGCCTGGTGAGATTCGAACTTACAGTAATTGCAGACAGCTGGTGTTAATCACAATGCTTTAGTCTGCTGAGCCACCAGGCCCTTTCTTTCTTTCTTTCTTTCTTTCTTTCTTTCTTTCTTTCTTTCTTTCTTTCTTTCTTTCTTTCTTTAATTAGATTTATATGCCGCCCTTCTCCGGAGACTCAGGGCGGCTTACAATGCGTTAAGCAACAGCCTTCATACTTTTGTATATTTTTTATACAAAGTCAGCTTATTGCCCCCACAAACTGGGTCCTCAATTGATCTACCTTAGAAAGGATGGAAGGCTGAGTCAACCTTGAGCCTGGCGGGATTTGAACATGGAGTAATTGCAGACAGCTGGATGTTAATTAGGGTGCTTAGTCTGCAGAGCTATCCTGGCTCTTCAATCCAATGCATCCGAAGTGGCTGAGCTGCACAAGTCAAGCCCCTCTCACTTTGGGAGTATGGCTGAAACAGGGGACCGAGCAGCCGAGCGCCCAAATAAACCTTTGGCAGAGGCTCTCTTTGGAAGAAGACCCGAGGTGGTGCAGTGGTTAGAGTGCTGTACTGCAGTTGCTTCAGCTGACTGCTAGTTCAGCGGATCAAATCTCATCGCCGCAAGGTTGACCCAGCCTTCCATCCTTCCAAGGTAATGGGTAAAATGAGGACCCAGATTGTTGAGGGCAAATATGCTATTTAGTATACTCTCGATTGTTGTAAGCTGCCCAGAGTCTTCGGAGAGTGGGCGGCATAGAAATATGGTTAATAAAAATAATAATAATAAAAAAAGAAGAATGCCACCGAAGTCAGAGCTCCTTGGCACTTGGCTGTGGTTGCAAGGGAGCAGTTGAAAAGCTGGCCTTCCCCGCTGCCTCGTGGGTGGCGTGGTCATACCCGTGGAACCAGAATCGGAGGCGTTGCAACATCCAGGGCGATCAGTCATCGCCACATTAAAGGAAACGGGCGTCATTTATTTATCTCTCCGTCCAACGTCAAACGGCCGCCCATCTCAGCCGAAAGAGGCTCTGGATTGCGTCCAGCAGCAAAGGAAAACCATAAAGATATTTCTTAAAAAAAGCAATCATGGTTAAGAGCTATGAAAACAATCCTAACCATGGTTAGATAAAACAATATGGAAATGAAATATGATAAAAGAGATCTTTATAATACAAGAATTGTAGAACTATATAAAATATAACATACAGATGTATTATTATTATTATTGGATCGATTCAGGATGATGGGATGAATGTTACGGTATTAATCGTATTAACCGTATTTAACGGTATTAATGAGTCCATCAGGAGAAGGGCGGTATATAAAACTAATAAACTAAACTAAACTAAACTAAACTAAACTAAACTAAACTAAACTAAACTAAACTAAACTAAACTAAACTAAACTAAACTAAACTAAACCCTTCAGGTGATCTTGATTCTATCCCTCTGTTAATGCAGCCTAGGATGCTGTTGGCTTTTTCGGCTACTGATATTTCTTGTTGGTGGCCTCCTATCTTCCAAGCGTCCACTGGGTTGAGGTTCTCCTGGGTCCCGATGGGTGGAGGCTTCTCCAAACCATCCATTGTCAAAGGTGTGTGGGGAGGAAGCTGGACTGCAGTCTCTGAGCCCTTCGGGACCGTCCCCGGCAGGTTTTCCTCAGAAAATGCTATTTGCCAGTTCCAGATTTGAGGTTCCGTTTCCTGACTACTTCTCGGCTTCTCCTTCCAGGCCAAGATCTTCGACAGGGGGCGGGGTGGCTGAAGCATGAACCCCCACCCGCGGCGCATCCGCCTGAAGCCCTGGCTGGTGGCCCAGGTGAACAGCGGCCTCTACCCGGGTCTGCGCTGGGTAGATCCGGAACAGAAGCAGTTTTGCATCCCCTGGCGCCACGCCACCCGTCACGTGCCATGCCAGGATGACGAGAACACCATCTTCAAGGTGACTCCGGAGCAGAGGAGGATGGGCTGTGGGGTTCAAGCTGCCCTGGTCACGAAACATTTGCGGGTAGCGTGGAAGGAAGGTGCTACGCAGTGGTGGGATTCAATTCATTTAACAACCGGTTCTCTGCCCTAATGACCAGCTGGGTGGGCGTCAGTGCTCTGGAGTCGGAGGAAATTTTGGGTACCCGGAGTCAGAGTCGGAGTCGGCAAACAATGCACCAACTCCGACTCCTACTAAATTTAGATTGGAATTAAAAAAAAAAGCAAGTTTATCTTATCATTTATCTCCCGACTCAACAGCCCTGGTGGGCGTGGCCATGGTGGGCGTGACCAGGGGATGTGACAGGCGGCACTCGGCTTCCTGCACCCGCCTGGGAGCAAAAACAGGCCACGGGAGGGGGCGCCACACCCCCTCGCACCCAATTTTGGGCCTAGTAGGCCTCACTGCAGCCTCCTGGGAGCCAAAACGGGGGAGGGAAGGGGAGGGGAGGGGCGGGACCAGCCATCAATTTAAAAACTGCTTCGCCCAAACCGGCTGAATCCCACCCAAGTGAATTACTTTGGTCCTCCTTTGTGAAGATGGGAGTCCAAAGAGAGCAGAATCAACGTTTTCATTAGAATTTTAGACTGGCCAATAAAAGCCACAAAAACACCACTCGAGTCGCAACCAGGATTGAACCCAAGGTTTAGGTTGAATCCAAGGTTAAGTGAAACGTTTGTTAAGTGAAGGTGTCCCACTTTACGACTTCCCTTGCCGCAGATGTTAAGTGAATCATTGCATTTGTTACATAAGTAACGTGGCTGTTAAGCAGGGGTCTATATCGTCAAGAGAAAAATAATTATCACGGCAAGCAAATTTCAAAAATAAGTCACTTTTTACAGGCGGCCCTCCACTTAACGACCGCAGTCGAACCCAACGTTTCTATTGCTAAGAAGAAAGAGGTTAAGTGAGTTTTGCCCCATTTTCTGGCCACCGTTGTTAAGTGAATCACTGCGGTTGTTCAGTTGCTAACACAGCCGTTAAGTGAATCTGCCTTCCCCATTGACTTTGCGGGTCAGAAGTTCGCAAAAGAGGATCACATAACCCTGCAACACTGTAACCGTCATAAATATGAGTCAGTTGCCAAGTGTCCAAATTTTGATCACGTAACCGTGAGGATGCTGCAACGGTCGTAACTGTGAAACATGTGGTCCTAAGTCATGTTTTTCAGTGCTGTTGTATCTAAATGAAGCAAGTGGTTGTAACTCAATGCTACCTATGCTTCTTACAAGCCTGTACCTGTACTACTTACTAACAAATGGTTGTAAGATGTACTCAGGGTCTCCTGCTTAAGCAGGGGGTTGGAGTAGATGACCTATAAGGTCCCTTCCAACTCTGTTAATCTGTCATTTTATTGTAAGTTGAGAACTCCCTAATTCAGAAGAGAAACAAAATCACTCCAGGCGGGAAAACAAACAGTAGGAACTAGAGGGAGTTTGAACTTCCTGCTGGCTTCCCCAATGACTTTGCTTTGGGGAAGCCGATGGAAAGCATCAGAAATCTCACGCTCTTTTCTTTCTCGCACGGACAGGCATGGGCCAAAGAAACGGGCAAATACAACGAGGGCGTGGACGAGCCAGATCCGGCCAAATGGAAGGCCAACCTGCGTTGCGCCCTCAACAAAAGCCGGGAGTTTAGCCTCATCTACGACGGGACCAAAGACACGCCAATGCAGCCCTACAAGATTTACGAGGTCTGCGATGCACCCCTGCCCAACGGAGGTACCGGCTGCTTTTGCAATGCCATTGCTTTGCCCCCCCAAGCGGTGAAGTCACGTGGCGACCCATGGATTCTACATTGGCCCACCACAAGAGGTCCCCTCCCCCCCACACCCAAGAGGTGGCAGGGATACTTACATGGAAGTTCTGCTCCTGCCCCATCTCTTTTTCTCTTCCTTTCCTTTCCTTTCCTTTCCTTTCCTTTCCTTTCCTTTCCTTTCCTTTCCTTTCCTTTCCTTTCCTTTCCTTTCCTTTCCTTTCCACTTTGCTTTCCTTCTTCCTTTCCTTTCCTTCCCTTTTCCTTTTCCTTTCCTTCTTTCCTTTCCCTTTCCCTTTCCCTTTCCCTTCTCCTTCCCCTCCCTTCCTTTCCTTCTTTCCTTTCCTTTCCTTTCCTTTCCTTTCCTTTCCTTTCCTTTCCTTTCCTTTCCTTTCCTTTCCTTTCCTTTCCTTTCCTTTCCCTTTCCCTTTCCCTTTCCCTTTCCTTGTTTACTTCCTTTTCCTTTTCTCCTTCTTTTCTTTCCTTCCCCTTCCCCTTCCTCTTCCCCTCCTCCTTTCTCTTCCTTCCAGCTTTCCAGTCTTTTTTCTTTCCTTCCTCCCTTCCTCCCTCCCTCTCCCCCTCTTCCTTCCTTCCTTCCTTCCTTCCTTCCTTCCTTCCTTCCTTCCTCCTCCTTTCTCAATCTTTCTTCCTCCTTCCCAGTCCTTTTCATTCTTTCCTTCCTTCCTTCCCCCTCCCCACCCCCTCTCCTCCTCATTATTGTCTGCTCAGACAGGTTGGGCAGGATCGGGAAGAGCTATGAAACCTGCCAATCCTGATGGGTTGAGGGCATTCTCCTTCTTCTCCCTTCCCATTCCTCCTTTTAAAAAAAACAAACATTAGATCTATCCAACCTGGGGTTGGGGGGAGAAGCTGTCTGTTATCCTTGCTGGCTGCTCCTGCATCCCCTCCAATGTTTCACAAATGAAAACAGGCATCAGGGGTGGGATTGAAAATTTTTAGCAACCAGCTCTCTGCCCGGTTGCTGGGTGGGCATGGCTATGGGGGCGTGGCTTAGTCATCTTCCTGCACCATGCAGGGGGGGCATTTTTGCCCTCCCCAGGCTCCAGAAGCTTTC
>CM075964.1:92748795-92786295 GCA_038048745.1 Coluber constrictor foxii | reverse complement strand
CCTCGGTTCCTTCTTGGGTGGCTTAACGTGTCCTATGAATCAACTAACCGTGGTTAGTGGCTGGTTTAATGTCCTATGAAGACCCAAGAATAATTCAGGGTAATTCAGGAAATGGGGGGTCAGCAGTTTGTGTGAACCTACCTTCAATCACAATGAGAAGTACCTCTACGCTCTTGGTAGAGTTCTGTTTGCACCGTGGTGGCAGCCATCTTGCCTTTTTTGACCTGCAAACTCCTCTCCTCCGCTTTCAGTTTTGGGGTCACCCCTCCCCGATTGCTCATGGGTGCCCCTCCCACCCAATGCCCTAGTTCACCCTTGGCCCGTTGTGTCATCACCTCCTCCTCTTCCTCCTTCAGTGACCGACCTGGAGATCAAATTCCAGTACCGCGGACGTCCGGTGGGAGCCCTGACCATCAGCAACCCTCACGGCTGCCGCCTCTTCCACAGCCACCTGGAGCCCACCCACGAACAGGTGGAGCTCTTCGGGCCGGTGACGTTGGAACAGGTGCGTTTCCCCAGCGCCGAGGCCGTCCCCAACGAGAAGCAGCGTTACTACACCCACCAACTATTGGACGTCCTGGACCGGGGTCTCATCCTGGAACTGCAAGGCCAGGACATTTACGCCATCCGGTTGTGCCAATGTAAAGTCTTCTGGACCGGCCCGTGTGCCGGAGAGCTGGCCGGACCCAATCCCATTGAACGCGAGAAGAAGGTCAAGCTTTTTAGCCTGGAGAGCTTCCTCAACGGTGAGATGGGGTCTTCAGCAGGTGTCCTGGGAAGAGGAGGATGGGCTTTGTAGTTTCACCCTCACCGGAGAGGGCAGGGAGAGAGACTACTATGCATAGTAGAGCATCTTAGAAGGGTGGTGGATGGATCTTCCCTTGGAGGTCAACTGGATGGAGGAAATGTTGGCTTGTCTCGAGAGGTTTCCAAGCGTTATAGACAGGACATTGTCTGGTTAAAGCATTTGAACCTTGGCGACTTTTAAGACGGGTGGACTTTAATTCCCAGAATCCCCTAGGGAACATGGATGGCTGAGGAATTCTGGGAGTTGAAGTCCACAAGTCTTTTGGAAAGCTGTGATTCAGAGCGGCGTCTCTCAACTGTTGGAACTTTTAAGATGGGTGGACTTCAACTCCCAGAATTCCCCAGCCGGCAAGCTTTAAGATGGGTGGACTTTGACTCCCAGAATTCTGCAGCCAGCAAACTTTAAATGGGTGGACTTCAACTCCCAGAATTCCCCAGCCGGCAAGCTTTAAGATGGGTGGACTTTGACTCCCAGAATTCTGCAGCCGGCAAACTTTAAATGGGTGGACTTCAACTCCCAGAATTCCCCAGCCGGCAAACTTTAAATGGGTGGACTTCAACTCCCAGAATTCCCCAGCCGGCAGGCTTTAAGATGGGTGGACTTCAACTCCCAGAATTCTGCAGCCAGCATGGATGGCTGAGGAATTCTGGGAGTTGAAGTCCACAGGTCTTCAAGTTGCCAAGTTCAGAGATTTGGATGAGCCCTCCAATTCCTCCTCCCCCACCCCCACCCCTGTGCCCAAATCCAATTCTAATCAACATTTGAATACAGTCAGCAAAGTACAGCCGTTCCCAGCCGTTCATAGATTTCCCGGTCAAAATTTCCCATTTTAGGAAATTGGTTTTTTTCCCCTTTCTGAATTTGCCTTCTGGGGGTTTTTTCCCCCCACGGCTTCTGCTGCCTTGCGGCTAATGTGAAAAGTTGATTTTCCTCTCTGGCTGGGGAGTTTTTTTAAAAATTATTATAATTTTATTTATTTATAGTTTTTTCATTCTAATTTTATTTTTCCCTTCCTGCAGGACTTATCATGTTCCAGAAAGGCCAGTCCCGCACGCCTCCCCCCTACGAGATTTTCTTCTGTTTTGGGGAAGAGTGGCCCGACCAGAAACCGAAAGAGAAAAAACTAATCACGGTCCAGGTGAGTACATTTTTGGACACTGGTGTTAGGTAAAAATCAAACATCTGATGCTTATAATTACAGGGAGTCCTCAGCTTACGACCACGACGGAGCCCAAAATGTCTGTCACTAAGCGAAACATCTGTTAAGCGCACTTCGCGGCCCATTTTACCACCTCTTGCCACCGTTGTTAAGTGAATCACTGCAGTGCTTTAACTTTGCTGGTCAAAAGGTCGCAGAAGGGGGATCACGTGACACACACCCCCCTCCTGGGGACACTGCGACCGTCATAAATGTGAGTCGGTTGCCAAGCGAGTCTGAATTTTGATCCCCCGACCACGGGAGGGGGGGGGGATGCCATAACGGTCGTAAATGTGAAAAAGAGTCTTCAACGAAGTCGCTTTTTTCAGTGCCGCCATAACTTTGAACAGTCGCTAAATGAACCAGGGGACTTCCGGTAAATAGACTTTAGCAAATGGTGAACTGAGCAGGCCTAAAAAGGCCCCTAGCAGACTCGAATCCAGGTTTAAAAGGGTTTGAACTTCGACTCCCAGAATCCTCCAGGCTTAGAAATGCCAGCTGGGGTGGAATTGTGGGATTTGCAGTCCTTCCCTCACTGACAATGGCTGTTGTAAACCAGGAGTCTCCAACCTGGGCCATTTTAAGCTTGGCGGACTTCGATTCCCAGAATTCCCCAGCCAGCAAAGCTTTGCTGGCTGGGGAATTCTGGGAATCGAAGTCCGCCAAGCTTAAAATGGCCCAGGTTGGAGACTCCTGTTCTAAACCCCCCTTCTCTTCCCTTTTCATACAGGTTGTCCCCGTAGCTGCCCGGCTCCTTTTAGAAATGTTTTCCGGAGAACTGTCCTGGTCAGCGGACAGCGTCCGCCTGCAGATTTCGCACCCGGATCTCAAAGACAAAATGGTATCACAATTCAAAGAACTGCACCACCTTTGGCAAATTCAGCAAAACATGCACGAGGGGGACCCCAGCAGCTGGGAAATGCAGACCGGCGGAAACGGCATGCAGCAGTGAGATGCCAAGAGACTCCGTCCCCCCGTCCCCGAAGACCACTACCCCCATCCGGGGGCATTTGGATGGCACCATCCCACTGGGCATGCAAACTCAAGCAAGAGCCGTCCCAAATCCGGCTGGCCTCATCCTGCCCCACTGAGCCATTCCTGAGGAGGAGGCGGGGAAGTCTCCTGGCGCACCCCAGCTCCGCTTGCAAGCTTCCAGCTTCCGATGACCTCTGGAGCATGTTTTTAAAGAAGCACCTGGGCCCTCCAGAGGTCATTTAGTGGAGGCGGGCTGGCCAGCTTCTCCTGCTGCAAAATAAGAGAGATAGGACGCATCGTTTTGGGGGGTGTATCTGCCTGAAATGGAAAACTTGAACTCTGAACCGAAGCGGGCTCGATTTGGAAGAAACGCGCACCGCTTCTCGCCAGGATGGAGGCCTTAAAAAAAAAAAGGATTGAAATTTGGGACCGTTGCTGGCTTGTAGGTCTGGGCCCTGGAGAAGGAAAATCTTGCAGCTGATATAAGGACCCCCCTTTTCTTCTTCTTCTTCTTCGGAGCCCCTCCACCATCCCTCCATCGCATTGAGGAGGAAACACAGAAGCCTCCGGGACTTCAAGGTCTTAAATTTTAAACAGAATATCGTGCAGGATGGAGAAATTGGCACCGGGACGTGGCAAGGCAGTGGCACCAAGCTTTGAAACTCAAAAGAACTGTGATTAAACATGGCCCATTTTCAGGAACGTTCTAAATCCCCCTTCCCCCCCCCACCTCGAAACAATGGCTGTGTTCTTTAAGCTCCATCTTAAAAAAGGTGGATTCCATGAAATCGGGGACCCCTGAGGTCTTCTAGTCCAACCCCCAGGAGACCTCGCGCCCTTCTTGTCTTCAAGGCTTGTCCCACCCATGTTTTTGAACTCGGTTCCAGTTGAGTGTCTGGTTGGTTACAACGGTTTGAATACAGGTTAAAACCGCAACTGAGCCCGACATTTCCGTTGCTAAGTAAGACCGTCCTTAAGGGAGTTTTGCCTCATTTTGTGACCTGCCTTTCTTTCCCATTATTCAATGGATCGCTGCAGCCGTTCACTTAGTAGCACGGATGTAAGGTGGATCAGCTTCTCCCCCCCCCCCATCTTGTCTTTGCTGGTCCAAAGGTCACAAAAAGGGACACTTCAACCGTCATAAGTTCGAGCCAGTTGCCAAGCAAATCTGAATTTTGATCACGTAACCCGGGGGGGGGAGGGGGAATGCAGCTAATGATTGCGGGTGTGAAAAACAGGTCACGTCACTTTTCTCAGCGTCGTCGTAACTTTGAACGGTCACTAAACGAGTGATTGTTAAGTCAAGGTCTATTTGTCGTCTTTTCGGTGGGATATTTGTAAGAGAAGCAAGGTAAACCTACCAGCCCTTTTTTTAATTACACGAGGGATTTTAGGTTGTTTTATTCTTTAATTGTATCACGACGAATCCCCTTGGGCCCTTAAACCGGTTTTTCCCAAAACTTGGAAAATCCCCCTCCCCAAATGCATTAAAAGTGATTTCATCTGAGCCCCACCCCCACCCCCTTTTTCTCTGCCCCCCAAAATCCTCCTCGGGTTGGGAAGGAAAGAAAGGGAAATAAATAGGAAGACTCCCAAGTCCCCAAGAAATTCAGCTACGCTTAATATTTGAATTTAAAAGCTTGATTTTTAATTCAAGCCGAAGATCGGATGTGTGAGTGCCCTGAAGGCCGATTCCTTCAGTTGTGGGATCCAGGGATTGGTGCCAGTGTGTGAAGCGGCCCAGGGATCTCGGGAGGGATCCCAGAATTTTATTTTATTTTTAAAATTTGATTTATATGCTGCCCTTCTCCGGAGACTCCGGGCGGCTTACAATGTGTTAAGCAATAGCCTTCATCCTTTTGTATATTTGTGGGTGGGGCGGATGGACGAAAGCCAGCCCTATTTGTCCCTGCGCCAGTTGTGTTTTCCCACATTTGCAGAGATTCCACCTGCAGGTTCTACTGGATGAGTAAGCCGATAAAAAGAGTTTTCCAAAATAAACAGAGGGAGCTAACATTTTGGAGTTGGTTCGTGCGCTCGTCTTTTATTTCCCAAGGAATGGCATTTCCCATCTCGCTAAGGTTTCCTGCTTAAAATGACTTATTTTAATAGAGGATGTTTGTAGCTCGGGGTTGAAAGGGGGGGGGTCCTGGGTGTTCTCCGAACTTGGGCAGTGGGGGGGGGGGGTTCCTGGCAGATGTTTTCTGACACTACTAGGGAACATCATCAGTGCTAGAGAGGAAGAGGAAGGAGGGAGAAGCAGAAGAGGAGGAGGAAGAAACGAGGAGGGGAAGAGGAAGAAAGGAGGAGGAGGGGAAGAGGGAGAAGCAGAAGAGAAGGAGGAACAAATGAGGGGAAGAGGAAGAGGCAGAAATGAGGGGAGAAGAGGAAAAGGGAGAAGCAGAAGAGAAAGAAACAAGGAGAAGGGGAAGAGGAGGAAGAAATGAGAGGAAGAGGGAGAAGCAAAAGAGGAGGAAGAAATGAGGAGGGGAAGAGGAAGAGGAGGGAAAGACAGAAGTGGAGGAAGAAATGAGGAGGGGGAAGAGGAAAAGGGAGAAGCAGAAGAAAAGAAACAAGAGGGGAAGAGGAAGAAGCAGAGGAGAAAGAAGAAATCGGGAAGAGGAGGGAAAGGCAGAAGAGGAGGAAGAAACGAGGAGGGGAAGAGGAGGAAGAAGAAATGAGGGGAAAAGGAAGAAGAGGAAGAGGGAGAAGAAGAAGAAGAAACAAGGAGTGGAAGAGGAAGAAATGAGGAGGGGAAGAGGGAGAAGCAAAAGAGGAGGAAGAAATGAGGAGGGGAAGAGGAAGAGGAGGAAGAAGAAATGAGGGGAAAAGGAAGAAGAGGGAGAGGGAGAGGGAGAAGAAACGAGGGGAGGAGAGGAAGAGGAAGCAGCAGAAGAGAAGAGGACAATGATGACAGTGGGGTCTTTGGTGTCCTCCGAGCTTGACTTTCTTGCAGACATTTCACGACCCAACTAGGTTACATCATCAGTGCTGGACGGAGAGTTTGTGGAGTGGAGGAGAAAGAGAAGGGGAATAGGAGAAGGAATGAAGGGGACAAAGAAGAGAAAGAGAACAACTGTGGTTGCTCCTTGGTGCTCTCTGACCTGGATAGTTTTGCTGCAGACCTTTCATGACCCAACTAGGGAACATCATCAGTGCTAGGAGTGAGGTGTGCTCTCTGTTTCTACCCAAGGGGCCTTCAGCGGACGTGGGACTGTTCTTGGTGGCTCCTTGTGCAGGCTCTTTTCTACTCTTATCTTTCTTCCTGAACTACCAACTCAAGACAGGCCAGGCTCCAGCATACAAACCGAGAGCAAACTCCGCTCCCTTCTAGCACTGATGACGTTCCCTAGCTGGGTTGCGAAACGCCCCAGTGGAGCCAGAAACCCAGAAGTTTCCAATTCCTGGCGCAACTAAGCTTCCACTGTTTGCCCCCACCCTGACGGCTCACCGCGAGCCGTCGCTCGACACAGCTGCGGAATCATACCGACCGCAGGAAAAACCCCGCGGGAGAAAAATCCGACCCTCGCCTTACCTTTTCGCCACCTGGGATGCCCGATCCGTAACAGCATTCACACAGCGAGAGTTTCAAAAAGGGACTGGACTGCCCTCCGTCGGAAATGGTTAGGCTCTCCTGCTTGAATAACTCTTGTTATTCTGAATCTTCGGCGAGCGCGACAAAAAGGCTCCGGAGACGACTAGCGTTCAACTTTTTTGTCTGGTCTTTTTTTTTTTATTTCTTTTTTTTGGGGGGGGGAGGTTCTTTCCCCTCCACCCCCCGGTTCTCGAGAGGGCTGCCACCTCCACCCCCTCCCTTCCCACCAGACGGAACGGGACCCCTCCCCTATCCCTGCCTTCGCGGTTCAAATCCCGGCGCCGGATCGTTTTTGTTTTTTTTTTCACAAAATAATTCTGCCTGCCCCCAAAACTTCTCCGGAAGCCCCCCCGCCCCACCCCTCCCCACCGTCCTGCCATTAAAAAAAAAAAAATCCTAAACCGATTGAAACCAAATTCTCAGAAAAACGAAAAAACAAAACCCCCCCCAAAAAACCCCAAATCAGATTAAAAGAAAAGAAATATATATATATATATGCATATATATAAAATATATATTATAACAGTTTCATCGGAAGAAGCCAGCACGTTGATGGGCCACGGAAAGGCAGGCGGGATCGTCCCGTCTTTTGCTCCGGATGGAAAAGGGAAGAAGGATCGCAGCTCCGGCTCACCCACCCAAAACCGGGGAGGAAGAGCCTTCACCGCAGCTCCCGGCTTCAAGCGATCTTTCCTTTATTTTTAATTTTTTTTGGGAGGGGTGGATGGGTGAGCACCTCGTAGCCCTGGCTGATGAACTTGCCCAAAGACTCGGTTCTCGACGCCAACCCTACAAGGTAGGCCGACTCCCGAAGGCCGCGTGGGTTGAGTTTTTAAGGCCCCACCCCACCCCTCACCCCACGGATCTTTTAAAGGAAATTTATTTCTCATTTCACAGAAATTATTTCTCCCCCTCCCTCCCTCCTCTTCCTCCTCCTTTTTTCCTCTTTTTTTTTTTAAAAAAACAAATTTTTGCTGCCAAGCAAATCATCTGTGGATGGTTTCGTGTTTTGGGTGGATTTTTTTTTACAAACTTTTTTTTATTATTACTGTTATCGTTATTTTCCTCTTTTTTTTCCACTTTGTTTTTTCTCTCTCTCTCTCTCTCTCTTTTTTTCTTTTTTTCTTTTTCTTTTTGTTTTCCAAAGCCAGTCCATCTGGAGAGCTGTTCTTCCCCTTTCCCCCCTCAACGGCAGCCCCTCGACAGTCGCAGGTTAAATGGCGCTCGGAATTTCCTCTTTTTTTTTTTAATTATTATTTTTTTTTCCCCTGGTGGTTGATTTTTGTGGGTTTTGTGTGTGTGTGTGTGTGTTTTGTTTTGTTTTGTTTTTTTTTCTGCCTTTCTCTTTTCTCACTCACAAGCAGGAACTTCACCGACTGGTTCTTGCAGCAAAACGTCTCTTCTGGATTGGCGGGACACACCGGAGCGAGTCGGAGCCTTCGGCCGCAGTGAAGTTTGCTGGTTGTGGTTTTCACCATCTTGGCTGTTTTATTTCCTCTTCTGAAAATAAGACATTCCTGGGAAAGGAAGAGGAGGGCAAAAATCTCACGGGAAGACTCACGGAAGGGTTTGGGGGGGGGGGGAGGGTTACGTTCCCTGACGGAGTTGCGAAGCATCCAGGAGTGGTTAGGTCCGTGGAGCTCTCTGAGTTTGGGAGTTTCCTTGTGGGACGTTTCATGACCCAACTAGGGAACATCATCAGTGCTAGAAGGGAGTGGGGTTTCTGGAATGGAGGAGGAGGAGGAGAAGGAGGAGGAGGACCGTTGGGGTCCCTGGAGCTCTGAGTTTGGGGATTTCCTTGTGGGACGTTTCATGACCCAACTAGGGAACATCATCAGTGCCCACCAAGCTCAGAGACCAGCAAGCACAATTCTCCTCCTTCCTTCCTTCTCTTTCTCCTCCAAAACAATCAGTCTTCCTCATCTCCGCAAGCCCCACTCGCTTCTAGCACTGATGATGTTACTTAGTTTGGTACTGCAAGGAAAGCACCAAGTTCAGAGACCCCAAGCACAATTTCCCTCCTCTTCCTCCTCCTCCTCCCATCCTCCTCCAAAACCATCAGGCTCAGCATGGACTTCCAACTCCCAGAATTCCCAACTGTGGCAGGCAGGCAGGCAGGCTGGCTAGAGAATTCTAGTTCTAGTCCACCCACCCCAAATTTGGGAAAACACCGATTTAATTAAAGAGCAACTTCTCCAAGCAATACTGTATTTTTCGGAGTATAAGACGCATCTTAGTTTTTTGGGGAGGAAAATAAGAAAATAGCTGATTGGCAGGTGGATCAGCCTCCCGGAATGCCCCCAATCAGCTGTTCCGAAAGGGAAATTTTAGCAACAGGTTTCTTGGTTGTCAGCTCTGTGTCTTGCTTTTTTTTCTGCTTTTTTTTTCCGCCTCTGAAACTTCTGAAACTTCTGAAACTTCTGAAACTCTGTTTCAGAAAAAAAACTTTTTTTTCTGCCTCTGAAAGCCTCCGAAACAGCTTCAGAAAAAAAGCCTCTGAAGTTCTGTTTGGAGGCTTCTTTCCTGAAGCTCTGTTTGGAGGCTTTTTTTCCTGAAGCTTTGTTTGGAGGCTTTTTTTCCTGAAGCTTTGTTTGGAGGCTTTTTTCCTGAAGCTCTGTTTGGAGGCTTTTTTCCTGAAGCTCTGTTTGGAGGCTTTTTTTCCTGAAGCTCTGTTTGGAGGCTTTTTTCCTGAAGCTCTGTTTGGAGGCTTTTTTCCTGAAGCTCTGTTTGGGGGCTTTTTTCCTGAAGCTCTGTTTGGAGGCTTTTTTTCTGAAGCTCTGTTTGGAGGCTTTTTTCCTGTAGCTGTTTGGAGGCTTTTTTTCCTGAAGCTCTGTTTGGAGGCTTTTTTACCTGAAGCTGTTTGGAGGCTTCTTTTCTGAAGCTCTGTTTGGAGGCTTTTTTCCTGAAGCTCTGTTTGGAGGCTTTTTTCCTGAAGCTCTGTTTGGAGGCTTTTTTCCTGAAGCTCTGTTTGGGGGCTTTTTTCCTGAAGCTCTGTTTGGAGGCTTTTTTTCTGAAGCTCTGTTTGGAGGCTTTTTTCCTGTAGCTGTTTGGAGGCTTTTTTTCCTGAAGCTCTGTTTGGAGGCTTTTTTTCCTGAAGCTCTGTTTGGAGGCTTTTTTTCCTGAAGCTTTGTTTGGAGGCTTTTTTTCTGAAGCTCTGTTTGGAGGCTTTTTTCCTGAAGCTCTGTTTGGAGGCTTTTTTTCCTGAAGCTTTGTTTGGAGGCTTTTTTACCTGAAGCTGTTTGGAGGCTTCTTTTCTGAAGCTCTGTTTGGAGGCTTTTTTTCTGAAACTCTGTTTGGAGGCTTTTTTCCTGAAGCTCTGTTTGGAGGCTTTTTTTCTGAAGCTCTGTTTGGAGGCTTCTTTTCTGATGCTTTTTTTCGGCCTCTCAAACCTTCCTTTGAGAAGCTGGATGGGCTAAAAAAGTCCCAGATTTTCATCCTCTTTTTTAGGGGGAAAAAGGTGTGTCTTTTACTCCGAAAAATACAGTAGGTGCCTTTGGGAGTGCACCCCCTCGGCGGGAGGGGGAACCTCTAATCCTTTGCATCCTTTTTTTAAAAAAAAGCAGAAAAAGGGGGTGCAGCAGCAGCAGCTACTCACCTGGGACAGGCAGAGCGAAAGAGGCCTCAGCTACCGGAAGAGTCTGGTAAAGTCCCTCAAAGCCCAGCAAACCTGTTTGCACTCCTCAGCACTGCGGGAGGGAAGGAGAAGAGGGCGAGGAAAGAGCCCCGGTTTTAGGAACAGGAGAAAAACAAGGCTTCACATTCCGTTAGGCCTCTCCACCTCGGGCCACTTTAGAAGACTTGGCGGACTTCAACTCCCAGAATTCCTCAGTGTAGCCACAAGAACTCCCCCTTTTTTCAGCGCCCTTGCGACTTTCAACGGTCGCTGAGCGGATGCTTGTAAGTCAAGGACTACTTGTAGGTCTTTGCTCCCCATTTCTTGACCTACCTACCTACCGACCTTCCTTCGTTCCCCTCTCCCTCTTTCTTTTCTTCTCTCTTCCCTTCTTTCCCTCCTCCTTCCCATCTCCTTCCTTTCTCCCTTTTTCTTTTCTTCTCTTACATTTCGTCCCTTCCTTTTCTTTTTTCCTTCCTTCCCTCCTCATTCTCATCTTTCTTTCTTTCCTTCCTTCCTCTCTTTTCCTTTTCTTCTCTTATATCTATTTCCTTTGCTTTCTTTTTCCTTCCTTTCCCCTCTCCCTCCCTTCTTCTTTTATTCTCTCTTCCTTTTTCCTTTCTCCCTTTCTTCCCTCTCTCCTCTTGTTCCCATCTCCTTCCTTCCTCTTCTTTTCTTCTCTTATATCTCCCTTCCCTTTTCCCCTTCTTTCTCTCCTCCTTCCCATCTCCTTCCTTCCTCCCTTTTTATTTCTTACATTTTGTCCCTTCCTTTTCTTTTTCCTTCCTTCCCTCATTCCCATCTTTCTTTTCTTACTTTCTCCCTTTTCCTTTCCTTCTCTTATATCTATTTCCTTCCCTTTCTTTTTCCTTCCTTTCCCACCTTCCTCCCTTTTATTCTCTCTTCCTTTTTCCTTTCTCCCTGCCTTCCCTCTCTCCTCTTGTTCCCATCTCCTTCCTTCCTCTTCTTTTCTTCTCTTATATCTCCCTTCCCTTTTCCCCTTCTTTCTCTCCTCCTTCCCATCTCCTTCCTTCCTCCCTTTTTCTTTATTTCTCTTACATTTTGTCCCTTCTTTTTCTTTTTCCTTCCTTCCCTCATTCCCATCTTTCTTTCCTTCCTTCCTCCCTTTTCCTTTTCTTCTCTTATATCTATTTCCTTCCCTTTCTTTTCCTTCCTTTCCCACCTTCCTCCCTTTTATTCTCTATTCCTTTTTCCTTTCTCCCTTCCTCTCTCCTCGTTCCCATCTCCTTCCTTCCTCTTTTCTTCTCTTATATCTCCCTTCCCTTTTCCCCTTCCTTTTCTCCTCCTTCCCATCTCCTTCCTCCCTTTTTCTTTTCTTCTCTTACATTTTGTCCCTTCCTTTTTTTCCTTCCTTCCCTCATTCCCATCTTTCTTTCTTTCCTTCCTCCCTTTTCCTTTTCTTCTCTTATATCTATTTCCTTCCCTTTCTTTTTCCTTCCTTTCCCACCTTCCTCCTTTTATTCTCTATTCCTTTTTCCTCTTTCTCCCTGCCTTCCCTCTCTCCTCGTTCCCATCTCCTTCCTTCCTCTTTTCTTCTTATATCTCCCTTCCCTTTTCCCCTTCCTTTTCTCCTCGTTCCCATCTCCTTCCTCCCTTTTTCTTTTCTTCTCTTACATTTTGTCCCTTCCTTTTCTTTTTCCTTCCTTCCTTCCCTCATCCCCATCTCTTTCTTTCTTTCCTTTCTTCCTTTTTCCTTTTCTTCTATTTCCTTCCCTTTCTTTTTCCTTCCTTTCCCCCTTTCCCCCTTCCTCCCTTTTTCTTTTATTCTCTATTCCTTTTTCCTCTTTCTCCCTGCCTTCCCTCTCTCCTCGTTCCCATCTCCTTCCTTCCTCTTTTCTTCTTATATCTCCCTTCCCTTTTCCCCTTCCTTTTCTCCTCGTTCCCATCTCCTTCCTCCCTTTTTCTTTTCTTCTCTTACATTTTGTCCCTTCCTTTTCTTTTTCCTTCCTTCCTTCCCTCATCCCCATCTCTTTCTTTCTTTCCTTTCTTCCTTTTTCCTTTTCTTCTATTTCCTTCCCTTTCTTTTTCCTTCCTTTCCCCCTTTCCCCCTTCCTCCCTTTTTCTTTTATTCTCTATTCCTTTTTCCTCTTTCTCCCTGCCTTCCCTCTCTCCTCTTGTTCCCATCTCCTTCCTTCCTCTTTTCTTCTTCTTATATCTCCCTTCCCTTTTCCCCCTTCCTTTCCTCCCTCCTCTCATTCTCCTTCCTTCCTTCCTTCCTTCCTTCCTTCCTTCTTTTTTAGTTGCTGCCCGTCTCGTATCCAATGGGGATACATAACCGAGCTCTAGGATGACTAACCTGAGGACTAGAAACTTGAGCTGGCCTCAGTCTGGTGCCATCCCCTCCTCCCTTCTCTCCTCCAAAGGGAAGAAAAGAGAAGACCTCCAGCCCCCAAGAAGCCCCTTCGAAGTTAGCAAAAGCAGGAAGGCCTGCTTGCCATCCATGGGGCAACTGCCGGAGGTGCCCCTTGGCATGCGAAGGCATCTGAACTGCCTGAGACAAACTGGCAGGTTGGAGCAAGACGGGACGCGCCCCTGAAATGTGCCAGGAGAAAGAGGAAGGCCACCGGGTGCTGGCGTTGCCTCGGGGCCCCCGAGAACAAGAGGCAGCCATCCATTGGCCTTTGGCATGGGCTTGCCCAAGCTGGTTGCGTGGGGCCAGCAATGCCTTCCTAATTGCAGAGCGAGGCTCCAGGGCAGAACAGGTGCAAGCAGCTGTGGAAAAACCAGACTGGCAAGTGGGGTGGGGGGGGGAGGAGGGGAGAGGATGCCAGCAAAGGCTGGCTGAACCCCAGGATCTGTACCCTGAGATAGCAGCTTGCCAGGGGGCAGAATACGGCTTTGGTCTCCCTTCTTGTTTAAGGCTTTATTTAAAAAAAATAAAAAAAATAAGTTGTATTCATTTTCTATTAATTGCATTTCTTAGTGCTTAATAAACATTGTGCTGTCTGGGTATTTAATTCACTTAGCAGTACAGATTCCATTTTTACTCTCCACCGCTTTTTTTCCAACCACTGGTAAATAAATAAATTCCATCCTCCTCTTCCTCTTTTAACGACCCCACAATCCCTTGCCGGGTGGAGTCTGGCTAACTGAATGGAGCAAGCAGAGTGTTTTACTGGCCGGTTGCCCTTCCTGTCGCCGATGCGGCGTTTTGTTCGGCAGATCTATTCTCACTCTGCCCAGAGTGAGAAATACCTGCCTCTACCTAGGATTGAACTCACAGCCTCCTGATCGTCAGGCGGGGAGCTCCATTTCTAGGCCAAAGCACCACTCTGGTAAAATAATGTTTGATAATATTCTCCTGTCTTCTTTCTGTTTAATTTCTCTCGATTCTTGTTCGTGTGCTTGTATCCCACCTACAAATAACTCAAGATGGGAAGCACGCACAATGCTCCTTGCCCCTCTTCTTTTCCCCACACAACAACCCTGTGAGGTGGGTTGGGCTGAGAGAGAAGTGGGGGGGGGGAAACAGACTGCTGGCCCAAAGTCCCCCAGCCGGCTTTCACAGCTAAGGCGGGACTAGAACTCACCTTTTCCTACTGATGGGTTCAAAGTCACCCAGCTGGCTTTGACGGCTAAGCTGGGATTAGAACTCCCAGTCACCTGATGACTGGCCCAAAATTTTACCCAGACTTTTTGATCTCTCAATTTGTGGTTGTAACTTGAGGACTAGCTGTGTGGTGGCAATGGGACTTCTGAACATCTGTTTTATGTTCACGGAATAATTCTTTTTGGGGGGGGATGACAGACAGGCCGCAAGGGGGGAGTCGGTCCCAGAGGAAACTCAAGGTTGCCCACCCCACCAGCCCCCAAGCGTCCCGTTGGCCCCGTCTGCCCCCCCCCTCCCCACTGACCTGGTGACTTGCTTGTGGAAATCCGTCAGCTGCTTGTGAGTCACCTGAACGGCTCCTCCCGTGGTCTCCTTCGGCAACCCTTTCAGGGAGTTCTCCAGCCAGCGGCAGAAGGTCTATTGCCAGGATTGGGAGGGATGGGGGGGGGGGGAGTAGTGAGATGGTAAGACCCTCTGAGTGACCCAGTCTCCCTCCACCACCCTCTCTCTCTCTCTGCCGATGGTGTGGGAGGGCGTTGCAAATGAAAGTGGTCATGAGAAGGATCAGTGCAATTCTTTCTGCTCTCTCCGGGCCCCTCCTGAAGCCCTTCTCTGTCCATCTGCTGCCTGTCCATCTCCCTCCCTCCCTCCCTCTATCTATCTACCGGCCTGTTTCTCTCTCTATCGCTCTGCCTGTCTGTCCCTCCATGCAACCATCCATCTGTCTGTCCCACCCACCATTCATCTATCTCTTCTATCCTTCCATCGTTCATATATCATCTCATCTATATATGCATCCATCCATCCACATGTATCCACCTATTCACCCACCCACCCATCCTCACATCTGCCTATTCATCTATCTACCTACCTACCTACCTATCTATCTACCTACCTACCTACCTATCTATCTACCTACCTACCTACCTACCTACCTACCTATCTATCTATCTATCTATCTATCTATCTATCTATCTATCTATCTATCTATCTATCGTCTATCCTCTCTCACTCTCATCTCTCTCTCTTCATCCATCCATGTATCTGCCTACTCATCTATCCATCCACCCACATATTAACTATTCATCCATCCATCTATCTATTCTCACTCTCATCTCTCTCTATTCATCCATCCATCCACATAGCTGCCTACTCATCTATCCATCCATCTACCCAAATATTAACTATCCATCCATCCATCTATTCTCTCACTTTTCTCATCTCTCTACTCATCCATCCATCCACATAGCTGCCTACTCATCTATCCATCCATCCACCCACATATTAACTATCCAGCCATCCATCTATTCTCTCTCTTCTTTTCTCATCTCTCTCTACTCATCCATCCATCCACATATCTGCCTACTCATCTATCCATCCATCCATCCACCCACATATTATCTATCTATCTATCCATCCATCCATCCATCCATCCATCCATCCATCCATCCATCTATCTATCTATCCCCTCTCATCTCTCTCTATTCATCCATCCATCCACATAGCTGCCTACTCATCTATCCATCCATCTACCCAAATATTAACTATCCATCCATCCATCTATTCTCTCACTCTTCTCATCTCTCTCTACTCATCCATCCATCCACATAGCTGCCTACTCATCTATCCATCCATCCACCCACATATTAACTATCCATCCATTCATCTATTCTCTTCTTTTCTCATCTGTCTCTACTCATCCATCCATCCACATATCTGCCTACTCATCTTTCCATCCATCCATCCACATATTATCTATCATCTATCTATCTATCTATCTATCTATCTATCTATCTATCTATCTATCTATCTATCTATCTATCTATCTATCTATCTATCTATCTTCTATCTATCTATCATCTATCTATCTATCATCTATCTATCTATCTATTTATCTCATCCAAGAAACTACCCACCCACCCACTCACCCTATGCACCCATCCATCCCTTGTCTGTCTGTCTGTCTGTCTATCTATCTACCCACCCATCCATCCACCCACCTATCTAAAGGGCTGGTCTAGTTCTGGGGGGCGAAACAGTCCCCCCCCCCAATCCATGGGCTGCTCTTCCTCCATCCCGGAGGGACAATCCACCCGGGGGTCCCAGACGGCCTCCTGCGCCCCCTTACCGGTCTGTCGACCTGCATGATCTCCCAGAGCACCTCGGCCACGTCCGGTAGGGTGTAAGGCGGCAGGAAGAAGCAGCTGGTCTGCAACAGCTGGCTCACCAACTGCTGGCCCAGTTGGGTCATCACCTGCCCGATGAGCTCCTTGCGGGCCTCAAAGTCGTCCTCGTGCTGCAAAGGAGACGCAAGGGAGCGGGCTCAGGCGCTGGCCACCCACTGCCCTCTCCCCAGGCGGCGGATTTAAGAGTCTGCTTCTTGTCTAAAGAGGGGCACAAAGCTAAGGCAGAATACCAGCAAATAGCCCGAATCTGCACAGATGAACTCGGGGAAAGCTAAGGCTCAAAATGAACAAAGTCTTGCAACCGAAGTCAAAGATCATGGAAAAAATTTTCTTTCAAGATGTAAAGAACAAGGATATCTGCAAAATTGCCACCGTGTGGGTTTCCCTCCCCGGCACCACGTCAGGCACCCTTCCCTCCCCCCACTCTCCCCGCCGGACTCACATCATTGGCCACGCCGGTGTGGACGAGGTCGCGCAGGAATTTCATGATGCTGCAGTTGGCGTCCCGGTGATCCAAGGTGGTGGCGGCAATGGCCCACTGCAGGATGGGGAGAATCACCTGGCTGCGTAGGAGGGTGAGGGGGCTGCGCTGGATGAACCTGCCATGGGGAAAAGGGAGTTAGAAGACGTTTCTTGCAGCAGCCCTGCGAGCGTTGGGGGGTGTTGCAAATTAAGGGGGGCAATGAGAAGGCTGAGCAGAATTCTTTCTACTCCCTCTATCGATCTATCTCTATCTCTATCTCTCATCTCTCTATCTCTCATCTACATATCTTATCTATATCTATCTATCATCTACATATCTATCTATCTATCTCTATCTATCTAATCTCTATCATCTCTATCTATCTATCTGCCTCTATCATCTATATCTATCTATCTATCTATCTATCTATCTATCTATCTATCTATCTATCTATATCTATCTCTATCATCTACATATCTATCATCTATCTTATCTATCTCTCTATCATCTATCGTATCTATATGTATCTATCTAATCTCTATCATCTATATCTATCTGCCTCTATCATCTATATCTATCTATCTATCTATCTATCTATCTATCTATCTATCTATCTATCTATCTATCTATCTATCTAATCTCTATCATCTATATCTATCTATCATCTACATATCTATCTATCATCTATCTTATCTCTATCTACCTCTATCTATCTATCTATCTATCTATCTATCTATCATCTATCTATCTATCTATCTATCTATCTATCTATCTATCTATCTATCATCTATCTATCTATCTATCTATCTAATCTCTATCATCTATATCTATCTGCCTCTTATCATCTATATCTATTTCTATCTCTATCTCTATCATCTACATATCTATCATCTATCTTATCTATATCTAGCTATCTCTATCATCTATCTATCTATCTATCTATCTATCTATCTATCTATCTATCTATCTATCTATCTATCTATCTATCTATCTATCATCTATTGTATCTATCTTTCTATCTATAGCCTGTCTGTCTCTATCTATTTAGCCTTCTATCCCTTTATCTATCTATCTATCACTTCCTCTCTCTCTCTCTGCCTATCTACCAACCTGTCTCCCTGCTCATCCGCAAATTCATCCTTCCTTCCTTCCCTCCATCCATCCCTTCTATTTATCCATCTACCCTTCATGTATCATCCATCATTTATCACCTATCTTCATATCCATCCATCCACCCGCATCCGCCTCTCTCTATTCCTCTAGCTCTCTTTTTCTACCCCTCTCTCTTATCTGCTGCTGCTGTCATCTCCCTGTCCGGGGATTCTCCATCTGCCTCGGCTGGCTAGTCTTTCTCTGCTTCTTGGATCTCAGGTTCAAAGAGGTTTGCGCTACCCAACAGCATTAAACCCAAACTATCTAATGGGCCCAGGTGGGAGTACCTGGTGGCCAGCCGGAAGAGGTCATCCACCGTGTCCGGATGGTTCTGGAGGCCGTTGGGTTGTTCAAGCAGCCGGAAAGTGGGGACACACAGCGCCTGGGATGAAACGACAAGGAGACGGCTCAGCACCAAAGCCAGAGAGCATCTCTTCAGGCAGGAAAAGCACCAAGAGAGCCAAACGCTTCCTCCCCAGGTCCCTCCTCAAAGCAGTTCCAGCAAAGCGTCTTTCAGGGAGGGGGCCACCGAGGATCTCTCTGTAGGCCTCCAGCACCCCAAAGATGCCCCCTTGGCCCTTTCCAACTCTTAATGGGGGAATTCATGCAGGATGCCAGGCGAGGCTGAAACGGGCTCAGGTTATTCATTGATTGATAGTTATTTGCATCCTGCCTTTATGATGTTGACGAATAACTCAAGGCAGTGAACATTCCTAATAGGACTTCCTCCTCCTATTTTCCCCACAACAACAACCCTGTGAGGTGGGCCAGGATGAGAGAGAGGGAGTGTCCGAAGGTCACCCAGCTGACTTTCAAGCTTAAAGTGGGACTAGAACTCCCCGTCTCCTGGGGATTGGTGCACACTCACCCAGCTGACTTTCAAGCTTAAAGTGGGACTAGAACTCCCCATCTCCTGGTGATTGGTCCAAACTCACCCAGAAGACTTTCAAGCTTAAAGTGGGACTAGAACTCCCCGTCTCCTGGGGATTGGTGCACACTCACCCAGCTGACTTTCAAGCTTAAAGTGGGACTAGAACTCCCCGTCTCCTGGGGATTGGTGCACACTCACCCAGCTGACTTTCAAGCTTAAAGTGGGACTAGAACTCCCCGTCTCCTGGTGATTGGTCCAAACTCACCCAGAAGACTTTCAAGCTTAAAGTGGGACTAGAACTCCCCGTCTCCTGGGGATTGGTGCACACTCACCCAGCTGACTTTCAAGCTTAAAGTGGGACTAGAACTCCCCATCTCCTGGTGATTGGTCCAAACTCACCCAGCTGACTTTCAAGCTTAAAGTGGGACTAGAACTCCCCATCTCCTGGTGATTGGTCCAAACTCACCCAGCTGACTTTCAAGCTTAAAGTGGGACTAGAACTCCCCGTCTCCTGGTGATTGGTCCAAACTCACCCAGCTGACTTTCAAGCTTAAAGTGGGACTAGAACTCCCCATCTCCTGGTGATTGGTCCAAACTCACCCAGCTGACTTTCAAGCTTAAAGTGGGACTAGAACTCCCCATCTCCTGGTGATTGGTCCAAACTCACCCGGCTGACTTTCAAGCTTAAAGTGGGACTAGAACTCCCCGTCTCCTTGTGATTGGTCCAAACTCACCCGGCTGACTTTCAAGCTTAAAGTGGGACTAGAACTCCCCGTCTCCTGGTGATTGGTCCAAACTCACCCAGCTGACGTTCAAGCTTAAAGTGGGACTAGAACTCCCCGTCTCCTGGGGATTGGTCCAAACTCACCCAGAAGACTTTCAAGCTTAAAAGTGGGACTAGAATTCCCCGTCTCCTGGTGACCGGCCCAAAGTCACGCAGCTGGCTTCCATGCATAAAACAGAGAACTAGAATTCCCCATCTCCTGGGGATTGGTGCACAGTCACCCGGCCGGCTTTCGTGTCTAAGGCAGAACTAGAATTTATCGTCTCCCTCTTTCTAGTCCGGTGCTTTAACCACTTGACCTACCTGGCTGTCTTGGCTATCTTTATGGCTTGGTCTGCTGTGAGAAAGCAGCAACGGGCTTAGCCGCTTGTGTGAATTAACCAGGCAATTAACCAGATTAAACTGCTTTGTTTGAGTCCCGCAGGCTTCGCGGACAGGGACCCCTTAAACCGGCGGCTGGCTGGATCAGGTGCCCAGGACGCCTGGCCCAGAAAGGGAGTGCTAGTCTCCCCCTCTGCCCAGCCTCCGGCACCACCCACCTACCTACCTACCTACCTGCAGCATGTCGAGCAGCCCCTGCCTGCAGCCCTCTTCCATGCCGTACTCGTCCACGAGGATGCTGCCCAGGTAGAGGAAACAGGAGTGCTGGTGTTCCTGGTACACGTTCACCATCTGTCAAGGAAAGGAGCCGAGTCTCAACGGAGGAGCGGACACACCTGGCAGTGCCAGGCAAGCCAGCCCCGAATGGCCCTGGCGGCCTGCCGAGGCACAACGGCGAAGGACGGGCTGTAGCTGCGGGAGGCGAAAGAGGTGCCTCCCACAACTGGGGTGGAAACGATGCTCCAGGCCCACACGCTCAGCAGTCCGGGGGCCGAACGGTGCTTGAAAGGAGAAATTATGCGCTGATTAAACCTATGGAAACTGTAGACTGATCCCTTTAAGTCAGGGGTCCCAAGCCCCCAGGCCGGTACCAGTCCGCAGCCTGTTAGCAACCGGGCTGCGGAAGCAAAAACTATCTGCGCATCCGCGGGATCTAAATCGCAAACGGAATGGGGCAATTCACCTCAGCCAACTCGCCACAAGACGATTCAAAAATTCAACGTCATTATTTCAAATAATTTTTTAAATAATATTTAATATTGGTCATCCGTTATTTTATTTTGTCTCTCTTCCTTTGGCATCCAAGGTTGCCTGGGCCTCCTGTCCTTCCGAGGTTCGATAAAATTATGGGGGGAGGGGGGGGGGGTAAGAGGCTGACTCTGTAAGCCAGTGAAGTGGTATATAAGTCTAAGTGCTATTGATAAATGGGAAGGAAGGAAGGAAGGAAGGAAGGAAGGAAGGAAAAAGGGGAAGGAAAAAAGGAAGGGAGGAGAGAAATTGGGAAGGAAGGAGCAAAAAGAGGGATGGAGGGAGGGAGGGAGGAGAGAAAAGGGGAAGGAAGGAGCAAAAGAGGGAGGGAGGGAAGGAAGGAAGGAAGGAAAAAGGGGAAGGAAAAAAGGAAGGGAGGAGGGAAATTGGGAAGGGAGGAGCAAAAAGAGGGAGGGAGGGAGGGAGGAAGGAAGGAGAGAAAAGGGGAAAGAAGGAGCAAAAGGGGGGAGGGAGGGAGGGAAGGAAGGAAGGAAAAAGGGGAAGGAAGGAGCAAAAAGGGGAAGGGAGGGAGGGAGGGAGGGAAGGAAGGAAGGAGGGAGGGAGGGAGGGAGGGAGGGAGGGAGGGAGGGAGGGAGGGAGGGAGGGAAGGAGCAAAGGGGAAGGAAGGAGCAAAAAGGGGAAGGGAGGGAGGAGCAGTGGGAAGGAGCAGTGGGAAGGAGCAGAGGGAGGGAGGACCCCGGTGGTGCAGTGGTTAGAATGCAGCATTGCAGGCGAGTTCTGCCCACTGCCAGCAGTTCAATCCTGACCGGCTCAAGGTCGACTCAGCTTTCCATCCTTCCGAGATCAGTAAAATGAGGACCCAGATTGTTGGGGGCAAGAGGCTGACTCTAAAAACCGCTTAGACAGGGCTGTAAATCACTGTGAAGCATGTATAAGTCTACATGCTATTGCTATCCTTCCTTTAATGATTCTATTAAGAGTATTTCTTTGATATTAATGTAATTCTTGTCCTGTGGTGAGTTGACCATGGCAAACTGGCCATGGCAAGTTCTCATAGACCCTGCACGAAGCCATAGTCCTCCCCAGTCCGTAGAAATATTGTTTCCCACGGAACTGGTCCCTGGTGCCTAAAAGATTAGGGAGCACTGCCTTAAATGCTACCGAGAGCTTGAAAAGAAGGTAGCAAAACAGGAATCCTGCAGAAGTCGGCTAAACCAGAATCGATTCGCTTGTAGAGCAAAATTTGGAATATTTGTTTTTTTTAAAAAAAAAAAACTGTCCGAGTACCACGTTTCAGAAATGGACGCCCATTGGCAGAGGGACAAAAAAATCTCACCTGAGTAACCAGCGGCTGCAAAAGGGCTGCCGATCCCTTGCCGACGCACCGGACAGCAAATCGCAGGCACCGGCAGCAGCGTTCCACGATGCGGTTGTCGGCCCGGTGTTTGTTCAAGGTTTCCGACAGAACCGGCCAAATCTGGAGAAGACCAAGAGGCATGTCAACAGGAGGAAGTGCAACGGACCAAGAGTGTCCAAGCTTTAAGACCTGTGGACTTCAACTCCCAGAATCCCCCAGCCGGCATGCTTTGAAAAGGGGGGACTTCAACTCCCAGAATCCCCCAGTCAGTTTGCTTTGAAAAGGGTGGGATTCAACTCCCAGAATCCCCCAGTCAGTTTGCTTTGAGATGGGTGGGATTCAACTCCCAGAATCCCCCAGCTGGCATGCTTTGAAAAGGGGGGACTTCAACTCCCAGAATCCCCCAGTCAGTTTGCTTTGAGATGGGTGGGATTCAACTCCCAGAATCACCCAGCTGGCATGCTTTGAAAAGGGGGGACTTCAACTCCCAGAATCCCCCAGTCAGGTTGCTTTGAGATGGGTGGGATTCAACTCCCATAATCCCCCAGCCGGCATGCTTTGAGATGGGTGGACCAACTCCCAGAACTCCCCAGCTGGCATGGTTTGAAATGGGTGGACTTCAACTCCCAGAATTCCCTTGCCAGCATGCTTTGAGATGGGTGGACTTCAACTCCCAGAATCCCCCATTCCACTATGGAATTCTGGGAGCTGAAGTCCACAAAGTTGGCAAGGTTCAAAAATCCCCCGCAGTGGACGAGTGCTCTCAGGGCGAAAACAAGCCCTCTAACGCCAGAATGGGCACTTAATTTTCTCAAGGTGCAAAATGAAAAACTGAAACTGTTGTGGACGAATGGACCAATAGGGCTGTGAGGTTGTGTAGATACACACACACGTAAATTGAACAAAAAACAGCAGTCATTCTCAAAACAGAAGCAACCCTGGATAGCTCAGCAGACTAAAAGCATTGTGATTAAAGACCAGCTGTCTGCAATTACTGCAAGTTCGAATCTCCCCAGGCTCCAGGTTGACTCAGCCTTCCATCCTTTCTAAGGTGGGTCAATTGAGGACCCAGTTTGTGGGGGCAATAAGCTGACTTTGTATAAATATACAAAAGTATGAAGGCTGTTGCTTAACGCATTGTAACCTGCCCTGAGTCTCTGGAGAAGGGCGGCATATAAATTTAATTTAAAAAAAAACCGTGGGAGAGGTAGGGACAGGCGAAGGGCTGGATGTGGCCTGGGGGGCGGGGGAGCTATTAAATGCCCACCTCTGCTCTTAAGACCACCTGTAAGGATTTTTTCTACCACCTGGAGCCCTTCAGTGTCGGAACTCCCAACTCCTCAAAATCCCCAGCTCAACACTTCCAACTCTCTCCGGATTTTCAGGAGCGAGATGTGGGGGACACGAGGCCCTGCCTCCATTTACCTCTTGGATGACTTTTTGGCAGGGGTGCGTCTGTCCGTTTTCTACAATGGGGTTGGTGTGCCTGGAAGGGGAAAAAAAAGGAAGCGAAAGGGAACGCTTAAGGATGAAAGCCAGTTTCAACCAGACAGGTAAGGAGACGGTGACGATGATTGGGGGGGGGGGGGTCCTGTTTCGTGACCCAACTAGGGAACAGCATCAGTGCTAGGAGGGAGTACAGTTCAGGGAGGAGGAGGAGGAGAAGACTGTGGGCTCATCGGTGCTTTCCAAGTTCGGTTACTGTTAGGGTTAGGGTTGCAGGCATTTCATGAGCCAACTAGATAACATTATCAAGAGGAGGAGGAGGAGGAGGAAGAGGAAGGTGAGGGGGAGAAGGATTATGGGATCCTTGTTGATCTCTGAGCTTGATCATTTTCTTGTTATGTTATGTTAATTTTATTTCTATTCCGCCCTTCTCCCGAAGGACTCGGGGCGGTGTACAGCCAATCGAAAACACAGAATATACAGACATCAGATTTAAAAAAATTATTAAAATTATTAAACAGTTGCAGCCCGAATTAAAACCCGAAACTTTAAAACTCCCAATTTAAAATAATTTAAATGTTCTTCAAGACATTTCGTGACCCAACTAGGGAACATCATCAGGAGGTAGAGGAGGAGGAAGAGGAAGGGGGAGAGGAGGACGAGGAGGAAGAGGAGGACAAGGGGGGTGGGGGGAGGAGGGTTATGGGATCCTTGTTGATCTCTGAGCTTGATTGTTTTCTTACAGACGTCTCATGACCCAACTAGGGAACATCATCAGCCGTAGAACGGAATGAGGTTTGCTCTCCGTTTGTGTGCAAGTGGTTTACTCTGTCAGCACTGGCGGGCGTATTCTTGTGGGTTCCTTGATTGGGCTGTTGTTCACCGTTAGCCTATCTGTCTGAATTAGCCATTCGTTGAATCAAACACTAAACAATAAGCCCCCCACTCAAGGAAAACTCTTTAGAGGTCCGGTATAATTTCTAAAATTGGGGGGGGGGTCTCCTAAGGGCAAACCGTTGAAGACATACTGCCCTAAGGCACTGGGGTGGGGGTAGGGTAGGAGGCGTCAAAGAAGCTATTGTCCTGGCATTCGGACCCCGGACCCCCACCCTGCCCACCTCCTGGTGCTTACCTAAATATAACAGCAAGGCGGTCGAGGGGCACGGTGGGGTCCGAGGAGAGGCCGTTGCTCGGCTCCTGAGACAGCAGCTGAAGAAGAGAGAGCTTACAGGTACGGCCATCCCCAGGTGGGCGAAGTTTTATTTATTTCAGCCACCTATCCCTCACTCCAAATATCTGAATACCAAATATCCAAAGTCTTTCTCTCCCAGCCCACCCACCCTCCCTCCCTCCCTCCCTCCCAAGAAGTGTCTTGGAAGGATGTGGACTACAATGCCTATCATCCCCAGCTCCACATGTCCCAAAAGGGAGTTGGAGAAGCGGGCTTTCGTCTTACTCATTCATTCATTCATTCATTGCTCTACCTTTTATTGTTTTTATAAGGAGGCCAAGATGTCTAATATCCTTTTCTCCTATTTTCCCTACAACACTTTCAGGTTAGGCTGAGAGAGGGGAACTGGCCCACGACCACTCAACTCACCTGGCTTTTACGCCTCAGCTGGGACTAGAATTCACCATTTCCTGTCACCCAGTCGGCTTTGATGCCTAAAGTGGGACTAAAACTTCCAGTCTGCTGGGAGTGACCTAAAATTTTACCCAGCCAGGTTTCATGCCTAAGGCAGGACTAGAACTCCCAGTCTCCTGCTGACTGGCCCAAAGTTACCCAGGTGGCTTTCCTGCCTAAGGCAGGACTAGAACTCCCAGTCTCCTGGTGATTGGCCCAAAGGCACCCAGCTGGCTTTAATGCCTAAGGCAGGACTAGAACTCCCAGTCTCCCGGTGATTGGCCCAAAGTTACCCAGCTGGCTTTCCTGCCTAAGGCAGGACTAGAACTCCCGGGCTCCTGGTGATTCACTTAAAGTCATCCAACCGGCTTTCATGCCTAAGGCAGGCCTAGAACTCCCAGTCTCCTGGTTTCTAATGTGGTACCTTGACAAACTTTTTCCAGTGCTTATTGCAGTGATGGGGAACCTTTTCGGCACCGAGTGACCAAACTGGAATATATGTGTGCATGCCGGAGAGCTGGAAACCCGAACACCAACTGGCTGGTGTGGATGCCTGTTTCTTGGCCATTTTTCGGACCGTTTTCAGGCCGTTTTTGGCCTGAAAAACTGCCCAGAAAAGGCCTAAAAACGGCCTGGGTTTTTTTGGCCATTCTCTGGTGCTCCAGCACGCATGAAGAGCAGCTGGCGATGTTGCACGTGCTCACAGAGAGGGCTCTCCATGCCACCTCCGGCACGCGTGTCATAGATTCGCCATCACGGGCTAATGGTCTCCCCGAAGGCAACAGGAATGAGTAGGTGCCCAAGAGTGAATTCTACAGCTCCCGAGTCTCCAGGCTCCTTTGGTAGATAAATCGTTTTCCTATCCTGCAACTCTCCTCTCCCAGCCAACCGTCAAAAAGCTGGAGGGACCTCCAGACCAACTCACCTTTTTCAAGGCCATCACCTGAACAGCACAGAGTTCACTGAGGCATGCCGAGATCTTCTCCAGAGGGAGCCTGGCGAGCACCAATGCCGTCCCTGCCCAACGAGAGGATGGACAGGAGTCCGTCAAGCTGTTCAGAGCCAGCTCCCCAGAGACGACAAACCCTCTGAAGCCAACTCAAAAGATTCCTTTAATTAGGAGCGCCGGCAGTCCCGGCAAAAGGTTTCTCTCTCAACGCAGGCTAACAAGTCTGTCCGGCAGGGAGGTGAATTGTTGTCTGCCCCATCTATTCATCTCTGCTCCCTGCCTTTTATCCCCAGAGCTAGGGTGGGGCTTCGCTAGTTCTTCCGTCCCGAGGACCGGCCCATAGAATTCCACTGCTCTCCTCTCCTCTGCCTTCTGTGCATCCCTGCGTTAGGCACTGGACCCAGCTACTTCTCCTCTTCCACATCAGCCACCTCCAGACCTGAGGGCTGCTGACTCTCCATCGGAGGACTGACAGGGAGATGAATAGTTGTCTGCCCCATCTATTCATCTCCGCCCCCTGCCTTTCATCCCCAGAGCTAGGGTGGGGCTTTGCTAGCAACAGTGGCTCTTCCGTCCCAAGGACCAGCCCATAGATTTCCACTGCTCTCCTCTCCTCTGCCTTCTGTGCATCCAGCATCAGGCACTGGGCCCAGCTGTTCCTCCTCTTCCTCATCAGCCACCTCCAGGCCTGGGAGGCTGTTGACTCTCCAACTGAGGACTGATGGACGGCCCATCCTCCGTCTCTCTCCCTCTCTCTCTCTCTCTCTCTCCTAGCTCCATTCCCTCTTCCCCCTCGGAGCTCTCAGGTTGCCTTATGTTGACCTGACTCCCACACCTCCTCCTCCTCCTCCTCCGATTCAGCTGCTGGAGGGGCCTGGCGGCCGACAGCCCACCACACAAGTAAATCAGGGAAGCAGGATTATGGGCTTAGCCACCTGAAGTTCTCCCCATCTGAGGGGTGGGGGGGGTGGGGGTGACCCCTGGCCTGGGGCTGGAAGGAGGAAGGCCGTACCTTTCAAGAGTCCGACAGCTGCTTCGGGCGAGAGCATGAAGGAGTCCAAGGAACGGGCGATTTCCAGCAGGCCGGTGAAGTGCTGGGCCATGTGGTCCCGGCACACCGAGCAAATGTTGTGGATGGCTTTGGCAGCGATGGAGGCGAGGGCTTTCTCACACAAGCCCTTCATCAGGTAGCCCAGGACAGGATCTGAGGGAGGGGGAGAGGAGCTGGATTGGGAGCGCACGGGAGAAGCTTCCCATCTTTTTCATTGCCATGTTTTCCAGCTGTTGTTCTTTACTTCATCCTTCCATCTGTCTGTCCTTCCTAACCTTGCTTCCATTCACCTATCCTTCGTCCACCCGTCCGTCTTTTCTTCCTTCCATTCTTTCAGCCCTCAATTCATCTTTCCTTCCTTCCTTCCTTCCTTCCATCCATCCATTTTCTTTCTTCCATCCTTTCCTTGATCCATTCATCCTTCCTTTCATCCATCTTCTTCCTTCTATTCTTCCATCCATCAATTCTCCTTTCTTCCTTCCTTCCATCTTTTCTTCCTTCCATTCTTCCATCCATTCATTCATCCTTCCTTCCTATTCCTTCCATCCATCCATCCATCCATCCATCCATCCATCCATCCATCTTTTCTTCCATCCATTCATTCATCCTTCCTTTCATCCATTTTCTTCCTTCTATTCTTCCATCCATCAATTCTTTCTTCCTTCCTTCCATTCTTCCATCCATCCATTCATTCTTCCTTCCTCCTATTCCTTCTATCGATCCATTCATTCATTCTTCCTTCCTCCTATTCCTTCTATCAATCCATCCATCTTTTCTTCCATCCATCCATTCCCCCTTCCTTTCATCCATCTTCTTCCTTCTATTCTTCCATCGATTCCTTCCTCCTATCCTATTTCTTCCATCCATCCACCCATCCATCTTTTCTTCCATCCATTCATTCATCCCTTCCTTTCATCCATCTTCTTCCTTCTATTCTTCCATCGATTCCTTCCTCCTATCCTTCCTTCTATTCCTTCCATCCATCCATCCATTTATTCCTTTATCCTTCCTTCCTCCTTTATTCTTCCTTCCATCCATCCATTCATCCTTCCTTTCTTCCATTCCATTCCATCCATCCCTGCTACCCACCCATCCACAGATTGGACCAGTCTGAAAAGGGACGCTCTCACGGAGAGGGCTCCCACGGGCAACTGAGGCAGTGTTTCTCAACCTTGGCCGCTGGACGATGTGTGGACTTCGACTCCCAGAATTCCCCAGCCAGCTGGCTGGGGAATTCTGGGAGTCGAAGTCCACACATCGTCCAGCGGCCAAGGTTGAGAAACACTGAACTAAGGGATTGGAATTAATTCACCAAATGGTCCTTGGGTTACTATCTGCAAGGACCGACCCACAGCCTGCCCCCCACCCCTTTCCTGGCCCTTCCACTCACCCAGGAAATGGGGGTTCCTGTCCACCACTTCGCTCATCTCCCCCACCAGCTCGATGCTGGTGTAGCGCACCGCCGTGTGCACGGCTTCGGGGAGGCGCACCACTCCGTCCAGTACTTCCACAAGGGTGGGGTTGTTCTCTCTGCAGTATGGGGGGGAGGGAGGAAGCAGGTAAATTCTGAACCCTCAAAGAAAAAAAAAACCTACATCCTGAACTATAGGTACCCCCAGCTTTTCCCTGGGCTCTCCAATGGTTTAGGGGCGCCCACATCTCCCCTCCCCCTTTTCTCCCACCCGCAGGAAGCCACCCGGATTGTAGGTCTGTCGGTAGAGACGTCCTCTGTCCCCCACCATCCCCACTGGGGAAGGATGCAGGTAGTCCTTGACCTACAACCGGGGATGGACTGCTGGGGGTTTAAGAGGTCGGGAGGACCCCTAGCTAAGATTCTGTGCCGTTCGGAGACCCCTCAAATCTCACTCCTGGCTGTTTCCACCCACCCCCAGAATCCCCAAGCGGCCCATTTTGGATATGAGTAAGTGCAAGGCATGCACGGAGGCTCAGGGAGGGTGAAAAACGGGCCTAGCAGAAGTTCGAGAAGGCCGGAAACGGAACCGTTTCCAGACGGAACTCCGGAGCCTGGGGAGGCCGTTTTCGCCCTCCAGGAGGCTCGAGGAAAGACAGCCCCCCCTGCTCTGCCGTGGTGCAGGAGGCCGATGAGGTCACACCCACCATGGCCACGCCCACCCAGGAAACAGGCAGAGATCCTCTCGCTAAAATTTTTGAAGCCCCTCCCCCTTGCTTACGACTGCTTAACGAGGGTTTGAAATTGGGACAGTTCCGGAAAAAGGTGCTTTCCAGCTCGTAAGCACTTTTGGCCATCATAAACTGTCACAAAACATGACCGCGGGATCACACTGCGGGCCTCGACGACTCGTTGCAGTGTCGCGTGGTCACTTGAGCGGGATGGGTCGTGTTTTTTTGTCTATTTCTGGCAACAACAACAAAAAAACCCCAACCCACAAACCCGGCTTTTCGTATTTACAACCCTGGATCCGTTTAACGGCCACGGTGATTCATTTATAACGAACGCTGCCAAAAACGGTGTAAAAAAAATCGTGTCCGGACACCTGGGTGCCTCGACTTACAAGGGTTAATAACTTACAAGAGGAAGGTGGGTTGGATACGTTCGCCGCCGCCTTGAGTTATGTATAAAGAATAACGAAGGCGGGAACAAATAAATACATAAGTAGAAAAATAAGTCAGCGAGTAAATAAGTTGTTAAGTAAGTAAATAGATAAAAGTATTTGAAAAGGGGGGCAAGCTGGCGGCTTCCCCCCAATTAAAAGAGGCTTTTAAGAAGGGACTGGAAAGCCATTTGCCTGGAATCCAATTTATATTATTCGTTGTTCACTGGGAGGCCCATACAAGCACCCACGCGTGAAACCCCGTGGGCCGAACGCCCAGGCCCTGGCATGGCTCCCCCTCCCACTACTCACTGGTCAACGCTCTTGGCTATTGCGGCCATGATGAACAGGACAGCTTCCGTCACCTCCCAGGGCGGGTTGCCTTCTTTCAAAGTGGCGTAAAGCTGCAAAAAGGAACCGAGGGAGGAGAAGGGGGGGGGGGAAGAGGAATAATAATAAACTAAGAGCCTTGGTGGCGCAGCAGACTAAATTGCTGTTAAGTAGCACCAGCTGCCTGCAATTACTGCGAGTTCGAATCTCACCAGGCTCAAGATTGACTCAGCCTTCCATCCTTCCGAGGTAGGTAAAATGAGGACCCAGATTGTGGGGGCAATAAGCTGACTTTGTATAAAAAATAATACCACTTAGAGAGGGCCGAAAGCCCTACTAAGCAGGTATATACGAAAGTATGAAGGCTATTGCTTAACGCATTGTAAGCCCTGAGTCTTCGGAGAAGGGCAGCATATAAATTGAATTAATTAATTAATTAATTAATTAATAATAATAAATACAGTTGCCAGATATCACGGTTGTTGAGGACCAAAGCATACTGTTTATTGATATCGTTGTAGCAGGAGATACCAGAGTTGAAGAAAAAGAACTGGAAAAAAATCACGAAATATCGTGACCTGGCCATCAAAACTACACGGCTATGGATGAAACATGTCACCGTGATACCCGTTGTCATCGGGGCGCTTGGTACCATGTCCAAGAATTTTATAAGATACATCAACAAATTGCAGCTTCCTGCAATAACACCAGCGGAATTGCAAAAAACGGCGTCACCTGGAACATCGTACATCTTAAGAAGGGACTTGGTTGATCCCTAGGATGCTGGCAGCAACCCGTATCAAACATTAGCGCCAGTCCATTGGTATTTGTGATGCATTTTTCAATATTCAGTTGACTGAGTTTCATGTTTAATGAATAAAAAGATAATACGTGGACAAAGGATGTACCAAGCAATTTTCAACTCTGAATTTATTTATTTATTTATTTATTTATTAGTTCGATTTATAAACCCCACTACACCAGTTTCCCCTCTTAAGCACCAAAGCCGGCTGGGTGACTTTGGGCTAATCACCAGGAGACGGTGAGTTCTAGTCCTGTCTTAGCCAAGAAAGCTGGCTGGGTGACTTTGGGCCAGTCACAGGGAGATGGTGAATTCTAGTTCTGCCTTGGGCATGAAAACCGGCTGGGTGACTTGGGCTAATCACCAGGAAACGGTGAGTTCTAGTCCTGTCTTAGCCAAAAAAGCTGGCTGGGTGACTTTGGGCTAATCACCAGGAGACGGTGAGTTCTAGTTCTGTCTTAGCCAAGAAAGCTGGTTGGGTGACTTTGGGCCAGTCACAGGGAGATGGTGAATTCTAGTTCTGCCTTGGGCATGAAAACCGGCTGGGTGACTTTGGGCTAATCACCAGGAGACGGTGAGTTCTAGTTCTGTCTTAGCCAAGAAAGCTGGCTGGGTGACTTTAGGCCAGTCACAGGGAGATGGTGAATTCTAGTTCTGCCTTGGGCATGAAAACCGACTGGGTGACTTTGGGCTAATCACCAGTCCAACCCACCTCGCAGGGTTGTTGTTTTGGAAAAACAGGGAGTAGGGTGGAAGATTAGGTATGTGTGCTGCCTTGAGTTACGTATATAGTAACCAAGGTGGAATAAAAATAAAGATAAATAAAAACACGCTTTCTAGCTGGAAGGAAGAGCTAACGGTGGGCCCACCAGACAAACCCCATCCTGGTCCCTCTTTCCCTTCTGGCCCTCACCTGGGCAAAGCACTCCACGGAGCCAACCAGGAAGATCAAATCCTTGACGAGATCCGAGACTCGCATCCGGAACTCCCCAAAATCGTCTGTTTCCTCGGGGATCCCTTCCTAGGATTTGGGGAGCAGGAGAGGGGGGGAAAAAGGATGTCACTCAGAGAGCCAACGCTGAGCAGGGCTGGCTGAGGGATTCTGGGAGTTGAAGTCCACAGGTCGTATAGCCACCACACTGGTGGTTAGTCCTCGGCTTCACAACCGAGTCAAAATTTCCGTCTCTAAGCAAGACAGTTGTTCAGCGAGTTTTGCCCCATTTTACGACCTTTCTTGCCAGATTTATTCAGTGAATCACTGCAGTTGCTAAGTGAGAAACACATTCAGGGAATCTGGCTTCCACCAAGAATCGACCAATAAAAACCGATGGTTTTTTTAACAAAAATTAAGAAAAAGTTTAAAAATCGGATTTTTAAGAAATTTAGATCAGAATTTTTTTTTGATGTTTATCAATTTATTTTAATAAAATGCTTTTTGAGTAAAAATCTATCTAAAGAGTTTTTTATTTAAGATACATTCATAATTTAGTTTATTCAGCATGAAATGGAGCAGGCTGTGTATTTTGCAATATTGGGACTTCGGTGAGTCAACAGTGGGCCAGAAGAGGAGCTGCTGCGGGACACAGACGACAGCTGCTCTTTAAAAATTATGATTTAAACTGAATCGATTTAAATTCAGCCTCTTTTACTAGTGATTTAAATCGTGATTTAAATCGACTCGATTTAAATCAAATCCACCCTGCACGGACCTATCCCGTCTTCTCACCCTCCAACTCAGGTTAGAGACCGCCAGTCTGAGACACGAACCGGGAAGGGGGAGGGGCATGGAGGGGAGTGGGCTTACGTGGTCGGGGTCCAGCTGGCAGTGGCGGGCCAGGGCGTGAAGAAGCCGCTGAATGTAGGCCTTGAAGATGCTGTGAATGATGGCGTCGTCCGTCTTGTACAGGTGCTCCCCCAGCCGGTACCAGAAGTTGAAGGATATCTCGACCACCTGGGAGTCGGGAGGAGGGGGAGGGGATTACAGATTAAGAGAGTTGGAAGGGATCTTGGAGGTCATCTAGTCTAACCTACCCACCCAAGCAGGAAACCCTACAGGTGGCAGTCCAGTCTCTTCTTGAAAGCCTCCAGGGATGACGCTCCCACAACTTCTGAAGGCAACTTCTGTTCCATGGGTTGATGGTTCTCACTGTCAGAAAATTCCTCCTTATTTCTAAGTTGAATCTCTCCTTGGTCAGTTTCTATCCATTCTTCCTTGTCTGGCTTTCAGGTGATTTGGAAAACAGCTTGACCCCCTTCCTCCTCTCTGGGGCAGCCTCTCAAATATTAGAAGGTGCTCTCCTGTCTCCCCTGGTCCTTCTCTTCCCTAGACTAGCCAGGCCCAGTTCCTGCAACCGTTCGTCGTATGTTTGAGCCTCCAGTCCCCTCCTCATCCTCGTTGCTCTCCTCTGCGCTTTTTCTAGAGTCTCCACATCTTTTTTTATAGTGTGGGGACCAAAACTGGATGCAGGACTCTAGGTGTGGTCTTACTAAGGCTTTGTAGAGGGGTATTAATATCTCCCTTGACCTTGATTGTATCCTCCGTTAATGCAATTTAGGATTGCGTTGGCTTTTTTGGCAGCTGCAGCCCACAGCTGGCTCATACTTAGCTGGGGGGGGGGGGGGGGTTGCCTAAGTGTAGGACTTGGCTTTTCTCTACACTGAATTTCATTTTGTTAGACAGGACCCAGTGAGAGGGGGACTCCTTTTAATTTTTTCCCTCCTCTTCTGGCAGAAGGCGGCAGCCTCTCCCTCCCCCCATCCCCGACAACACACTCCTGAGCACCCCAAAATGTTCAAGACGGTTGCAATCTATCAAGGAAGTGGAAGGTGGAGGTTGGGGCTTCCTACCTCGTACTGGGGGTGTCCCGCACAGATCAGGAGCAACTCTATAGTCCGTAAATCCCCCAAACCTTGGCCCGGGGTGCAAACGATTTTATCCAGGAAGGTCTCGCAGAGTTCGGTGAAGATCCGACAGTAATTGAGGACTCTACACAGAAAACGACAGCAACAATCTCAGCAGGGATGAAAATCAAGCAGATAAAGCAATGCAATCTCTTGCAGGAATACAGGCCGTCCTCGTCTTACGACAAGGGGGGAGAATTTCCCATTCACGGCGAAGCGAGGCAAGGAAGGTTGAAGGGAGCCCTGCCTGGTTTTGATGCCCACGGTGCTTAAGCAAAACACTGTGGTTCTTAAGTGGATCGTGTAGTCGTTAAGCAAATTTGGCTTCTCCGCCGACTTCGGCTTTATCCGAAGGTGGATGAGGAGATTGCAAGGGGTGATCGCTCGATGGCCAGATGCCGAAAACGGTCATAAATATATGACAGTCGTCAGGCATCCCAATTTTGATCATAGGACCGCAGTGGGAATGCTACGATGGTTGTTAAGTGGAAGAACCAGTCGTGAGTCACTTTTTTCAGTGTCGTCGTAACTTCGAACGGCAGCTAAGCAAATGCTTGCAAGTCGAGGGTCACCTGAGTTTAATAATTTCTCCCGATTCCAGCTTTGTATGCATGGATGTTTCTTTTGTGGGGACTACAGGTAGGGCTCAACTTACTACAGTTCACTCAGGGACCGTTCTGAGTTACGACGGCACTGAAGAAGAAAGCTGAGTTATGACCTTGGGAGCATTCCTCAGGATCACGTGGTCGTAATTCAGGTGCTTGGCAAGGGCTTCATATTTATGACACTTGAGGTGTCCTGGGGATCATGGGATCCCATTTTGAGACCTTCCGCCAAACGTTGGCAAGCCAGATTCATTTAACGAATCAGCCAGCTGCCTTTCACGCCTAAGGCGGGAATAGAACTCACCGCCTGCTGGTGATTGGCCCAAAGTCACCCAGTTGGTTTTAAAGCCTAAGGCAGGACTAGAACTCCCTGCCTCCTGGTGCTTGGCCCAAAGTCACCTAGTTGGTTTTAATGCCTAAGGCAGAACTAGAACTCCCTGTCTCCTGGTAATTGGCCCAAAGTCACCCAGTTGGTTTTCATGCCTAAGACGGGACTAGAACTCCCAGTCTCCTGGTGCTTGGCCCAAAGTCACCCAGTTGGTTTTCATGCCTAAGACGGGACTAGAACTCCCAGTCTCCTGGTGCTTGGCCCAAAGTCACCCAGTTGTTTTAAAGCCTAAGGCAGGATTAGAACTCCCAGTCTCCTGGTGCTTGGCCCAAAGTCACCCAGTTGTTTTAAAGCCTAAGGCAGGACTAGAACTCCCAGTCTCCTGGTGCTTGGCCCAAAGTCACCCAGTTGTTTTAAAGCCTAAGGCAGGATTAGAACTCCCAGTCTCCTGGTGCTTGGCCCAAAGTCACCCAGTTGGTTTTCATGCCTAAGGCAGGACTAGAACTCCCAGTCTCCTGGTGCTTGGCCCAAAGTCACCCAGTTGTTTTAAAGCCTAAGGCAGGATTAGAACTCCCAGTCTCCTGGTGCTTGGCCCAAAGTCACCCAGTTGGTTTTCATGCCTAAGGCAGGACTAGAACTCCCAGTCTCCTGGTGCTTGGCCCAAAGTCACCCAGTTGGTTTTCATGCCTAAGGCAGGACTAGAACTCCCAGTCTCCTGGTGCTTGGCCCAAAGTCACCCAGTTGTTTTAAAGCCTAAGGCAGGATTAGAACTCCCAGTCTCCTGGTGCTTGGCCCAAAGTCACCCAGTTGGTTTTAAAGCCTAAGGCGGGACTAGAACTCCCAACTCCTGGTGATTGGTCCAAAGTCACCCAGTTGGTTTTAAAGCCTAAGGCGGGAATAGAACTCCCAGTCTCCTGGTGCTTGGCCCAAAGTCACCCAGTTGGTTTTCATGCCTAAGGCAGGACTAGAACTCCCAGTCTCCTGGTGCTTGGCCCAAAGTCACCCAGTTGGTTTTAAAGCCTAAGGCGGGACTAGAACTCCCAGTCTCCTGGTGCTTGGCCCAAAGTCACCCAGTTGGTTTTCATGCCTAAGGCAGGACTAGAACTCCCAGTCTCCTGGTGCTTGGCCCAAAGTCACCCAGTTGTTTTAAAGCCTAAGGCAGGATTAGAACTCCCAGTCTCCTGGTGCTTGGCCCAAAGTCACCCAGTTGTTTTAAAGCCTAAGGCAGGACTAGAACTCCCAGTCTCCTGGTGCTTGGCCCAAAGTCACCCAGTTGTTTTAAAGCCTAAGGCAGGATTAGAACTCCCAGTCTCCTGGTGCTTGGCCCAAAGTCACCCAGTTGGTTTTCATGCCTAAGGCAGGACTAGAACTCCCAGTCTCCTGGTGCTTGGCCCAAAGTCACCCAGTTGTTTTAAAGCCTAAGGCAGGATTAGAACTCCCAGTCTCCTGGTGCTTGGCCCAAAGTCACCCAGTTGGTTTTCATGCCTAAGGCAGGACTAGAACTCCCAGTCTCCTGGTGCTTGGCCCAAAGTCACCCAGTTGGTTTTCATGCCTAAGGCAGGACTAGAACTCCCAGTCTCCTGGTGCTTGGCCCAAAGTCACCCAGTTGTTTTAAAGCCTAAGGCAGGATTAGAACTCCCAGTCTCCTGGTGCTTGGCCCAAAGTCACCCAGTTGGTTTTAAAGCCTAAGGCGGGACTAGAACTCCCAACTCCTGGTGATTGGTCCAAAGTCACCCAGTTGGTTTTAAAGCCTAAGGCGGGAATAGAACTCCCAGTCTCCTGGTGCTTGGCCCAAAGTCACCCAGTTGGTTTTCATGCCTAAGGCAGGACTAGAACTCCCAGTCTCCTGGTGCTTGGCCCAAAGTCACCCAGTTGGTTTTAAAGCCTAAGGCGGGACTAGAACTCCCAGTCTCCTGGTGCTTGGCCCAAAGTCACCCAGTTGGTTTTAAAGCCTAAGGCGGGACTAGAACTCCCAGTCTCCTGGTGATTGGTCCAAAGTCACCCAGTTGGTTTTAAAGCCTAAGGCGGGAATAGAACTCACCGCCTGCTGGTGATTGGCCCAAAGTCACCCAGCCGGCTTTCATGCCTAAGGCAGGACTAGAACTCCCAGTCTCCTGGTGCTTGGCCCAAAGTCACCCAGTTGGTTTTAAAGCCTAAGGCGGGACTAGAACTCCCAGTCTCCTGGTGCTTGGCCCAAAGTCACCCAGTTGGTTTTAAAGCCTAAGGCGGGACTAGAACTCCCAACTCCTGGTGATTGGTCCAAAGTCACCCAGTTGGTTTTAAAGCCTAAGGCGGGAATAGAACTCCCAGTCTCCTGGTGCTTGGCCCAAAGTCACCCAGTTGGTTTTCATGCCTAAGGCAGGACTAGAACTCCCAGTCTCCTGGTGCTTGGTCCAAAGTCACCCAGTTGGTTTTAATGCCTAAGGCGGCACTAGAACTCACCGCCTGCTGGTGATTGGCCCAAAGTCACCCAGCTGACTTTCACGCCTAAGGTGGGACTAGAACTCCTCATCTCCTGGTGATTGGCCCAAAGTCACCCAGCCGGCTTTCATGCCTAAGGCGGGACTAGAACTCACCGCCTGCTGGTGATTGGCCCAAAATCACCCAGTTGGTTTTCATGCCTAAGAAAGGACTAGAACTCATCGTCTCCCAGTATCTAACTTGGTGCCTCTTGGGAACATCTCCTTGAACTGAGAATGGAAATTCAAGACAGCCGCAAGGTTGAACACCTTGCTCTCAAACTCCTCCAGCCACAGGGACCAGGGGAAAGATGCTCCAGGTACTCACTTGTCCAAGTCCTCGCGGGCCACGGCCATGTGGTACGCCGTCTCCAGTGTCAGGACGCCCTGGAAGAGCTGCAGGGCGAGGGGCAAGTTGGTCTCCACGTTCTCGATGGCGTAGAGGGCGGAGCAGATGCAGTCCGATGCGGCTTCGTGCAGGTTGGACGACGTCTTGTCCTGTTGCTGGAAAAGAGGCCACCCGGAGATCTTGCTTAATCGGATCTCCGTTAACGTTCAGCCTCCTTTTCCCACGCCCGAGTATTACCTGATTAACTGTGGTTATTTACACTTCCCCTGCCACATTGGATGGAAAGGGAGGGTTACACACCTGTATCTAATCACGTGGTCAAGTGGCCACGTTGGCGGGGGGGCATCAGAACTTTGAATTCAGGTCCTAACTAGCACCGAGGTAGGTCAGTCGTAAGTCGAGAACTTTCTGTACCTAAGCC
>CM075964.1:92508795-92743795 GCA_038048745.1 Coluber constrictor foxii | reverse complement strand
CACAGTCATCTCCCCTTTCCCTCCCCCACCCGCTCTGCGCCACCAACCTGGAAAGATTGGGGAACTCTGTACTATAAAGTTAAAGGTAAATGTTCCCCTCGCGCATATGTGCTAGTCGTTCCCGACTCTAGGGGGCGTTGCTCATCTCCGTTTCAAGGCCGAAGAGCCAGTGCTGTCCGAAGACGTCTCCGTGGTCATGTGGCCGGCATGACTCAACGCCAAAGGCGCACGGAACGCTGTTCCCTTCCCACCAAAGGGGGTCCCTATTTTTCTACTTGTATTTTTTACGCGCTTTCAAACTGCTAGGTTGGCAGAGGCTGGGACAAGTCCCGGGAGCTCACCCCGTTACGCGGCACTGGGGATTCGAACCGCTGAACTGCCAACCTTTCGATCGACAAGCTCAGCGTCTTAGCCACTGAGCCACCGCGTCCCTACTCGGTACTATAGTATACGCATATTCTTATAGTACAAGGGTGTCAAACTCAAGGTCTGTGGGCCAGATCCACAGACCTGTGATGTGGTCGGATCCGGCCCATGGGGACATCCTCGTCTACTCAATAAGAGGAATCATGCCAGAAGTTTGGGGAGTGGCATCAAGCTGGCCACACCCACCCAGTTGGCCACGCACGCACGCACGTGTCCTTCCCCCCCCCCAAGGTCAGCCCTGATGTGACTCTCAATTAAATTGAGTTTGACACCTCTGTTATAGTTATATGCATATTCTTGTATAGTATACGCCTCTTCTTGCTGGGCCAGACCAAACACTGCTGGCCTGTCCAGCCCAGATTTCAGAGTGACCCACGGAAGCCCGTCAAGCGAGGCAGAAGGAGGAGGTTTTCTGGGTCTCCAAGCTGCTGCCAGAGGTAAGTGTGCCCACCAATGCTCACCTGAGTGACGATGACGGGAGACATGTCCTTTAAGTTCTGGATGTGGGAAAGCAGGGAGTCGCGGAGGGAGACGTGGGAATCGGTGGGGAGCTCATAGAACGAGGTCTGGATTTTCATCTTCATGGTTTGGGCTGCGAAGTAACAGGACTCCACATCCTGCTGGATCTGGAGCAAGTGGTCGGAGATCTCCCAGGCGTGAACCTTTGGGGATGGGAGAGAGAGAGAGAGAAAGGGAGAGAAATGCCATCAGGATCCAAGAGATGAAACCACGGTCCGCACTCTCCAGTTCTTTTGAAGGACGCCCAACGAGGGCTCAGCCAGTCGAGTGGGTTGGACTAGAAGACCTCTTAAGGGCCTTTCCAATCTGATGAGTCTAAACCTTCCCAGATCTCCCCCAAATCCTACAGAAGTAGCGTCCTAGTGCCAGAGAGAGAGAGAGAAGGAGAGAAAGGGAAAACGAGCGAGAAGGAAAGGGGGAGAATGAAGAAAAGAAAAAAAAGAAAGAAAAGGAAAAGAAACATGGAAGATGGGAGGGAGGGAGGAAAAGTGGGAAGAAAAAGAGGGGGGCAGGGAAAGGACACTACTCTTGCAGAGGTTCTTTTCCTCCAGCACCCGTAATTGAATATTTGGGGATCCAATGTTTATCTCCAAAGCTTCACCACGCAATGATATCCGAAAACAGCAAAACCTGGTTGCAAATACCCAAACTAACCCCTTTATCTGGATGCGGCTATAGGTCTTTGCATGCCAAAACAACTAGACACAGAGACTGGGGTTTTTTTTCCCTTCGTGGCCATCCCTCGGCTGATCCCCGAATTCTCACGGTGCTGCCTAGTGTCTCTAGGTGTATTTGTCTACGTGGGAGAAATAGTCATAAGTCCATTTTTTTTCCAGTTCAGTTGTAACGTCGAACGGTCAACTTCAAGAACGGTTGAAAGTCGAGGACTGTCTATAATGCAAGAGCAGAATCAGAATAGAGCCGGAAGGGACCTTGGAGGTCTTCTAGACCAACCCCCTTGCATATGTAGGAGATCCAATGCCATTTCAGACAGTCCAGTCTCTTCTTGAAATTCTCCAGGGCCCACAACTTCTGGTGGCCAGCTGTTCCGCTGGTTAATTGTCCTCACTGTTGGGAAGTCTCTCCTTAATTCCAAGTTGCTTCTCTCCTTGATTGGTTTCCGTCTGTCGTTTCCTCTCCTACCTTTGGGAGCTTTGGAAAATAAATTGACCTCCTCCTCTTTGGGGCAGCCCCACAAATACTGGAATAATGCCATCATGTCACCCCCTAATCCTTCTTTTCTCTAGACTGGCCAAACCCAAATCCTGCAGCCGTTCTTCACATATTTATTTTATTCTCCGGGCCTCGAATCCTCTTAGTTGCTCTTCTCTGCGCTTTTCCCAAAGTCTCCACATCTTTTTTTGTAATGTGGTGGCCAAAAATGGATGCAGGAGTCCAGGTGTGGCCTTACTAAGTGTTTATAAAGGTGTACTAATACTTCACGTGATTTTGTTTCTAGGGCTGTTTCTACAACCAAGGATTTTTTTTTTTAATTTGATTTATATGCCACCCTTCTGCGGAGACTCAGGGTGGCTTACAATGCGTTAAGCAATAGCCTCCATCCTTTTGTATATTTATACAAAGTCAGCTTATTGCCCCCACAAACTGGGTCCTCAATTGACCTACCTTAGAAAGGATGGAAGGCTGAGTCAACCTCGAGCCTGGGGAGATTCAATCTTACAGTATTTGCAGACAGCTGAATGTTAATAACAGGCTTTAGTCTGCTGAGCTATCCAGGCTCCAGGCTTGTATTATCTGAAAATATTTACAGACCCCTCGCATCCTGGACGTAAACTGTTTCAACTTCTACCTTCAAAACGATGCTATAGAGCACTGCACACCAGAACAACTAGACACAAGGACAGTTTTTCCCCGAATGCCATCACTCTGCTAAACAAATAATTCCCTCAACACTCTCAAACTATTCACTAAGTCTGCATTACTATTAATCTTCTCATTGTTCCCACCACCTATCTCCTCCCATTTATGACTGTAACCTTGTTGCTGGTACCCATATGATTTATATTGTTTCCTGATTGCTTATTTGTACCCTATGACTATCATTAAGTATTGTACCTTATGATTCTTGACGAATGCATCTTTTCTTTTATGTATACTGAGAGCTTATGCACCGTAGACAAATTCCTTGTGTGTCCAATCACACTTGGCCATTATTGGCCATCTATTATTTTCTATTCTATTCTATTCTATCCTATCCCATCCCATCCCCCATCATATTCTCTATTCCATTCCATTCCATCCTATCCCCATCTTATTCTCTTCTTTTCTCTTCTCTTCTTTTCTCTTCTATCCCATTCCATCCATCACATTCTCTATTCTATTCTATTCTATTCTATTCTATTCTATTCTATTCTATTCTATTCTATTCTATTCTATTCTATTCTATTCCATTCTATTCCATCCTATCCCCATCTTATTCTCTATTATTTTCTTTTCTTTTCTTTTCTTTTCTTTTCTATTCTATTCTATTCTATTCTATTCTATTCTATTCTATTCTATTCTATTCTATTCTATTCTATTCTATTCTATTCTATTCTATTCTATTCTATTCTATTCTATTCTATTCTATCCCATCCCATCCCATCCCATCCCATCCCATCCCATCCCATATCATATTCTCTATTCCATTCCATCCTATCCCCATGTTATTCCCATCTTATTCTCTATTATTTTCTTTTCTATTATTTTCTTTTCTATTATTTTCTTTTCTATTATTTTCTTTTCTATTATTTTCTTTTCTATTCTATTCTATTCTATTCTATTCTATTCTATTCTATTCTATTCTATTCTATTCTATTCTATTCATGGCCCATAGAATAACCATCGGACACGACTGAATGCATAACATCCCCATTATTATCATGCCAAGTAGGAGGTGAAGGATGGAGAACCTAACGGACCTCCAGATGTTGGTCGAGCCACAGCAACCCTCCCCTTGGCCCAGCTTCTGGGATGCAACAGCTGGAAGGCCAGGGGCTTTGCAAACTCACCCTAGCTGACCAACGGGAAGAGTGCAGACGGACACCTGAGAGCCGATTCTTGCTAGTCAGGCCAAGAGAGCTTCATTTTCCTTACGACTGGAAGCCAGAGTCCTGACGTAGGGCAGGGCCCTTGCCAACAACTCCTGCTTGCTCCAACAATTACGGGAGAGCCTGGCCAAGAAAATATTTATTCCCACGCTTTGGAAATGGACTGGTGGCCTAACTCAGTCTTTGGCAGGAGAAAAAAAAACGAATGGAATAGCAGAGTTGGAAGGGACCTCGGAGGTCTTCTAGTCCAACCCCCTGCTTAGGCAGGAAACCCTACACCACTTCAGACAAAGGGTTATCCATCATCATCTTAAAAACTTCCAGTGTTGGAGCATTCACAACTTCTGGAGGCAAGGAGTTCCACTGATTCATCGTTCTCACTATCAGTAAATTTCTCCTTAGTTCTAAGTTGCTTCTCTCCTTTTGTCTGTTGCTTCTTGTCCCACCCTTTGGAGAAAAGCTTGACTCCCTCTTCTTTTGGGGCAGCCCCTGAGATACTGGAACACTGCTATCATCTCTCCCCTAGTCCTTCTTTTCATTAAACTAGCCATGCCCAGTTCCCTCAACCGTTCTTCATATATTTTAGCCTCCAGTCCCCTAATCACCTTCATTGCTCTTCTCTGCACTCTTTCTAGAGTCTCCACATCTTTTTTTTATACTGTGGTGACCAAAATTGAATGCAAATATTCCAACTGTGGCCTTACCAAGGGCTTATAAAGTGGAATTAACGCTTCAGGTGATCTTGATTCTATCCCATGGTTAATTTTGTCCCTTAGTTTTAAATTTTGTATTTTCTGTATTTTATTTGCTGGCTGTTCACCGTCCCGAGTCCTTCGGGAGAAGGGCGGTATACAAAATATAATAAACCATAACCATAACCATAAACCATAATGCAACCTGGGATTGTATTGGCTTTTTTGGCAGCTGCTGCACATGGCTGGCTCCTATTTAAGTGATTGTCTACTAGGACTCCAAGATCCCTCTCAGAGTTCCTACTATTGAGCCAGGTGCCACCTATGTTGTACCTGTGCATTTGGTTTTTCTCGCCTAAATGCAAGAACTTTCCTTTTTTTTTTTCGCCGATGAAGACCAAAAGGCACCCTTTAAACCTCACCCCAGCCCACATCTCTGCTTGCCAATTATCTCATATTTCCAAGTGGGCTCTGCTTACCAACCATAAACACCATGGAGAAGTCAAGGCCATATTCCAAAGCTGTATTTCTCAAATTCTCCCCTTCGCAACCCTGAAAGCCGATCCACCAGAGTCAATTTTACACCAGGTCGTGGATGAAGAGGATTAACAGCCACCCTCGGGTAAGCAGCTGCCTCGGACATCCCAAACCCATCCAGTCGCGATCCTTAACAGGGCAATGAAAATCTTTTCTTTTTAATAAACCACCAGGAATGGTGGATTGTTTTTTTGGGGGGAGGCTGGCATCAGGCCTCTACAAGCGAGGAGGTTCGTTTGAAGAGGCATGAAAGGATTGGAACGTAATGGAGGCCAAGTCTCTGTGATGGATTTTCCAAATAGTTGGCCCTACGTCTGCACCAGCGAGAGCAATCATCATTTAACACCCCGAGGCATTCGTCCTGGTGAAAGCTTTTGTGGTCTGCAACTCAGCAAATCCGCCAGGCTTTGATTCTGAGATGATCGCGTCTCTTGTGTCCCTGGATGAGAAAGTAATAAACAGCCGAGACTTTCCGTGTCTCCCTTCTCCGACCTCAAGGTTTAATATTTCTCACAGAGTGATCGGGTGTCTTGGGGTCTCTCTGCCCATGTCGTGTGTGTGTGTGTGTGTGTGTGTGTAAGAGAGAGAGAGAGAGAGAGAGAGGAAGGAGGAGGGGACCGGAAGGAAAGAAGGAAAAAGAAAGGAAAAGAGAAAGAGGGGAAGGAAGAAGGAAAAAGGGAGGGAGGGAGGAACGGGAAGAAGGAAGGAAGGAAAGGGGGGAAGGAAGGAAACAAGGATGAGAGAAGGAAAAAGGAAGGGAGGAAGGAAAAAGGAAGGTAGAAGGAAAAAGGAAGGAAGGAAGGAAGGATAAGAGAAAAAGAGGGAGGAAACAGAAAGATGAGAGAAGGAAAAAGGAAGGTAGAAGGAAAAAGGAAGGAAGGAAGGGAAAAAGAGGGAGGAAACAGAAGGATGAGAGAAGGAAAAAGGAAGGTAGAAGGAAGGAAGGACGGAAGGAAGGATGGAAAAGGGAAAAAAGCAGAAGGATGAGAGAAGGAAAAGGGAAGGGAAGGGAAGGAAAGAAAAGAAAAAGGGAGGGAAGGAAGGAGAAGGAAAAAAGAAGGAAGGGAAAAAGAGGGAGGAAACAGAAGGATGAGAGAAGGAAGGAAGGAAAGAGGGAAAGAAGGAAGGGAAAAAAGCAGAAGGACAAGGGAAGGAAAGGAAAGAAGAAGGAAGGGAGGGAGGGAGAAGGAAAAAAGAAGGAAAGGAAAAAGAGGACGGAAGGAAAGGATGAGAGAAGAAAAAAGGGAGGGAGGAAGGCACACTTGATACTCCATACATCTAGTGTGGTCACAAATGCACTGATTTGTAAAGTGGCCCAGGACTCCATTTTCCTCTTCTCCTTCCCTTCTTCGTCACCTTTTCTCACAGGAAAGCTTTTTGGGAGCAGGGACCTTGGAAGTGGAACTGTGCCCCCATGGAGGGTCCGAGGCTCCAGAAAAGCCGAAAGAGCTGGCAAGGCCTGGGGCATTTTCAGGTCGGCCTGGGTGCCAAAGAGGCGCCTCCCTTCATCCCTCACAGCTGGAGGGTGAGGAAGAGCCGAGTTTCACCTCCACCCCTGGTTGGCCCAGGACGATGGGGGCCCTTGAGTCCAGCCTCTTTTTCGGGAGATCGGCCCAGCCGTGAGCCCAAAGCCCCCGGGGCAGAGAAGGAAATTCAAAGTGGCTGAACCACGTAGTTAAACTGCTCGGATCTTTTTTTCTTTTCTTTTTTTTTAATCTAAACTTTTTTAAACTGCCGGGATCAAAGAGCAATTCGTGCTCGTTTTTCCCAGCCAAGGTTGTTGTTTTTTTTGTGTGTGATTGCGAATTCAGTCGGCTACTGCCTCACGGGGAAGAGGGGGAAAGGAAGGGGGGGGGGTCAAAATGCTACAGAAGGGGACGAGGCAAAAATGGTCAGGCAGAACAGAGGGGAAAAATTAACCCCACGCCTGGCGGTTTGGAAACCTCGATAATCTTCCTTTCATGCATAGCTACATATGGATACAGAGAGAGGGAGAGACAGAGAGAAAGAGACATGGAGAGAGAGACATGGAGAGAGAGAAAGGGAAAGAGAGAGAGACATGGAGAAAGAGACAGAGAGACACAGAGAGAAAGAGACACACAGTGAAAGAGGCAGAGAGAGAAAGAGAGAGAGAGAGAGAGAGAGAGAGAGAGAGAGAGAGAGAGAGAGAGAGAGAGAAAGACTGTGAAAGAGACAGAGAGAGAGACAGAGAGACAGAGAAAGAAAGAGACAGATAAAGACAGAGAGGGAGAGAGAAAGAGAGACACGGAAAGAAAAAGAGAGAGAAAGAGATATGGAGAGAGAGAAAGGGAAAGAGAGAGAGACACGGAGAAAGAGACAGAGAGAGAGAGAAAGAGACACAGAGAAAGAGGCAGAGAGAGAGAGAGAGAGAGAGAGAGAGAGAGAGAGAGAGAGAGAGAGAGAGAGAAAGAGACAGAAAGACAGTGAAAGAGACAGAGAGAGAGACAGAGAAAGAAAGAGACAGACAGACAAAGACAGAGAAGGAGAGAGGGAGAGAGAGAGACACAAAGAGAAAGAGAGAGAAAGAGACATGGAGAGAGAGAAAGGGAAAGAGAGAGAGACACGGAGAAAGAGACACAGAGACACAGAGAGAACGAGAGAGAGAAACGGAGAAAGAGACAGAGAGACAGAAAGACAGTGAAAGAGACAGAGAGAGAGAGACAGAGAAAGAAAGAGACAGACAGAGAAAGACAGAGAGAGAGAGAGAGAGGGAGAGAGAAAGAGAAAAAGAGAGATGCTAATCTTTGAATCTGTCAGAGTACAGGTAGTCCTCGACTTACGGGCACAACTGAGCCCAACATTTCTGTTGCTAAGTGAAACATTTGTTAAGTGAATTTCGCCCCGCTTTACCACTTTTTTCACCTCGGTTGTTAAGTGAATCCCTGCATTGATCAAGTTGGCAAACGCTTGTTAAGTGAATCTGGCTCCCTCGGGGACACCGCAACCGTTGCCAGTACGAGTCAGTTGCCGAGTCAGTTTGGAGACCTGAGCACGGGGATGCAACGGATCCCCATGTGGAAGTGTGGAAAAAAACGGTCGTTAAGTCGCTTTTTCCAGTGCCGTTGTAAGTTTGAACGGTCACTAAACGAACCATTGTTAAGTCGAGGACGGCCTGAATTTTCTCAGAATTCTGCCCCCAATGAGGGAGGGAGGCAGCTCGGAAACGGCCAGCTTGCCTGAAAAAGAGATTTCAAAAACTGAACCTAAAAATCTTGCCAGTTTCTCTTCGAGAGACCCACCCACCGCCAAGGACTTGTCTGGAGAAGGAAAGCAGGGATCACGCAAGAAATAAGAATTACAAGCTTAATTCGGCATCTCATTGGCTCCATTTGGGCAGCCGTGCCAACTTGCCGACTTCGTTCCCTCTCGTTTCTGCGTTTTTCCCGAAATGAGATCTTGGCACATGTAAATCAGGGTGAGTTCCCCTGCCAAAGGGGCACTCCGTCAGACGCTCAGCCCAGCCCCGGAGGGGTTAGGAGCCTTTAAAGTGTCGAATGAAATGAAACGAACATAAATAAATAAAAATAAGGATTTTCATCCCATCTATTTTTTTTAAACCCTAGCGGTGAAGCGCTCGTGGCAATTCATTCTGAGGCTCGCGGGTCCTGCCGTTGTCTGGCGACGTCGAGGCACAAATGCCCTTAAGAATGCCCTCTCTGGGGCAACAGTATTCAGATTAAAACGAGTTGGAAGGGATCTTAAAAGGTCATCTAGTCCAACCCCTGCCCCCAGCCCAAGCAGGAGCCCCTATCCCCATGATGGAGAACCTATGGCTGGTGTACCACAGGGGGCACGTGTAGCCGTATCAGTGAGCACGCCAGCTCAGCCCTGGCGCGCATGCCGTCTGATTTTCGGGTAGGGAAACAGGCTGTTTCCTGCCTCCGGAGGGCCTGGGGGTGGTGGGGAAGGCCTGTTTTTCTTTCTCACCTGGCTCCAGATCCTCTCTATGCATCTGGGGAGGGTGAAAACAGCCTTGCCCATCCACCCCCCGGAGTCCTGAAACAGCCCATTTCCCAACTCCCGGTGGGTCAGCAAAAAACGTCACTTCCTGTCCAACCGGGAGTTGGGTAATGGACCGTTTCAGGCCTCCGGAGGAGGTGGAGAAGGTGGTTTTTGCCCTCCCCAGATGCATAGAGAGGATCCGGAGCCAGGTGAGGAAGAAAAATGGGCCTACCGGGCCATCACGTGCCAGGAAGGGGAGGGGGAAGGGGGGTTGCACATGCATGCACAGAGTGGGACGCATGCATAGAATTATAGGTGTGGGCACGCGCACGCGTGAATCTTCCCCACCTCCTTCCTGGTACGCGATGGCAAAAAGATTAGCCATCTTTGCCCTATGCCATTTCGGACTGATGGCCGTCTAGTCTCTTCTTAAAAACTTCCAGGGATGAAGCTACCACAACTTCTGAATAACGGAATAATAACAGAATAACAAGAGTTGGAAGGGACCTTGAGGTCATCTAGTCCAACCCCGCCCCCAGCCCAAGCAGGAGTCCCTATGCCATTTCTGACAGAAGGCAGTCCAGGCTCTTCTTGAAAACTTCCAGGGATGAAGCTCCCACAACTTCCAAAGGCAACTTCTGTTCCTTTGGTTGTTGGTTCTCAGTGTCTCATTCTGTCAATACACGGAATCCTCGACTTACGGCTACAACTGCGCCCGACATGTACGTTGCGAAGTGAGAAATGGGTTAAGTGAGCTTGGCCCCCGCCTCACAACTTTTCTCGCTGCGTTTGTTCAGGGACTCACTGCGGTCGTTCAGCGAGTCACCCAGTCGTTAAGTGAATCTGGTTCTCCCCCCACCCCCCCATTGACTTGGCTGGCCAGAAAGTGGCAAAAGGGGATCACGTAACCCTGGGCCACTGAGACCGTCGTAAATGTGAATCAGTTGTCGAGCGTCTGAATGTAAATCGTGCGACCACAGGGAACAATGGTCGTAAGTGTGGGAAAAAATGGTGGGTTTTTTCCAGCCCCGGTCACTAAATGAGCCATTGTAAGTTGAGCACTACCTGTAGTAGGTAAATAAATGTACTAGTAGTTAAAGACTCCAAACAGCAAGCTGGCTGCTCACGAGTTCCAATCCTGTATGGAGCTTCACCAGTTGACTTTGGGCCAGCCACTATCTCTTAGCCCTAGAAAGAAGGCAATGGCAAACGACTTCTAAAAATATTACTAAGGGAAACTTCTCCATGTACAAGCAGTCCTCAACCTACAATTGAGCCCCAAATTTACATTGCTAAATGAGACATTTGTTAAGTGAGTTATGGCTTTTCATGCCACATTTGACAAAATGACTCACTGGAGTTGTTTAAGTGATTCTGGCTTCCCCACTGACTGTAACTTAACCCTGGAGAAACCTCGGTTTAATCTTTGCTTCAGACACAGATCATCATTGGGTGACTTTTAGCCTCTCTCTCTCTCTCTTTCTCTCTCTCAGCCTAAACTGCCTTACACGTTGTGGTTGCAGAATTAAAAAGGAAGAAAGACTTCGATTTCAATCATTTGAGGCTGAGGGATAGGATATAAACCTAACAATATGGAATCCAACGGAATAAATGAAAAATCCCCCCCCCCAAAGAATTATGCTAAGAACTGACTGCATGGTACATCGCCCGCAAAAAACAACGCTGAAATACAGATTTCCAGAAAAGCGAGCTGCCTAAAAGCCACACCGTTTGCATATGATTTCTGAAGCACTACGCTAATAAAATAGAAATATGGTAAAAGGCTCTCCGTTCATATCCGTTCTCAGGAACGGATATGAATCTACCAATATTCATACCCAAAGTGACTTTATCCCTTTTCCTGTTAAGAGTTACCATATAGAAGATCACCAGGGAGCTGGCTTAGAAGCAGGCGATACAATTGCATCTTATCCATTCCTTGTACAAGCAACAAGAAACAATTCTGATGTTATTTAGTTATTCAGCACCCAGGATCCCACATTCCCCCCCTCTCCTCCTCTGCAAATTCCACTCCCTTCTAGCACTGATGATGTTCCCTAGTTGGGTCACGAGATGCCTGCAAGAAAACCACCAAGGTCAGAGAGTACCAAGGACCTCACATTTCAACCCTGAGCTACAAATATTCTCTTCTCTTGTAACAATTCCTCCTCAAACAGTTTGATGTTTCAAGTGGGTCCAACCCTTGAAAGCCCCTCAAAATTAACACTGCAGCTAAGAGGGAACAATTATTCGGAGATACTTTCATTATCTCTGCCAGCCAGAAAAACAAATAAAAAAAGTTTCAAGAGCTCTAGTGAAACGGGAGAAGGTAAGATAAGGAAGCGCCAGCCTGCTCAAAAGTATGAAGAGCACAAGAAGAGCAGAAGAGACAAAGGAATCCACTGGAAAAAGTCCATTCCTTGCAGGCCTGGAGTTGTGCCTCCCCGCCCCTGGGTGTCGCAACACAAACCAGGAGCTTTAAAAAAAAAAAAAAGTTGCATTTAGTGGGGGGGCGGGGGGGGGGGAGAGTTGCAACTAGGAAAAAGAAAAATTAGCAGGCAAGGGCATCCCTTCTTCATCAGCTTCCTTGCCTCCAGGGAATCACACTTTCACTTTCCTAAGTCCGTTGCGCAATTACAACAGTTATCGGCATGGGTTTTTTTTTTCCCCAAACCACTTTTGCAGGGTGGAGCTGCGAGGTCAAGGTTTCCCCAGCTTGCATCTCGATTTGAGCTTTTTCTTTCTGCGTCTTTGCAAAGGGTTTTGGGGGGGGGGGGGGAGATCGATTTGGGGTGCAAAGGTGAAAGACCCTCTCTCTTACCCTCCCCCCAGGCCTGTCTTGGGCACCCACGAGAAACTCGGGGGGAGGGGGGAATAATGGCCTGGTGGCCTGCCCTTTACACACTCCGTGGGGTGAGCTGGGGGGGGGGGCTTTCCGAGGGGGCCTTCTTTTCAGGTGAGGGTTGGGGGGCAGAGTGGGTTCCCTGTTTCCAAAGGGATTCCAGTCCACCTTCTCCATCCCCTCAGCATTTAAGGAGCATTTAACCATTCCCCATCAGAGGAGGGGGGCTCCCTTTGGGGTGGGTGGGATGGAATTACCTATTGCAAAAGGACCCAGGCCTCCTCCTCTGCATTTAACTGGGCCAGGGAGATTTTTGCGCACCTCCCCTATTTAAATGTGGAGGAGATGGAGAAGGGGAACTTGGGTCCTCAACCCAGCTACTCACGCCAATGCTCTAGGAGAGAAGCCCCCTACCCCAAAAGGAGGCCCCCTCTGAAAGGGGGTGTGTGATCAGGATGGGGAATGGAGAGGATTCCCTCTTGCAAAAGGTCTCGAGACCCCCTACTCATTTAACCAGGGGTGGGAAGACCTTCATCCTTCTCCCCTCCTTAAATGTGGAAGGGGAGAAGAAGGTGATCCCCTCCCACTCACCCCACCCCGATTCTCTAGGAGAAAGAAGCCCCCTACCCCAAAAGGAGGCCCCCTCTGAAAGGAGGGGGGCAATCACGATGGGGAATGGAGGGGATCGCCTGTTGCAAAAGGACCCTAGGGACCCTCCCCATTTAACCAGAGAAAGAGAGACCCTCCTCCTCATCCTTCTCCCCTCCACTCCTTAAATGTGGGAGGGGAGAAGAAGGCGACTTCTTCCCACCCAGTCTTCTAGGGGAGGGAAGCCCCCTACCCCAAAAGGAGGCACCCTCTGAAAGGGGAGTTATCAGGAAAGGGGAATGGAGAGGATCTCCTGCTGCAAGGGCCCCCCTCCCATTTAGCCAGAGGAGGCCCTTCATCCTTCTCCCCTCCTTAAACATGGAAGGGGAGAATGGGGGGGCTGGGTCCCGTTGCAACAGGCGACCCCCCTCCCCACTCACTCTGACCCTCTCGGGGAGAGAAGCCCCCTACCCCAAAAGGAGGCCCCCTCAGAAAGGGGGGGCGATCAAGAAGGGGGAAAGGAGGGGGTCTCCTGCTGCAAGGGTCCCTTGAGCCCCCCTCTCCATTTAATCAGAGGAAGGTCTTCCCCTCCCCTCCTCAAATGTGGAAGGGGAGAAGAAGGCGACTTCTTCCCACCCAGTCTTCTAGGGGAGAGAAGCCCCCTACCCCAAAAGGAGGCCCCCTCTGAAAAGGGGGGGCGATCAGGAAGGGGGAAAGGAGGGGGTCTCCTGCTGCAAGGGTCCCCCCCGAGCCCCCCTCCCCATTTAACCAGAGGAAGGTCCTCCCCTCCCCTCCTCAAATGTGGAAGGGGAGAAGGTGACCCCACCCCCTCCCTCCCCCTCCCCTCCCCCCACCGATCCTCTAGGGGAGAGAAGCCCCCCTCCCACCCCCAAAAGACCCTCCCCTCCCCCCCTCCCTCCCCGGGGCCTCCCTCACCGAGCGCTGGAGCTCCCCGAGCCAGAGGCTGGCGCGCTCCTTGCCGCTGGGGTCCGGGTCGTGGTAGAGCGCCTGCACGGCCTGGTAGACCATCTGCAGGCTCGGCTTCCCGCCGGCGCCCCCGCCGGGCCCGACAGGATCCATCCCGCCGCCGCCTCCTCCTCCTCCTCCTCCTCCGCCGCCTCTGGGCCTTCAAGCCTCCGCGGCCATCGCGGGTGGCGCCTCCGCCGAGTCCGTTACCGGGAAGGAAGCGAGCCGCCGCTGCGGGAGGAGGCGGAAGCGCGCCGGAGTCACCCGGAAGGCGCTCCCTCCGGAAACCACGCCCCGCGCCCTCGAGTTCCGGCCTGGCCGACTAGGCCTCAAAGTCCAGCCGAGACGCTTGGGGAGAAGCCGGAGCGCCGAGCGCGGCCTCTCGCCTCGCGAAGGCAGCTTTCCCGCGTTCCGGGCCCGAAAGGGACGGCCGCCGCGGAGAGACTTCCGGTTGGAACGGCGGATGTCCCCTTCGCAAAAGCGTCCGGGCGGCTGCACGCGCTCGCCGGAAGTGAGCTCAGCGGCCGGAGAGGCGGGAAGGGCGGGCGGGCGGGGTGGGGGATGAAGAGCGTCCTACCACGCATGCGCGCGCGCGGCCGGGTCACCTTAGGTGCGAGCGTTTTTTTTTTCCCTCCTTCCAATCCCCACCACCACGTCAGCCAGAAGAGGCGGGGACTTCAACTCCCAGGATTCCCCGGGAGGAGTGGGGCGCGGGGCGGGGTGGGGCGGGGGAGGCGTTGAAGCCACGCCTCTTCATCCGCCTGTCTTTGGTGGGTCATTTGCAGGCCGAAGTTCAACAGGGAGAGCCTTTGGCCACATTTTGGTGGATTTTTGTGATTTTTTTTAGCTTCCTGGCTGATCAGCCTCTCCTGTAGCCTTAGGCATAAGGACATAGATTTGTGCTTTTTTCTTTTCTCTTTTTTGAAAAATATTTTTTAATTTTTAAACAAAACATAAAAACATCCATCATCCATTCCAATTATTATTATTATTATTATTATTATTATTATTATTATTATTAATTGGATTTACAAGTAGTTACAAGTTAATTACAAGTAGTGTGTCTGTCAGTTACAATTTTTTCTGCTTCATCCCATATTCATCATTTAGTAATCCTCTAATTTCTCATATTATCAATCTAACAACAACAACAACAACAACAACAATAACAATAATAATAATAATAATAATATTTCTATGCTGCCCTTCTCCCGAAGGACTCAGGGTGGTGTACAGCCTATGAAAAGCACAAAGACAAACATAAATTAAAAATAATTAAAATTATTAAATAATTTCGGCTCAAATATAAAAATATAAAACCCCAAATTTAAAACCCCACATTTAAAACGTCCAGTTAAAATCAATACATTGATAGCCCAGCCTAGCAGAACGACAAGGTGGTCACGTGATCAAAATCCAGGCGCTTGGCTCCTATTTACAACGGTCATCCCGTCCCGAGATCATGTGATCCTCTTTTTATGACCTTCCGATCCGACAAGCCAAGTCAACGGGGAACCCAAATTTCCTTAACAATCCGGTCCCCAGCTTAACCACTGCAGTGGTTGACTTCACAGGTGTGGCAAGACGAGTCCTAAAATGTAAAAAAACCTCACTTAACGACAGTCTCGCTTAGCGACACAAATGTTGGGCTCAATCGTGGTCGTAAGCTGAGGATTTGCCTGTATTGTGGTACTTCTTTGCTGGAGGTTTTCAAGAAAAGATTGAACAATTATTTATCCAGGGTGATATAAGTTCTCCTGCCTCCTGTAGGGAGTTTTTAGACTACATTCCCTGTTTTTCTCCACCCTACTTACATTCCTGTTTCTTTTTCCTCTAAATATTAGACCCGTGATGGCAAACCTATGGCACGCATAGCCATATTGGTGGAGCTCAGCTCCAGCGTGCATGTGTGCACCGGCCAACTGATTTTCAGGCCTTCCAGTCCAACTGGCTGTTTCCGGCCTCCGGAGGGCCTCCTGGGGGATGGGGAAGGCTGTTTTTGCCCTGCCCAGGCTCCTAGAAAGCTGATCTGTCCCCCTCTACAGACACCCACAAAAACACAGCCAGTCAAGGGTTAAAGAAGCACTTGGCATACACCACAGTTCTTATCTCTAACTTGGCAGCGATATGCACACCATCTGCCAAGTGCTTTAATAGTTCACAGAAAGAAAATCACATACGTAGCTTTGCCAAAATCCGTTCTTTTAGCTCCAATGACTACCAGATTGAGTTATTGTTCGTCACAGGGATCATTGACCACCACCCTGTCTTATATAGTCTCTGGGGTGTGGTCCAGTGACTCATTGGTCCTGTGACTCAAGTCCAGTGACTCAGGTCTATTCCCTCGTACGTCTCTTCAGCTGCTGTAAGCACTTATCTCGCCTTCTTTGGCGTGTGTCCAGGAATGACGTCTCTCCCTCATTCTCATCTGAGACACCTGTTTCCCCACTACTTTGCTCTCTTTCAGCTGGCACCTGAGACGGTGCCAGAGGGGGGGGGGGGCTGGGAGATCTGGCTGGCTCCTCTTCCTCATGCTCAGAGCTTCCTTCCTCCAATGGGATAGGCTCAGAGGACGGGGCCACAACAAAAGCCTCTGGAGCCTGGGGAGGGTGAAAAATGGCCCTACCGGGCCACCATGTCATCACGTGCCAAAAGCAGGGGGAAGTGTGAGGGGTGTCACGTGTGTATGCATGGGAGGGCGGGGCGCATTGAATAATGGATGTGGGCACCCGCACCTGCGACCCCCCCCCCAATCCTCCCACTTTTGGCATGCGACGGCAAAAAGTTTAGCCATCACTGTAGTAGACACTGCGGTAATGTAGCGGGAGCTGCTAGATGACCACTGGATAACTTTCTATTCACTGTAGTTAAAGGTCCCTTGGGAGCGACAGAATTGACATCAACCTCACAAAATAAACAATTTTATGTACGGTAGTGACGTAAACTCTCTCCTAATGTCTGTCATTTAACTCAGTCTTGAAAAATCAATTTTTTTATTTGGACCTCTAGTGGATTATATGAGTAATTTTTACTCCTGAGCTAGGGAAACCGTTGTCTTCTCCTTTGCAAAATTTCATGAAAGGCACATTATTTTCAACATACACCACAATTGAGCCCGAAATTGATGTGGCTTAAATGAGACAGGTGTTAAGTGAGTTTCGACCCATGTTACGATGTTCCTCGCCACGGTTGTTAAACGGATCACTGCGATTCTTCAATGAATAACCCGGTTGTTAAGCGAATCTGGCTTGTTCCCCCGTTGTCTTGGCTTGGATCATGTGACCCCCGGGGACACTGCGACCGTCGTAAATGTGAGTCAGTTGACAAGCATCCGAAGTATGATCCCCTGGCCATGGGGATGCTGCGACGGTCATAAGTGTGGAAAATGGTCATAAGCAGTGGCGGGATTCAAATAATTTAACAACTGGTTTTCTGCCCTAATGACTGGCTAGGTGGGGCGTGGCCATGGTGGGCGTGGCCAGAAGGTGTGACAGGCGGCACTTGGCCTCCTGCAACCCCTGGGAGCAAAAACAGGCCATGGGGGGGCACTCCCCCCTCCGTACCCCATTTTGGGCCTAGTAGGCTTCCCTGCACTTACCCGGGAGCCAAAATGGGGCGTGTGGGGACTTCTAGAAAGGGCAGGGAGGGGAGGGGCCAGCCAGCAATTTAACAACCGAATCGCTCAAACCGGCTGAATCCCACCACTGGTCATAAATCACTTTTTTCAGTACCGTCGTATCTTTGAATCGGTCACTAAATGAACTATTGTAATAGGTTTGAGCTGGACAATTTTTCAGGGTTAGCAAAATTTGTTTTCTGGCTACAGTTCCAGAAGTTTTAACAGGAACAGGAACTGAGGCTTAAATGCTGAGAAGACTCGATTATTCTTGATTCCTTCAGAAGAGACCACGAAACTTTTCATTATAGTAAAGGAAGGAAGGAAGGAAGGAAGGAAGGAAGGAAGGAAGGAAGGAAGGAAGGAAGGAAGGAAGGAAGGAAGGAAGGAAGGAAGGAAGGAAGGGAACTTTTCTTTGTATTTAACCCACAGTGCCACACATCTGCCACCAGCATTAAATTAAAAGTATAGTCTGAAGAAAGGAAAGGAGCATTAAAAGCATCCCCATGGCCGTGTGATCAAAACTCAGCCGCTTGGCAAATGATTCATATTTATGACGGTTGCCGTATCCCGGGAGTCACGTGATCCCCTTTTGAGACATTCTGATGAGCAAAATCCACCGGGAAGCCAAATTTGCTTAACAACCGTGCTGCTAACTTAACCACTGACGTGATTCACTTAACAACCTGTGGCAAGAAAGGTCGTAAAATGGGATAAAGCCCATTTACCAACTTTTATTAAGTGTGGAATAGAGTCTATAGGTGGCTAGAAAATAGAAATGAAAACGAGAAATAAGAATGTAAATTGACATTTGATTAATTGGAATCTAAGAGTATTGAAAGCTGGTCAGGATAAAATACTGACTGTGTTAATAAATAGGATGTGAGCATATATATTTTGTTTACAAGAATGCTCATCAAGGTTATGCAAGAATAAGGGAACGATTAGGAAGACTGAATTTAAAAGTAAAGATAATTATCGATGCAGAAAGTTGTAAAATATTATATAATGTTGTCATTGATGTTTTGTATTTTACCGTTTGGTGTATATGTATGTTTTCTTTTTTTTTCTTTTTTCATTTTTTGTCTCTTTCTATAATGTTTTTGGTTTTAAAAATGTAAAATATTCAATAAAAACTATTTTTAAAAAAAAAACTCATTTACCAATTGTCTCACTTCGCAGCGCAAAATTTGTCCTCCGTTATGGTCGTAAAACCTGAATTTTGAACGTTGGCATGGACATTCACTGGAAAGACAGAATACAAAAATGATTCAATTTGGTGCACACATTTTAAAAAAGATGAATTCAATATTATTAATTAGAGGGTCCATTTCTGCCTCTTGTGCTGGAAAGGAATTCTCAGGCCTCTGTTGGTTTAAGATTTCAGGACTCTCCCAGCACAGAAAGTCTTGAATTGGCTGCAGTTTTGCAAAACGGAGAAACACAGACTTCCTTGTATATCCATGGGAGAAATTAAGATTATTGGACAGAACAGGGGTAAAAACACAAGCATCAGCCAGCAGAGGCTGCCCTCAACAGGCCCATAAGGGAAGAAGGAATTACGGAGAGAAGCAGATACCCAAAAATAAAAATACATGAAAACGAAACTTAACTGGAATAGAAACAAGGAACAGTCACGATAAAGAGGAAGAGATTGAAGGAAGAGACTTTTGAGAACAAAAAGCAGAATGCAGATATAGGGTAGAGGGAAGCCAGCTGCTCCCTTTTCAACCAGGAAGCCAAGAATCCCTTCCCAAATCTCAGACTTCTGAAGATGCAGGTCCCATCAAAATCGTGGCATGCTTAGGTGAATTATACCTTCCAGATGTGCGGGGATGGGCACAATGGGGCTTGTAGTCCAACGCTCTGGAGGCTCCAGGAAGGCTGTCCTGTGAAGAGTAAAATCAATTTCCTGGGAAAATCATTTTGAATTGATATTTAATGCTGAATTTTAACCATCCTTGCCTCTATTTCAAATTGTAACATTTTTTATTTTGAGTTTTTAATGTTTTATTTGGCCATCATCACCCCTCTGTGAGTGAGATGGGTGGTTTTAAAATGTAGTAAGTAAATTATGATTATTATTATTTATTAAATTTATATGCCGCCTTTTTCCCGTAGGACTTGGGGCGGCGTATAGAAATTAAAACATATAACAATAAAAAAACAGCCAATATAAAACCCCAAATAAAATAGAATCTTGTAGCAGATCAGGGAAATTGCTGAAAAAGCCATGTCTTCAGGTTGGTGCGGAAAGTGCGAAGGTCAGGGGCCGTCCAGAGCCCAATGGGTAACTCATTCCAGAGGGTCGGTGCAACCACTGAGAACGCCCTCGTCCTGGGGGCTACCAGCCAACACTATCTGGCCGATGGTACCCGGAGGAGGGCAGTCCTATGTGACCGCACAGAGCGTTGGGAGGCCGGTAGGAAGTGGTCCTGCAAATATCCCGGGCCCATCCCACGAAGGGCTTTATAGGTAAGAACCAGCACCTTGAAGCGGATCTGAAGAGCATCCGGCAGCCAGTGTAGTTCGCGCAGGAGAGGTGTCACCCGGGAGTAACGAGAAGCTCCCGTAACAACCTGTGCGGCCGCATTCTGGACTAGCTGGAACCTCCGGGTGCACCCCAAGGGCAGCCCCATATAGAGTTCTAACTTTGAACTGTCATTAAACGAACTGTTGTAAGTTGAGGAATCCCTGTATAGAGATACCATGGCTCTGTTCGTTCCACGTTCTACGCTTTCTAATCACCCAACCCATAAATCACTAGTTCTTTTTTTTTTTTCAATTTTCAGCCAGGTTTTCCAGTCATTTGCAAATTTCGTTACTGTCTTTTCTCAAATCAAGCCAGTCCATTTTGCCGTCTCTGCAAATTCTGTCCTTTTCACCAATTATTTTTTTCCTTATTGTGGATATTTGGCAGTCTTTCCATCTTCGTACCTATAATAATCTCGTTGCAGTTACTAGGTACAAAAAAGCCTTGGTGACGCAGCAGCTTAAAGTGGTGTTAAGTGACACCAGCGGTCTGCAATTACTGCAAGTTCGAATCTCACCAGGCTCAAGATTGACTCAGCCTTCCATCCTTCTGAGGTAGGTCAAATGAGGACCCGGATTGTGCGGGCAATAAGCTGACTTTGTATAAAAAAAGAACACCGCTTAGGAGGGGCCGAAAGCCCTACTAAGCAGGTATATACAAGAGTATGAAGGCTATTGCTTAATGCATTGTAAGCTGCCCTGAGTCTCCGGAGAAGGGTGGCATATAAATTAAATTAAAAAAAAAAAGAATCTGCCATAAGATCTATTCTAGTTTATCCATCCATTGAAGGATCTCCAAATGTGGCAATTTTAAGATTTGGGGACTTCAACTCCCAGAATTCCCCAGCCAGCAGAGTATGGAATTCTGGGAGTTGAAGTCCAAAAATTTTAAAGTTGCCAAATTAGGAGATACCTGAGTTAATGCAATGACATAGATAGATTTTTTTTTTCTATATCCCCAACTGGACCTTCAAAAAGTGCCCCTCATCCATATTCTCACCATCTCCAACCCCACCCTAACCCCTCCGCTGTTGGCCTTTTGCATTTTTTCATCGGAAGAGGTTGTAGAAAAAACGCTTTTAAAAGTAAAAAAAAAAAAAAGCTTCTGATGATCGCACGGCTCAGCTGGGAATGGTGGGGGAGGGCGCAGGAATTTTTGCTACCGGTTCGCCAAACCACCGGCCGCCATCGCTACCGGATCAGGCCATCCGGTCCGAACCGGGAGCATTTCACCCCTGCTCCAGAGGCAGGAAACAGCCAGTTTCCCTACTTCTGGTGGGCCCAGAAGGCCCAAAAATCAGCTGGCCGGCGCGTGCATTTGCTCTGGAGCTGAGCTCACGTGCCCACTGATACGCCATAGGTTTGCCCTCGTGGTTATAGATAGTCCTTGACGTACAACAATTTGTTTAGTGACCGTTTGAAGTTACAACGGCACTGAAAAAGTGACTCCCATGCTGACGTGATCCAAATTCAGACTCTTGGCCACTGACTCCTGTTTACGACAGTAGCATGTCCCAGGGGTCATGTGACCCCTTTTTGTGACCTTCTGACAAGCAAAGTCAATGGGGAAGACGAATTCACTTAACATCCGTGTTGCTAACTTAAGCCACTGCAGTGATTCACTTAACGACCGTGGCGGGGAAGGTTGTAAAATGGGGCGAAATTCACTTAATAGCTGTCTCGTTTATCAGCAGAAATTTGGGGCTCGTTTGTGGTCATACAAGGGGCGCGGTGGCTCAGTAGCTAAGACGCTGAGCTTATTGATCAGAAGGTCAGCAGTTCAGCGGTTCGAATCCCTAGTGCCACCTAACGGGGTGAGTTCCCGTGACTTGTCCCAGCTTCTGCCAACCTAGCAGTTCGAAAGCACGTTAAAAATGCAAGTAGAAAAATAGGGACCCCCTTAGGTGGGAAGGTCACAGCGTTCCATGCGCCTTTGGGGTTGAGTCACGCTGGCCACATGACCACGGAGACGTCTTCGGACAGCGCTGGCTCTTCAGCTTTGAAACGGAGATGAGCACCGCCCCCTAGAGTCGGGAACGACTAGCACCTATGTGCGAGGGGAACCTTTAGCTTTACCTTTATAATACAGAGTTCCCCAAGCTTTCCAGGTTGGTGGCGCAGAGCGGGTGGAGGAGGGAAAGGAGAGATGTCTGTGGGAGGGGCAGGTGCATATATTTATTTATGGGTTTATTATTTATCATTAATTAGTTATTTGATTTAAAGTGCAATTTTATTGTACATGTTTCTTAACTTGTGTTCGCCACCCTGAGTCCTTCGGGAGAAGGGCAACATATAAATACATGTAATAAATAAATAAATATATGTGGAGGCGAACACCACAACGGCGATGACATACAAAAGGGGCTGCAAGTTCGCGCAAGTGGGGGTGTGATTGCGACGCTCATGCAAGTGGGGGCCATACTTGTGTGCAGTGGTCATAACTCAAGGACTGCCTGTAGTGACTTCTCTAGAAATTTAGCTCTTGGTAGGTCAGATCCTACTTCAGATCCACTCTGAAGTAGGATCCATTGAGCCTGGGATCATCAGAGGCATTATACGACCAAGATTGCATTTTTATGGTTTGAGCTGTTTAAAGTTCTCCGCTCTCTCATTCCCACGTATATGTCCGTTTTGGTTTTTTTTGCAGAATGGTCATTTTGCCAGCGTGGGAACTCATCCCTTTCGCTCAGGGCGCGCCGCCGTCGAGCTGATCGGCGGCACAGGTGGCCGGGAAACCCAACGTTCTAAAGAAGAGGCGGGGAGTGGGCGGGGAATGAATGAAACGAGGGGTGGCCAATGGGGGGAAAAAGTGAAAACCCAGCCAGACCAATCGCCGCGCCGTTTGGCGAGTGGGGAGGGATGCACCTTAAGAGAGTACAGATCTGCGCGACTGGACCGGGCTGGTTGGCTGGGCGGAAGCTGGGCTCGCTTGCACCCGGGACCGCTGGAAAAAATAGCCAGGGATATGGCCCTTCCCGGGGAGCGGGGGGTCAGCCCCCTGGTCAAGTACCTGCTCTTCTTTTTCAACCTGCTTTTCTGGGTGAGTCGGGCAGGAGACGTGGGAAAGGGGCAATGCACGCGTGTAGAGATCCGGATCCAGCGGGAGGAGCTCTGCGAGCTCTTGCAAGGGGGGCGCAGGTGGGGCTGCCCAATAACCCCCGGTGCTTCTATTATCCCACCCTCTGGAGACGTGCCGCTCGTGGGAATGCGTGCAATTCAAGGGGATCGCGGCTAAAAGCGGTTAACGGTCTAACAGAGTTGCAGGGGACCCCGGAGGTCATCTAATCCAACCCCTTGCTCACTCAGGAGACCTACACTAGGGATTCGAACCGGCGACCTTTCTAATGGACAAGCTCAGCGTCTTAGCTACTGAGTCACCTGTCGGTGGGGCTGTGTGAACGGAAAGCTGGGACTCACTCTTTCCATCTGACCCGTGTTGGAAGAGGGGATCCCCCTTAGGATGGAGGCTGCCTGCACGCTGCCCCGAAATAAATCTGGGTGGGGGGGTCTTAAAAAACGAGATTTCCACCCTTCTGCCTTGTTTGAGCCCGGAGCGTCTCCTTCAACCCGGGATAGGAGACTGAGCAGGTCGTGGGAACCGGGAAGGTTGAGTTTGGAAAATAGAGATCCGTCCTTGGCTACTCCAGCAGGGCAGGGGGCTTCTGAGCCACCCCCCCCCCAGATGGGTTTTGCTGACCACAATTAGGATGTGCCTCCCAGCATCTTACCAAACAAGGGGCTTGCAAGAAGTGATGTAATTGGCCCGCTCAAAAGTTGGACAGCTTGACCACCATTGGACTTCAAACTGGATAGCTCAGCAGACTAATGCATTGTGCATTGTAATTAACTCCAGCTGTCTGCAATTACTGTAAGTTTGAATCTCCCCAGGCTCAAGGTTGACTCAGCCTTCCATCCTTTCTAAGGTAGGTCAGTTGAGGACCCAGTTTGTGGGGGCAATAAGCTGACTTTGTATAAAAATATACAAAAGTATGAAGGCTATTGCTTAATGCATTGTAAGCTGCCCTGAGTCTTCAGAGAAGGGTGGCATTTATTATTATTATTATTATTATTATTATTATTATTATTATTATTATTATTATTATTATTATTATTATTATTATTATTATTATTATTAAATTTATATACCGCCCTACTCCCGAAGGACTCAGGGCGGTGAACAGCCAAAAGATAAAAATACATATAATACAAACGTCAAAAGAATCATTTAAAATATATTAAATGGTTTGGCCCAAGATACAAATTAAAACACCCCAGTTTAGACAAATTAAAAATTTAAAAGCAGCGTAAAAGAGAAGTTAGGTCAGGCTAGCCTGCTGGAATAGGAATGTTTTGAGGACCCGGCGGAAAGCGCGCAGATCCGGGATCCTCCATATCTCCGTATTTATTTGATACAAATCAAATAAAAAAAAAACTCCCAGAATTCCCGAGTTGAAGTCCACAGGTAAAAAATTCCCAAAGTTGCCCAGCCCTCCAGTAATACTCAGGAACTTCAAGATGGGTGGACTTCAACACCCAGAATCCCCCACTCGGCTTAAAATTGCTGACTTGGCTAGCTGGGGAATTCTTGGAGGAAGTCCACTCACCCTAAAGTTGCTGAGCCAGCGGGGGAATTTGGGGAGTTGAACTTCCCCCCCAAACTTAAAGTGGCTGAGATTGAGAAATGCCAAGCTAGATCTTGTCCTAACGGGAGGGGTTCTTCAATAAGCAATATGGGAATGGTGGTGGTGGGGGGGGAGAGAATTGTCCTGTTCTGTCCCCAAAATATACAAAGGCCCTTCTATCCAATCGTGGGATGGGATAAATAGAACCCCGATGGATAAAAATACAGAGGAAATATCTTGTGGGGAGGTGGCCAGGATTTGGTAAAGTTCTATTGAAAAACCAAGTCAAATGTTGGAGAAGTGATTGTATTGATGCTACTTATTTTCATGTTTGGTGGACTTGTAAAAAAGTTAAAGCATTTTCGTCGGGCTTTAATAACATATTTTTTTTTCAGCTTGCCGGCTTAGCCTGATTTCTGTTAAACATTTTAGTATTTTTAGAGTTTGCTATTCATTTTAAATTAATTTCTTTTTAATTATTGGCCACCTTATATTTGTTCTTTTTATGAAATTTTAACTTTTGTGTACTTGGTTTTTAATTTGGCTGTTCACCGCCCTGAGTCCGCAAGGAGAAGGGCGGTATATAAATCTAAACAAATAAATAAATAAATTTTGGATAAAAATATGGTGGATTATTCAAAATATACTTTAAAAAAGGATAAAATTTACTCCACAGCTGTTTTTGTTAGGTATTATAAAAGATTGCACGGTGATAGAAACCAATTTGATTTTGAACTTAATAACTGCAGCAAGACTTTTGGTGGCGCAGTGCTGGAAGAAGGAAGACCTACCATCTATTGAAGAATGGACATTAAAAGTAGTAAATTTAGCAGAGAGGGCGAAAATTTCAGCATATTTAAAAGACCACTCAAATGAAAAATTTATGTTGGAGTGGAGAAGATGGATAGGGTATATTCAAGGCAAATATCGGACTAGGAAATTACAAATAGCTTATGAATAAAGAACGAATAAAGAGTGGTTATAATGTACCTAAAATTAGTTTAGTAAAAGGGGAGTTAAAAGTTCAAGAGGGGGATAAGAGACTATAGATTATTAGCTTATATTAGTTTATGATTGTTAAATGTTATACCCTGTATTTTGCTCTGGGAAGTGGGGGGGGGGAGGGTTGGGGCGGGGAAGGGGGGAAGGGGCGGAGGGAAGGGAATATGTTTGTAAAAAATTTTTTTAAAAGTTTCAGTAAAAAAAAGAAAAACTTGGGGGTCCTTGGGGGTCTCTGAGCTGGGTTGTTTTCTTCAGGACGTTTCATAACCCAACTAGGGAACGTCATCAGTGCTAGAAGGAAGAAATCTCACTCCCTTCTAGCACTGATAATATTATCTAATTTGGTAGTGAAGCATCGGCAAGAAAATCACCAAGTTCAGAGAGCACCGAGGTGCTCTCTGAACTTGGTGATTTTCTTGCCGATGCTTCACTACCAAATTAGATAATATTATCAGTGCTAGAAATTCTCCTCCTCCTCTTCTCCACAATCCCCTCCCTTCTAGCACTGATGATGTTCCCTAGTTGGGTCATGAAATGTCTCCAAGCTCAGGGACCACCAAGGACCCCTCATTTCAACCCAGAGCCACAAATATTCTCCAAACAAGAATACACGAATTCTTTATTGAAAAACCTGGAGGTTGATGGTAAACTCGCCAGGCTTGGAACTCCCCACGCTTGTTCTCCAGATCTGGGGGTTCAAGGAACTTTTTTTTATTATTATTATTTTGATTTATATGCTGCCCTTCTCCAAAGACTCAAAGTGGCTTACAAGGCGTTAAGCAATAGCCTTCATACTTTTGTATATTTATACAAAGTCAGCTTATTGCCCCCACAAACTGGGTCCTCAATTGACCTACTTTAAAAAGGAGGGAAGTCTGAGTCAACCTTGAGCTTGGTGAGATTCGAACTTACAATAATTGCAGACAGCTGGATGTTAATTAGGGTGCTTAGTCTGCAGAGCTATCCAGGCTCTATATAACTATATAACTTTGAATGATGGATCCCCCAGATCCTTTTGACTGCCATTCCTGACCAAGGACCAGTTTTAATGCTCCTGGATGTTTTTTGCACAGGTGATTTCCGTGGTGTTGGTGGCTGTCGGGATCTACGCACGTCTGTTCAAGCATGGAGGTAAGGCCTATGGAGATTCTCAATCATCGAGGTTGTAGTTTTCCCATTTTTTTCCCAGAGGCAACTGGACTGTCTGGTTTTGCTTTGAAGGCATTTTGCTTCTCCTCCAACAAGATTCTTCAGCTCTTACTGAACCGTGGGAAGTGGAAGGATTGATACCCCTTGCAGACAGCTGCTCATTTGCATCTGTTAGGAAATGAGTATTACCTACCTTGTTGGGTTGGCAAATATAAACCCTCAATATAGGTTTAAGACTGCTGTATTACATCATACTGTCTCCTGATTGGTTAGCTCTGTAGCCAATCTCCTTAAGAGGGAGCTAGAAACATGGTTTGTTTCTCTTTACTGTTGTTGCTCTCTGATATCTCTGTATGCTACTGTTTGCAAATCCGGAAGAACTCTTTATTGTGAATGACTACGACAACTGGTAAGAAGACTTTGTTGTTGGATTATCCCTGGACTGTCGTTTTGCTATCTCCTGCTTTATATTGTATGACCTGGACTGTTTATTGGACTGTGCCTTACTATTTCCTGAAAGTAAATACAACTCAGTGTATCTGTGTGTTGACTGTGTTTATTCGTACCTACTCTCAATCGCTTTCATGTGCTACTCAAGGGTTACTCTGCGAATTCCTTAACAGCATCCTTTTTTAGAGGGTCGTTGAGGCCACTTGGAGGGTTACCTGTGTCCTCAGAGTCACCTGAGTAGTGTAAATGGGGGTGGAACAAAAGGACTGTGCAATTCCAAGCAGGCTCCACACCCATTTGCACCACTCAGATGACTCTGAGGACACAGGTAACCCTCCAAGTGGCCTCAACAACCCTCTAAACAGATGCAAATTATCAACTGTCTGCAAGGAATATAAACCCTTCCATTCCCCACCATCCAAGTCGGAACTGAGGAAGCTTCTTGGATGAGGAGCGAAATGTCTTCAAAGAACAACAGGAAAATCCAGTTGCCTCTTGAAAAAAAAGGACCTTTGGGACATGGAGATAAGAAGTTGTCAACGAGGGTCCCATCCCCTGGGCTTCATTTCCCCAGCAACTACACTTCGTCCTGGACTTACAGCCAATTGTTTCGCGACTGTTCGAAGTTAAAATACCGCTGAGAAAAGTGACTTATGAGTGGTTTACATTCATAAATCAAGGACTACCTATATAGGGTCTCCTAACTTGAGGAGGTCCCTTCCACCTCTGTTATTCTGTAAGGCAGAGGTCTTCAAACTTGGCAGCTTTAAGACGTGTGGATTTTAACTCCTAGAATTCTCCAGCCAGCTATGCTGGCTGGAGAATTCTAGGAGTTGAAATCCACACGTCTTAAAGCTGCCAAGTTTGACGACCTCTGCTGTAAGATCTTCCTGCTCGAGCAGGGGGTTGGAATAGAAGACCTCTAAGGTCCCTTCCAGCCTAGGATTCTATGGTTTAAGTGAAACCATAGAATACGACGGTTGGTTTGATCCAAAAATGTTGCTCGCTGGACCAAAACGGACAAACGCCTTTCTCTCCATTTCCCTCGGTAGAAGCAGCTGTGGCTTGTCTTGCGATGGATCCGGCCGTCCTGCTCGTGATCACTGGTGTCCTGATGTTCTTCATCACTTTCTGTGGCTGCGTGGGCTCCATGCGGGAGAACATCCCTTTGCTGCTGACGGTGAGCGGGGCCTCCGTGAACGGTCAATGATAGGAATAGCAATAGCGGTCTTATATACCGCTTCACAGGGCTTTAGAGCCCTCTCTAAGCGGTTTATAGAGTCAGCCTCTTGCCCCCCAACCATCTGGGTCCTCATTTGACTGACCTGGTCAGGATCGAACTGTTTACAGTGGGCAGAGTCAGCCTTCTATGCTGCATTCTAATCACTGCATCACCATAGTCTGTCCTTCCTTCCTTCCTTCCTTCCTTCCTTCCTTCCTTCCTTCCTTCCTTCCTTCCTTCCTTCCTTCCTTCCTTCCTTCCTTCCATCCATCCATCCATCCATCCATCCATCCATCTATCCCTCTTTCTCCCTCCCTTTCTTCTTTAGCACTTAGCAATAGATTTATATACCGCTTCACGGTGCTTTTATAGCCCTTTCTAAGTGGTTTACAGAGTCAGCCTATTACCCCCCAACAATCTGGGTCCTCATTTTGCCAACCTCGGAAGGACTGAAGGTTGAATCATGCTTGAACTGGTCAGGATTGAACTGCTGGCTGTCAGCAGAGTTAGCCTGCAATACTGCACACTCACCACTGCGCCACCAGAGTTCTTCCTTCCATCTCTCTCTCCTCCCCTCCCTCCCTCCTAACGCTAAACCTTCCTGCCTTTCTTTTCATCACCCATCCTTTCCTTTCTTTTCCTTTCCTTTCCTTCCTTCCTTTCTTCCTTCCTTCTCCTTTCCTTCCTTCCTTCCTTCCTTTCCTCTCCTTTCCTTCCTTCCTTCCCTCTCCTTTCCTTCTCTATCCATTCATCTCCTTTCTCTCTCTCCCTTTCCTTCCTTCCTTTTTCTTTCTCTTTTCCTTTCCTTTCCTTTCCTTTCTTCCTTCCTTCTCCTTTCCTTCTCCATCCATTCATCTCTTTTCTCTCTCTCCCTTTCCTTCCTTCCTTTTTCTTTCTCCTTTCCTTTCCTTTCCTTTCCTTTCCTTTCCTTTCCTTTCCTTTCCTTTCCTTTCCTTTCCTTTCCTTTCCTTTCCTTTCCTTTCCTTTCCTTTCCTCTCCTTCCTTCCTTCCCTCTCCTTTCCTTCTCCATCCATTCATCTCCTTTCTCTTTCTCCTTCCTTCCTACCTTTTTCTTTCTCCTTTCCTTCCTTTCTTAGCACTTAGCAATAGCACTTAAACTTATATACCGCTTCACAGTGCTTTACTGCCCTCTGTAAGCACTTTCAGTCTATACACTAAAAAGTTCTGAATTTCTAATTTGAGAAAGTTTTTTTTTTCTCCTGCGTGACCCTCCTTAGAGACTCCTAGCTAAAAAGAAATAAATTCACAAATGAATTTTTATTTACAGCCAACTGTTCCAAATAGCTCAGCCCTGAAAGAATCTAAAATTTGGCTGGAGGTGAAAACAGTTTTATCAAAAAACAATTCAATTGATAAAGATCACGCGAAGTGTTTACAAATCAAATTCAGGATGTATAACTAAAGACCTTGTTTCTATAGCTCGGTCGAAAAATTGCTGCTGTAATTTTAGAGTATTTATCTGAAAGTAAAATTTTAACTTGTTCAGAAATGCCTTGGCATTGATTTTTTTAAAGAGGCTGGATAATATCCTGCTGAAAAGTCTCTTTTTTAAAAAAATTGATTTATATGCCGCCCTTCTCTGGAGACTCAGGGCGGCTTACAATGAGTTAAGCAATAGCCTTCATACTTTTGTATATTTATACAAAGTCAGTTTATTGCCCCCACAAACTGGGTCCTCAGTTTACCTACCTTAGAAAGGATGGAAGGCTGAGTCAACCTTGAGCCTGATGAGATTCAAACTTCCAGTAATTGCAGACAGCTGGTGTTTAATTCCAATGCTTTAGTCTGCTGAGCCACCAGGCCCTCTTACAAAAACTCTGACAAAATTCATAATGGAAGAAAATATGACGCCCCGTTTTACAAATAACAATTAGATCTCTGCTTACAACCATTTGTTTAGTGACTGTTCAGAGTTACAACACCCATTAAAAAAGTGGTTTACAATTGATCCTCACACTTACAATGGTTAACAGCATCCCCACAGTTACATGATCAAAATTTGAGTGGCAACTGGCATGTACTTATGACGGTGGTTGCAACTTTCTGGGGTCGCGTGAATGGCAACCTTCCCCGTTGTTTCCAGTAGAAATATTGTTGGAGTTTGTTGCAAAAATCAAATCCAGAAGCACACGCAGATAAACTGATTCTGCAGGATTCATTTAAATAAGAAACTTCGTTATATACAAGAATATATATACAATACCAACAGCAGAATTCTTTCAATGTGGTAGATGTTTCAGACAGATCACAAGGCAGGAGATAACAGTTAGTTTCATTTCAGCAGAGCAGACAGCATGCAGAGACTGCTTAATTTCAGTTTCAATTCTCTGCACAGACTCAGAAGCTGCAGACTAAGACAAGCCCTGTCTCCAGTCTGTCTCAGCTTTCAATTGGCTGACTTAGTTGCTATGCCTATTTATTGGCTGACTTTTTTTTTTTTAATTTGATTTATATGCTGCCCTTCTCCGGAGACTCAGGGCAGCTTACAATGCGTTAAGCAACAGCCTTCATCCTTTTGTATATATTTATACAAAGTCAGCTTATTGCCCCCACAAACTGGGTCCTCAATTTACCCACCTTAGAAAGGATGGAAGGCTGAGTCGGCCTTGAGCCTGGCTAGGATTGAACTCAGAGAAATTACAGGCAGCTGGTGTTAATTGCTGCCTTTAGTAGGAGGCATTAGCCCTCTACGCTACACAGGCTCTCAGACCTTGTTACCATATCTCTGCCAGTTCATGAATAATCTGACAAATATCGCTTGGGGAATCTGGACTTGTTTAACAACAATGGTGCTTCGCTTTACGACCATGGAATACTGATTGGTAAAATCGGGTCTCGTCCTGTGATGACTCGATTTCCAACCCAGGTTATGATGGAGATTGTGGTTTCAATTGTGGCCGTAAGCGGAGGACTTAACTATATATTTCTTTGAATTGTCCCAGAGTCCTTGACTGAGATGGCGGGGGGGGCGGGGGAGAGGAGAGAATATAGAAATTGAATAAAAAATAAATATTTTGTTCCTGCAGTTCTCCTTCTGTTTGGCCCTCCTCTTCCTGCTGCAGCTGGCTGCGGGCATTCTCGGATTCGTCTTTTCGGACAAGGTAGGTGCAGAAAAACTCCAGCCTGCATAAAACTCTACATCAATATCATTTGTTCAGGAAAAAGATCTTTTGGGTGAACCGACCTCTTATGCAGTCATGATGGTACAGGGGTGAGAATGCAGTAATGCAGGCTAACTCATTGCCCACTGCCAGGAGTTCGATCCTGATCGTCTCAAGTTTGACTCAGCGTTCCGTCCTTTTGAGGTTGGTAAAATGGGGAACCAGAGTGTTGGGGGCAAGAGGCTGACTCTGTAAACTGTTTAGAGACGGCTGTGAAGTGGTATATAAGTCTAAGAGCTAGTGCTAAGAGGGAGGGAGGGAGGGAGGAAGGAAGGAAGGAAAGAAGGAAGGACGAGCCATGGTGGTTCAGTGGTGAGAATGCAGTATTGCAGACTAACTGAATTCCCACTACCATAATTCGATCCTGACCAGCTCAAGGTTGACTCAGCCTTCCATCCTTCTGAGGTTGGTAAAATGAGGACTCAGATTGTTGGGGGCGATCGGCTGACTCTGTAAACCTCTTAGAGAGGGCTGTAAATGCCCTATGAAGCGGTATATAAGTCTGAGTGCTATTGCTAAGTGGGAAGGGAGGGAGGGAGGGAGGGAGGAAGGAAGGGAGAGGAAGGACAGAGATGAAGGAGGGATGGAAGGAAGGAACCTAGGGGAGGGAGGGGGGAAAGAGGGAAGGAGGAGAGAGAAAGTAGAGAAAGGATGGGAAGATGGAAGGAAGGATGGGTGGAAGGAAATAAGGAAGGAGAAAGGAAGGATGGAAAGACGGAAGGAAGGAAGGGCCTTGGTGGCAATATTGCAGGCTGACTCTGCTCACTTGACTTGACCGGCTCAAGATTGACTCAGCCTTCCGTCCTTCTGAGGTGGATAAAATGAGGACCCAGATTGTTGGGAGCAAAAAGCTGACTCCGTAAACATCTTAGAGAGGGCTATAAAAGCACTGTGAAGCGGTATACAAGTCTACATGCTAGTGTCATTTTTTTTGTTCCAGGCGCGAGAGAAGATGAGTGACATGGTCAACAACGCCATTGTGCACTACCGAGATGACTTGGACCTGCAGAACCTGATCGATTTTGGTCAGAAGGAGGTAGGGTTTGATGGGACCATCCAGTCTTTCTTTGGTCTTCGAAACCCAACAGCTGGTTGGGTTGCCCAATGACAAAGGAGGGCCAGGACCAAGAGGTTGTCCATGCTGGAGCCCTCCCTTTCAAATTGAAGCTGGTGGTGGGATCACCTGGTACTTAGAAGACATGTGAGAACCTAAATCCTTGAAGGACAATCTAGGTGGTTTTTTTAATCATGATTATGGATCGTTGAACTCTGATGCTTCATAGAATCCTTCGCCTGGAAGGGATCTATATTTTTTGGGTTCACTCTGGTAGGGTTGCAGCTGGGGTGCTTCTCCAGACAGCATGGAGAAAGGATGACTGTCACAGCTTCTGGTGTCTCTCCAAAAATTAAGAGAAATCCGCCAATAATTGATATAATGCAGGGATCTCCAAACTTGGCACCTTTAAGACAAAAGATGTTGAGAATTTGGAAAAAAGTGCAGAGAAGAGAGAACTAAGATGGTCAAAGGCCTGGAGACTAAAACATATGAAGATTTGCGGGATTTGGGTTTGGCCAGTCTAGAGAAAAGAAGGACAAGCGGGCAGTGGTGGGTTGCTCCCGGTTCGCACCGGTTTGCAAGAACCGTTAGTAAAAATTTGTAGTAGTTCGGAGAACCGGTAATAACATTGGCTGGCCATGCCCCCGAACGAGTCCCCAGCCCGGTTGCCACTCATTTACCCCGCCCACCTCATCAGAGGCTTTTTTAAAAATATACTTTTAAAAGCATTTTTTCTACAACCTCTTCGGCTGGAAAAATGCTTTTAAAAGTAAAAAAAAAAAGCCTCTGACAATCGCGTGGCTCAACTGGGACCATCAGAGGCTTTTAAAAGCATTTTTCAGCCGAAGAGGTTGTAGAAAAAAAAATGCCTTTAAAAGCCTCTTGATGATCCCAGCTGAGTTGCCTGATCGCCAGAGGCTTTTAAAAGCATTTTCCCCCCCTGCAACCTCTTAAGGACTGCTATCATGTATAAAATAACAGAATAAGATCCTTGGAAAGAATCGTGGAGGTTTTCTAGTCCAGGCCCCTACTCCAACAGGAGAAGACTTCAGTCTAGAAGACTTCCAGAAGTCCCTTCCGGCTCTATTCTGATTGATGTCAATTTTGCAAATTCAGATTTAACAGACATTTGGCTTTATTGGACAATCTTTCCCTCTACAGTCTGTTAAACTGAAGATTTTACTGTAATAGGAATTGTAGAAACTTAGAATAGAATAGAAGGAGCTGGAAGGGATCTTGGGGGTCTTTTAGTCCAGCCCCCTGCTCCAGCAAGGCCACCTATACCATTCCAGACAGAGCTCCAGTCTCTTATTTATTTATTTATTAAATTTATATACCGCCCTTCTCCTAGTGGACTCAGGGCGGTGCACAGCCAAGAATAAAAAGCACTCCGATACAAAATTTAAAATATTAATAAAAGAATTAAACAATTTTGGCCCAAAAAATTTAAAAAACCAATAGGCAATTAAAATTTAAAACCCATAAACACTTTAAACTAAAAGAGGGGGGAGGGGTTTACGCCAGCCCAGCTTGACAAAATAAAAAAGTTTTTAGGGCACGGCGAAAAGCCCGGAGATCAGGTATCATACGGATTTCAGGGGGCAAATCGTTCCAGAGGGCTGGTGCTGCCACAGAGAAGGCTCTCCCCCTGGGGGTCACCAGCCGACATTGCCTGGCTGATGGCACCCTGAGGAGACCCTCTCTGTGGGAGCGTACTGGCCAGTGGGAGGCTATCAGTGGCAGAAGGCGGTCCCACAAGTACCCAGGCCCTAAGCCATGGAGCGCTTTAAAGGTGATTACCAACACCTTGAAACACACCCGGAAGTCCACCGGTAGCCAATGCAGCTCACGCAGGAGAGGTGTCACATGGGAGCGCCCCCTTGCTCCCATAATCCCCCACGCGGCCGCATTCTGCACCAGTTGGAGCCTCTGGGTGCACCTCAAGGGGAGCCCCATGTAGAGAGCATTGCAGTAGTCCAGGCGGGAAATGATGAATGCCTGAGTGACTGAGCGTAAGGAGTCCCGATCTAGATAGGGACGCAACTGGCGTATTAGGCAAATCTGATAGAAAACCCCCCTGGCCACGGCCGTCACATGCTCCTCCAAAGACAGCCGTGCATCCAGGAGGACGCCCAAGTTGCGAGCCCTATCCGTGGGGGCCAATGACTCGCCCCCAATGGTCAGTGATGGAGTCAACTGGCCATATCGGGACGCCGGAAGCCACAGCCACTCGGTCTTGGAGGGGTTGAGTTGGAGCCTGTTGCCCCCCATCCAGATCCGCACGGCTTCCAGGCAACGGGACATCACTTCCACGGCATCGTTGGGGTGGCCTGGGGTGGAGATGTACAGCTGAGTATCATCAGCGTACTGATGGAACTTCACCCCAAAGCCACGGATGATCTCGCCCAGCGGCTTCACATAGATGTTGAACAGAAGGGGCGAAAGGACCGACCCTTGCGGCACCCCGCAAGCGAGACGCCTCGGAGTCAACCTCTGCCCCCCTGCCAACACCGTCTGCGACCGGTCGGAGAGATAGGAGGAGAACCACCGCAGAACAGTGCCCCCCACTCCCAACCCCTCCAGCCGGCGCAGCATGATACCATGGTCGATGGTATCAAAAGCCGCTGAGAGATCTAACAGGACCAGGATAGAGGAGCAACCCCTATCCCGAGCCCTCCAGAGATCATCCACCAACGCGACCAATGGGGGCGGGTCCAGTCAGAATTTTTACTACTGATTCTGTGGGTGTGACTTGGTGGGCATGGCATGACTTGGTGGGTGTGGCTTGGTGGGCGTGGCAGGGGAAGGATACTGTAAAATCTCCATTCCCTCCCCAATCCAGAGGAAGGTTACTACAAAATCCCCATTTCCTCCTGATCAGCTGGGACTTGGAAGGCGGAGAATAGATGGGGGCGAGTCCAGTCAGAATTTTTTGTCAGGGTGGCAATCAGCCCCGTTCCCATCCTGGGGTAATTGCACCTAAATTAGAGGTGGATCGTGACTTTTCCTTGGAGTATACCTTTAAGAGAAAATAAGCCGAGATATATTCTAAGAAACTCATTTATTGTAAAGAAAATTAAAAAAAACCATCTTACTAGCTAATTACTACATCTTGGCAGAGTTCCCGCCCGACCTCTTGGCAGGCGAACAAAGAAAGTTAGAAGAGAAAGATAGAATGTGGACATGCGCAGTAGCTTACTGATAAGAGTCTGGCAAGCTACCCTAAGTCTTAAAGTCCAAAAAGGAAAGCTCAGCTGGTAAATACAAAAATGCAGTGACATTTTTACTACCGGTTCTGTGGGCGTGGCTTGGTGGGTGTGGCTTGGTGGGCGTGGCAGGGAAAGGATACTGTAAAATCTCCATTCCCTCCCCAATCCAGGGGTAGGATACTGTAAAATCTCCATTTCCTTCTGATCAGCTGGGACTTGGGAGGCAGAGAATAGAAGTAGTAAAAATCAGAATTTTAATACCGGTTCTCCGAACTACTCAAACTTTCTGCTACCGGTTCTCCAGAACTGATCCGAACCTGCTGAAACCTCCCTCTGCTCCAGTCCCCTAAAATCATCTTGGCTGCTCTACTCTGCACTTTTTCTTAGGGACAAGCAATTATTTACCGACTGTTCAAAGTTGTCAAAAAAAAAAATGATTGATGAAGTGCTTCTCCTTCCTTTCCACATAGTTTGCCTGCTGTGGGGGCGTCTCCTACAGGGACTGGTCCCAAAACATGTACTTCAATTGCACACCCCAAAATCCCAGCCGGGAATTTTGCTCGGTGCCTTATTCCTGTTGCCGGCATCCGGAAGACCAGGTAAGGCAAAATGGAAGGCTCTCTCTCTCGCTTGGTGGGGATGATGAAGTCCAGGTGGGCAGGGAAGAGACCGATCCAAAATCACGGGGTTATTTCTTTCTTTTTAAATCAAATTGGTGGTGGGTTGCGGCGGCAGAGGGAGGCTCCGCCCACCGACCCAGACACTTCTGCACATGCACAGAAGCCCTGCGCATGTTCACGAGTGAACCAGTGGTGGGTTGCTCCCGGTTCGCACCGGTTCATAAGAACCGGTAGTAAAAATTTGTAGTAGTTCGGAGAACCGGTAATAACATTGGCTGGCCATGCCCCCGGCTCAGCTGGGATCGTCAGAGGCTTTTAAAAGCATTTTTCAGCCAAAAAGGTTATAGAAAAAAAAATACCTTTAAAAGCCTCTGACGATCCCAGTTGAGTTGCCTGATCATCAGAGTCTTTTAAAAGCATTTCTTTCTGCAAACTCTTAAGGTTGTAGAAAAAATGCTTTTAAAAGTGTAAAAAAAAGCCTCTGACGATCGCGCGGCTCAGCTGGGATTGTCAGAAGCTTTTAAAAGCATTTTTCAGCCAAAGAGGTTGTAGAGAAAAAAAAAACCTTTAAAAGCCTCTGACGATCCCAGTTGAGTTGCCTGATCGTCAGAGGCTTTTAAAAGCATTTTTTTTCTGCAAACTCTTAAGGTTGTAGAAAAAATGCTTTTAAAAGTTAAAAAAAGAAAGTTGGCCATGCCCACCCAGTCACATTACCCCCCACCAAGCCACGCCCACAAAATAAGCCACACCCACAGAACCGGTAGTAAAAAAATTTAGAATCCACCCCTGGATTGAATGGTAGCAAACTAAATTGAAACCCACTACTGAATCAAACTGATACGGCCGTCCATCTCACGAGAAGTGACTCTGGACGGTGTACAATGAAGATATAAAGCAACGCAGATAATCTTTGACATAGAATCATAATTCTGTAGTCCTCGACGTACGACTATAATTGAGCCCAGCATTTCTGTTGTTAAGTGAGACATTTGTTAAGTGAGCTTTGCCCCATTTGATGAGCTTTCTTGCTGCACTGCACTTGTCAAATTAGTAGCCCGGTTGTTAAGTGAATCTGGCTTCCCCCCATTAACTTTGCTCATCAGAAGGTCACAAAAGGGGGATCCTGTGACCCACCCACCCCCGGGGACATTGCGACCGTCATAAGTACGAGTCAGTGGCCAAGCATCCGAATTTTGATCACAGGGAGGCTGTCCCGGTCGTAAGTGTGAAAAACGGGCCTCCCGTAAAGTCCCTTTTTTCAGTGCCGTCGTAACTTTGAATGGCCACTAAGTGAAATCTTGAAAGTCGAGATCTACCTGTAAATTATGTTCATGAATGTTCCCATCGCCAACTCTAAACATTGAATTCTGTAAATTTAAACCCCAACGCTCTTTTACAAGGGAAATCTAACTTTGTGTGTCTGGATGCATGCGTGTGTTTTAAAAGTAAAACATTTTTACTTAGTCTGCCAATATTTGGGGGAGAAACATTTTACATTCCTGTTTTCCCCAAATGTGGCCATTCCTTCTTATTTACTCGCTGCCCTGGGAAACAAAACACATGGGCAGTGGTGAAATTCAATTTTTTTTACTACTGGTTCTGTGGGCGTGGCTTGGTGGGCGTGGCAGGTGAAGGATACTGCAAAATCCCCATTCCCACCCTACTCCAGGGAAAGAATACTGCAAAATCCCCATTCCCTCCCCACTCTTGGGGAAGGATATTGCAAAATCCCCATTCCCACCCCACTCCAGGGGAAGGATACTGCAAAATCCCCATTCCCACCCCACTCCAGGGAAAGAATACTGCAAAATCCCCATTCCCATCCCACTCCAGGGGAAAGATACTCCAAAAATTCCAATCCCACCCCACTCCAGGGAAAGAATACTGCAAAATTCCCATTCCCTCCCCACTCTTGGGGAAGGATACTGCAAAATCCCCATTCCCAGCCTGCTCCAGAGAAAGAATACTACAAAATCCCCATTCCTGGGGGAAGGATATTGCAAAATCCCCATTCCGACTCCACTCTGGGGCCAGCCAGAGGTGGTATTTGCCGGTTCTCCAAACTACTCAAAATTTTTGCCAGGACCCATCAGAAGCTGCTGGATTTCACCCCTGCACATGGGATAATTAAAGGGCCACAGTTCCAGGTGAATAAGTCAATGGATGCTGGCTTGGGGTATAGTCTTCCCTGGGAATCCTTCTTTACGTGTGACCCTTTCTGGCCTTTCCCCGCCCAGTTGGTCATCAACACCATGTGCGGTAAAGGGGTGCAGACCCTCAGCTACCCCATAGCCGGCGAAGTCATTCACACCAACGGCTGCATCGATAGGCTGGTGGACTGGATGCACAGCAATCTCCTGCTCATCGGGGCGGTGGCCCTGGGCCTCACGCTCCCCCAGGTAAGGAGAAGAATAAGGAATTAGAATATAAGAATAAGAATATAGAACAATAGAATAGAACAAAATAAAATTCTTTATTGGCCAAGTGGGATTGGACACACAAGGAAATTGGTGCATAGGCTCTCAGTGTACACAAGGAGAATAAAATACATTCATCAAGAATAAGAAGATACAACACTTAGTGATAGTCAAGGTTACTAATAAGTTATCAAATAGTACTAGGAAAGTGCTGTGACTCTGGCCCAAGTAGGTAGTAATCAATGCAAACAGTTCCAAAACAAACAGACTTGACCAGCTGAGAATTAACTCATTCTCAGCGTAGTCCAAACTAAGTCAAAACAAACTCTTCATAACACAAATTCTTCAGTCTAATCACCAACCTGGGTATAATTAGGCAAACTGCCAAAGGCTTTTCTTGGCAAAAGTTCAGAAGCAGAAGATGCCGACAAGAGATAAGTGCAGCAAGATTATCAACGTTGTTTTCCGACAAAGAGCCCAAGAGCCGTTGCTGGTCTTTTAAGCCTCATGGGAGGGGCCAATCATCTCCTAGCCTTACTCCTGAGTCGTCCTCTCTGCTTTAGCTGCTCCTGCCTTCTGGCAGCTCTTCTCATACGTGCACTAGGAACAGGCTCCTCCTGTTCCTCTGCCTCTCTGCTGTCAGCCTCTGGAGGCTCCAGAGTCCGCGCATCACACCCCAATGGTCCTGGCCCCATCTCTGTCTCCGACACAGAGCCCTCATCCGGGCCTTCTCCAGCCTCCAGGACTGGTCCATGTTCTTCCTCAGCCTCATCGCTCTCCGACTTTCCTACCAGCTCCTCAGCCTGCTAGCAAACCACAACAGAAACAAATAAAAACAATATAATTGAAAGATATAAGCAACATGGTTACAGTAATAAGTGGGAAGAGATAGATGCTAGTATGGAAGAGAAGAATAATAGTAATACACTTAGTAAATAGTTTGATAGTGTTGAGGGAATTATTTGTTTAGCAGAGTGATGGCGTTGGGGGAAAAACTGTCCTTGTGTCTAGTTGTTCTGGTGTGCAGTGCTCTATAGTGTCGTTTTGAGGGTAGGAGTTGAAACAGTTTATGTCCAGGATGCGAAGGGTCTGTAGATATTTTCCCAGCCCTCTTTTTGACTCGCGTAGTAGACAGGTCCTCCATGGAAGGCAGGTTGGTAGCCATAGTTTTTTGTGCAGTTCTAATGATCCTCTGAAGTCTCCGTCTGTCTTGTGGGGTTGCAGAGCCAAACCAGACAGTTATGGAGGTGGAGATGACAGACTCCATCATTCCTCTGTAGAACTGGATCAGCAGCTCCTCGGGCAGTTTGAGCCTTCTGAGTTGGCACAGAAATAATGTTTATTGTGCTTTTTTGATGACTTTTTTGACGTTGGGTGTCCATTTTAGGTCTTGCGATATGGTAGAACCTAGAAATTTGAAGGTCTCTAGTGCTGATCCTGGGTTGTTCCGTATTGCGAGAGGTGGTAGTATGGGAGGGTCTCTCCTAAAGTCCACCACCATATCTACGATTTTCAGTGTGTTCCAGATTGTTCCGGTTGCACGAGGCTAGTTGTTCGACCTCCCATCTGTATGCGGATTCATCGTTGTCTCGAAGGAGACCGATGAGGAATAGAATAAGGGATAGAAGAGGAACAGGAACAGAATTCAATTCTTTATTGGCCAAGTGTGATGGGACACACGAAAAATTTGTCTCCGGTGCTAAAGCTCTTGATGTACACACAAAGAGTAAGGACTCCGTTTTCAACTTTTGCTAGGTGCAACACACAACACAGGATCTCCTTCTAGAGGGAGTGTGATCATGGGTGCAGCCTAGTCAAAATTGAAGCTAGTCCTCGATGTACGACTGTTGTTCCCTTAGTGATCATTCCAACTCAGAATGAACCTCCCTGGGATAATAGGCAGCCATAGACAATTAGACGTCAAATTTCCGTTGCAAAGGGAGACCTTCATTAAGTGAGTTCTGCCCTCAGCTGATGAGGCAGGCTCAACTCTTCTCATGTTTTGTGTCTTTTGTGTTTCTCTCCCTTTCCTCCCCCCCTCGAACCCCCGACCCACCGGCCGCAGCTGATTGGCATCCTGCTGTCCCAAATCCTGGTCAGTCAAATCAAAGACCAAATCAAGTTCCTGAGCTATAACCAGCGACATCAGACGGATTATTGGTAGCCAAAGACAGGCATCAAAGGAGCTCCTTGGTTGAGGGGGAGAAGATGTCCAAGAACTTCCTGCTTGGATGTCTTCAGGAACTGGAAAGATTTCCATCCAGCTGAACTTCCAGGAACGTCAGAGGTGGACATCAACTTCTCCCTTTCTCCTGAATTTAGGCAGAAGATCCCCTGTAAGGTGGACTTTGAAGGAGCAGCATAGGAAGAGCGTTGACGAGGTTTTGAACTTGGGTGTTGGAGAAGATAACTTAGAACAGGGGTCTCCAACCTTGGCCACTTTAAGACTTGTGGACTTCAACTCCCAGAGTTCCTCAGCCGCCTGGCTGAGGAACTCTGGGAGTTGAAGTCCACAAGTCTTAAAGTGGCCAAGGTTGGAGACTTCTGTCTTAGAAGACTCACTCAAGTCACAAATGACCAAGCTCAGATCATCCTATTATGGAGACTTTTGTTTGAAGACCTAACTTCTGGAGAAGGTTCTGAGGTTGGGACAGATGGAAAGAAAGAGATGAGGAAGACCAGGAAGATGGACTTGGCTAGAATGGGTGAATCATTGGAAGCCCAGAATCAGATTGGGGACATCCCGGAGAACATCTACGTGGTCGCTAAGAGTTCACCCCAATTTGATGGCACATACTGGTCGTTCTCGACTTACGACCCCAGTTGAGCCTAAAATTGATGTTGCTAAACCGGACATTCGTTAAACGAATTTTGCTCCGTTTTACGACCTTTCTTGCCACCGTCGTTAAGTGAATCGCAGCAGGGGTTAAGTTAGGAAAACGGTCGTTAAGCGGATCCAGCTTCCCCATTGACTTTGCTTGCCAGAAGGTCAAAAAAGGGGATCACGGGACACACACACACACACAGAGAACCCGGAAAGTGCGACCGTCATAAATACGAGTCAGGTGCCAAACGTCCGAATTTTGATTATGTGACTGTGGGGATGGTGCAACGGCCGTAAGCGTGAAAAGCGGACGCAAATCACTTTTTCAGTGCCATTGTAATTTCCAACGGTCACTAAACCGAATCATTGTAATTGGAGGACTTTGGTATCCGTAGTGGAGTGTGGCAATGAGTGGACCAGTTCCCAGAATTCCCCAGCCAGCAGTCTTATCCTGTAATGGCGAACCTATGGCACTGGTGCTACAGGTGGCACATGGAGCCATATTGCTGGGCATGCGAGCTCAGCTCCGGCACACGTCAGCTGATTTTCGGGCCTTCTAGGCCCACCAGAAGTCAGGAAACACACTGTTTCCGGCCTCCGAAGCAGGGAAGGACGTTTTCGCCCTCCCCAGGCTCCTAGAAAGGCTCTGGAGTCTCGGAAGAGCGAAAAATGGCCTACGCCATGCCAAAAACGGGGGGAGAATTATGGATGTGGGCATGTGTGCGTATGACCGCCGCTTTTGGCACGCGACGGGAAAAAGGTTAGCCATCCCTGGTCTTATCTTTCAAACGAAATGTATGTTTTCTCCCACCCGTCTGTGTATATTGGTGTGTCATTTTTGTGCTCCCGTTTTTCATCACCACAAAGATGAGGCTTTGAAGAGGCTGGTCGAAGGGCTCAGAATCAAAATCTCTACAGGACCAAGGTTGTGGGGGTGGCTGGGGGTGGGGGGGTTTGAAACCATATTTCCATTTGGGGGGGGCTCTTATCCACAGCCCAGACTTCTTAAACCGGCTTCTGGACAGACCCCGGTTGAAAAATGCAACTGAAGAAATGGTTGGTCAAAACGGTTTTGTCGGTGGTCTTGTCCAGAGGTTCGGACTGTCCGAATGATGATCCCCAGAGAGAATCCTTGATTAAAACCCCACCCACCCACCCACCCACTCCCGAAAGCAGCCCCTCCCTGCTGAGCCCCCAGGAACCAGCCGGTCCCAGCTGAGCCCCCCCCCCAGCAGCTGGCTCTTTTGACTCCCATAGCAAGCAGACCCTCCCTGCTGAGCCCCCCCCCTGAGGAAACAGGCCCTCCCTGCTGAGCCCCCCCCTGAGGAAACAGCCCCTCCCTGCTGAGCCCCACCCCTGAGGAAACAGCCCCTCCCTGCTGACCCCCCCCAGCAGCTGGTTCTGCTGACCCCCATAGCAAGCAGCCCCTCCTTGCTGAGTCCTCCCTAACCAGCCCCTCCCTGCTGAGCCCCCCCAAGGAAACAGCCCCTCCCTGCTGAGGTCCCCCTGAGGAAATAGCCCCTTCCAGCTGAGCCCCCCCCAGCATCTGGCTCTGCTGACCCCCGTAGCAAGCAGCCCCTCCCTGCTGAGCCCCTCAAGGAAACAGCCCCTCCTTGCTGACACTCCCCCAGTGGCCAGCCCCTCCTTCCTGCCCCCTCTCAGCAACTAGCCCCTCCCTGCTTGAACCCCCCCCCCCCTCCATCAGCGGCCAACCCCTCGCTGCTGATGTGCCCAGGGATGTGGCTCTGAAGCTGCCTGAGAGCAGTGGGCGGGCAGAGGGACCACCCAAGCGGGCCCAGCCTTTCCCAGCAAAGGCGGGGGGGGGGGCTCTGGAGAGAGTGGGGAAGCCTCTCCCCCCCACCTCATCTGTTTCAAGGCTGGCCGTGCCACGTCAGAGGCTGGGCTCCTAGACTGGCAAAGGGGGGCCCTGGGCTGCCCCTCGACCTCTGGATAGATTTGCTGGGTTGTTCCAGAGCAGCGGCCGGCCAAGGGGCTCCCCTGCAATGCCCCTCTCGGACCCCTGAATTGGGGTTTCCACTATTGCCATGGGCTCCATCCTGCATCCAAAGATGCAGAGGGGGTCTTTCCCCCAATTTCTAGCGTCTGTTGAAGTCAGGGGTTCCCGGAAGTCAGGAGCCTGGGGGAATAACCCGAACTTTACAGTTCTCTCTTAGCCAAGGCAGGTCAAAAAAGTCAAGATGGCGGCCAGCTTTGCAATATCTGTAAATATCCGTTTGGGTTTTTTGGACCCAGATTTGGCAAATTTTGGACACTGATGGATCATTGTAGGCTCCTTTGCAAAGGAATTGAGGAAGAAGAGGAGGGGGCAGGAAGCTTTAGGCTGGGGTGGGGGCAGGCCCTGGGGCTGAGACCCCCCCCCCGTGTCTTGGGTTCAGGTTCTGCTCGTCGAAAAGTCGATCACGCCATTTGTGATTGTTTTCGATTTCTTTCTGGCTGGGGAGGTCAGAAGTTAGATTGGTCCTCTATTTTATTTATTTATTTTCCACAACCAGAACCTTTTCTATTAAAAAGAAAGCATACCGATTACTCCTTGACTTACAAATCACTCGTTTAGCGACCGTTTTGAAGTTACAACTTGTTTTCATTTTTCAGATATACGGCCGCATCCCTGGGGTCAGGTCATCTGAATTCAGATGCTCGGCGACCGGCTCGTATTTACGATGTTTACCGCATCCCCAGGGATGTGTGTGTCACATTTGAGACTTTCTGACCAGGCCAACTCAACGGGGGCGGGAGCCAAATTCACTTAACGACTGGGTTATATTAACAACTGCGGTGACTCACTTAACAACGGTAGCAAGAAGGTTCGTAAAACGACCCCAAATTCGCCGAACCAGTGCCTTGCTTAGCAATGGAAATTTTGGGCTCCATTGCCGTCGTAAGTCGAGGACTACCTGCAATATTGAAATTATTGCAATAACCTGAATTAAAAAAAAAAGTTTCGGCTATTATATAACAAATATAAAATTAAAACTCGGAAGGAAAGACTTGCCTCTGAAAAGATCGAAAGAATCAATCCTTTACTTCGAAGAGAAGTCCGAGAGCAGGGCTTGTCCGTATAGAGAGAGAGAGAGTCAAAAAAGTCAAGATGGCCACCAAAACCATGATACCGGTCCTCACACTTATGACTGTTGGAGCATTCCCATGTTCACGGGGATTAATATTGAGGCTAGGCAACCGGCATGCATTTAGAATTTCATTGTCCTCCATTTGCAGCCTTCTCAGCCGGCTTTCAACAAGAAACGTCAATGAGAGAAGCCCAATTTGCTTAATGACTGCATGATTCGCTTAACAACCTCGCTGACTGGCTTAACACACCGTGGCAAAATGGGCCGTTAAATCAGGCATGTCTCACTTAACAATCCCCTTGGCTCTAACACTGGATGCCACGGTCCTAAATTATGGTCGTAAATCAAGTACTTCCTGAATCCCAACCTGTGGCGGTGAGTTCCACTGTTTAACAGACATTTGCATGAGGAAATCCTTCTGTTTAATGGTCTGGAATGAGTTGTGATTTTAATTTTGGTCAAATGACCCAGAATTCTGACACTGTGAGTGTGCATGCGAAGAGAAGAGAAAATAGAGGAGAGAAAATAGATAATTTAAGAGAATAGAACAGAAAATAGAACAGAAACTAGAAAATAGAAGAGAAAGAAGAGAGAAGAGAAAAAGAGAAAAGAGAACAGAGAAGAAAATAGAATAGAATAGAATAAGAAAATAGAATAGAAAGAAGAGAGAAGAGAAAAAGAGAAAAGAGAACAGAGAAGAGAATAGAATAGAATAGAATAGTATTCTTTTCTTTTCTTTTCTTTTCTTTTCTTTTCTATTCTATTCTATTCTATTCTATTCTATTCTATTCTATTCTATTCTATTCTATTCTATTCTATTCTATTCTATTCTATTTTCTAAGTGATGAAGTGACCTTAACCCAGGATTAAGTCAAACTGAGTATTAATATCAAGAGTCACAGAACCGTACAACTATTAAACCAGCAATGATGGTCCATCCACACACAGCCTACGATTAATCCGGGCGTTGCGCCTTAACTGAAGGCAAGTCCCGCTCTCCTTTTGTTACACCGGGTTTAGAACCCGCTCGTCTGAACCTGTTACCGACGTGTTCAATCTCGGCGGGCGGAGTGAAGTGGGGAAGAAGGATTTTTTTTCCCCCAGCGCCTCCTTCTGCAACCGGGCGCCCTCCGCTCCCTCTCTCCGCTCCCACAATCCTCGACCAAACGAGAGGGGGGGAGAGGGGGAGAGACATATTTGGGAAGGGCCGCCTTCGGAGCGTCACGCTTCCCCCGCTCGCCGAGTTGGGGCTCCGCGGCCCGCGGCGGGCTTTGTGGGGCGCGACCCTCCGCTTGGGGTGGGGGGCGCCCTCCTCTCCGCCCAAGCAGCCGCTTGGAGCGCTCGCTTTGTGCGGGACGGGACGGGACGGCGGGCGGAGGCGAGACCGGGCGGGCGGGCTCGCGCTTTGCGGTTGCCTCCCTCCATCCCGCCGCATTCTTCAGCTCCGAGCCTAACAAAGCCGGGAGGCGGCCAAACTTGGCCAAACTTTTTTCCCCCCAAAGTTTGCCAAACTTTGCAACAGTTTGTCAAACTTTAGAAAAGTTGGCCAAACTTTAGAAAAGTTGGCCAAACTTTCTTTCCCTTCGCACAAAGAGCCCCTCTTTCGGGCGAGGGGGGGAGAAAGCCTTTTACCCGCGGGGAACGGGGCGGGAGCATGGCCTGCGCCCCCTGGCTGCCCCCTCCTCGCCTAGCAGCCCCCCAAGTCCTGGGACCGGCCGCGCTCGCGCAGCCCGGTGGGTCTTAGTAGCGCGGCGGTGGGTCCCCATGGCCGGCGGCGGGCGGCTGCGCTGCGCCCTGGCCTGTTGCTGGCTGGGGCTTCTCGGTGCGGCGGCTTCGCTGAACGGCAGCTCGTCGTTGGAGGATCGGTGCAAGCGCGCTGCGCCCTGCGAGGCCCTCCGGGACAGCAACTGCTTGGGGTCGCCGTTGCCCTACGCCGCCACCTCCACTCTGCTGGCCGGGGACTCGAGCTCGCAGGCGGAGGCGCACGACAAGCTGCTGCTCTGGTCCGGTAAGGTTGCGCGCGATCCTGAGAGGAGAAAGAGGGAAGGAAGGATGGCAGGCGTCCGGGGCATCCTGTGCAAAGGGACACGGAGGCCCTGGAGGGAGGTGTGGGTGGGATAGGATCGCTGGCTCCAAAGTGTTGGACCTGGGGGTCCTCCCCATCTCGCTGCACCCCGAAATGAGCCCGGAAGATCGGTGGGAATCAGTTTCCCCCTGTGGTCGTGGAAGGCGACCGTGGATTACAACCGACAACTCTGGGGGAGTCGGGTCTAGGAGTCACCCCATCCTCTCTTGCACCCCAAAATGAAGATGGGTGGGAATCAGTTTCCCCCCTGTGGTCATAGAAGGCGACCGTGGGATAGTGCTGGTCCAGGGGCTGTGGTTCTGGTGGGTCCCAATCCTTGTGCACCCCAAAAATGAGTACAAACGGTGGGTAGGATAGGACATAGGACCAATGTGCGTTGGGCCTGGCTGGGGTTTCCCCCTCATCCTCTCACTGCACCCCAAAATGAGCCGGGAAGATGAGTGGGAGTCAGCTTCCTTCACCCTGCCCCCATCAGTGGTCATGCAAGGCGTCAATGGATTACAACCAACAGGTGGAGCGAGTTGGTTCTAGGCGTCACCCCATCCTCTCCTGCACCCCAAAATGAGTGGAAGATGGGCGCTTGTCAACTCTCACCACCCCCAGCCCGGTGGTCGTGCAAGGCACCTGTGGGATTGGAGCATCCTGGGGGGGCCTTCAAATCGCTTGTGCACCCCAAAAATGAGCCCTGTATATAGGGTGGGAGATAACCCCTTTCCTGTCATCATGCAAAGGGGTGGGTAGGATATGATAGACGCCTATAAGGTGTTGTTCCTGGGAAGGGTCCCCCATCGGCTCGCTGCACCCCAAAAATGAGTTCTGGAAAGGGTGGAAGTCAACTCCCTTCCCCCTAGTTGTGAGAGGAGTAGGTGGGATAGGACTGAGGTCTCTGGGGTATTGGGAGGGGGTTCTACCATCTCTCGTGTACCTCCATATGAGCACTGTAGACAGGGTGAGTCTGCTTTCCCGCCCAGCCCTAACAACAGTTCAATGCATCCGTGGCTCAAGCTGGCCCTGGGGGTGTTGGTCCTGGGGGGGGGGGGTCCCCACGGACTCGCCAAGGTTGAAAAATACGGCTTTATAGAGTGTTAACCTGCAGCGTGTGTGTTCGCACAACACCCTTAATCTGACAATTGAACGAGGGTTCTAAGGTTCGTGCAAGACTTCAGACTCCTAAACTAGCCACATTTCCCCACTTCACACAACATTTAGACCCACCCACTTGAACTGGGTAAAGTGTTTTTGCACTGATCGTATGGACATTGTTTTGTGTGTTTGTGCCTCTTGCTTAAAAGTAAGCACAACCACAACATCGCCTATCCAGGGCCTTAACCCACCCATTTAATCTTACTTCATGCCCGTATTTCTTTTTTCTTTAGATAGAAAAATGGGACTATAAAAAGGCCAACATCTTTCAAGTTTCTAATCCTCAAGGGAGGTTTTCGGTATTCGGTGGCCGAAGGAAAGCTTGTTCTCCTATTTCTCTCCTGGTTTTCTCAGGTTTGCGAAATGCACCGCGCTGCTGGGATGTGATCCAGCCCCTCTTGTGTGCCGTGTACATGCCCAAGTGCCAAGATGGCCAAGTGGAACTGCCCAGCCAGACTTTGTGCCAAGCCACGCGGGGACCCTGCACCATCGTGGAACGAGAGAGGGGCTGGCCCGACTTCCTCAAATGCACCACGGATCGGTTCCCTGAAGGGTGCCCGGTAAGCGTCCACCTCAGCGAGTTCTACTTAACTTTACTACCGGTTCACCGTTCACAACGGGAATGCGAGCATGCGCAGATCGTCAGTTATGACATCCGGGCGGGTGGGTGGAGCCCAGGGGTGAAATGTAAAATGTGTTACTACCGGTTCTGTAGGTGTGGCTTGGTGGGGGGGTATAATGTGACATGGCAGGGCCAACTTTTTTTTTTTAACTTTTCAAAGCATTTTTTCTGCAAATGCAAAAAAAAATGCTTTGAAAAGCCTCTGCCGATCAGGCAACACAGCTGGGATCGTCAGAGCCTTTTCAAAGCATGTTTTAAACCACCTCTTCCTCTGAAGAGGTTGCAGAAAAAAATGCTTGAAAAGTCTCTCTGCCGATCCCAGCTGAGTTGTCGGATCGGCAGATACTTTTTTAAAAGCCTGTCTGACGATCAGGCAACTCAGCTGGGATCGTCAGAGAGACTTTTCAAGCATTTTTTTTCTACAACCTCCAGCGGATGGTGGGGAAGGGAAGGATTGATACTCCTTGCCGACAGCTGGTCGTTTGCATCCTTTTTAGAGAGTCGTTGAGGCCACTGGGGGGTTTGTCTGTGTCCTTGGGGTATTCTGACTGGTGCAAATGGTTGTGGAACAAAAGGACTACAATTCCAAGAAGGCTCCACACACATTGGCATCACTCAGAATATCCCAAGGACACAGAGAAACCTCCAAGTGGCCTCAACGACCATCAGAAAGGATGCAAATGACCAGCTGTCTGCAAGGAGTATCAATCCTTCCTTCCTCCATCATTCAGTCAGAACTGAGGAAGCTTCTCGGATGAGAAGCGAAACCTCTTCAAAGAAAAACCAGAAAGTCCTGAAAAAAAGCCCCTTTGTGACTTAGGAATGTTTTTTCACACTTACGACCGTTCTAAGGATAGCTAATAACTAAGTAAACCCTGTCCTCGTTTCTTCCCGGCAGAACGAGGTCCAGAATATTAAATTCAACAGCTCGGGGCGATGCGAGGCCCCCCTGGTGCAGACCGACAACCCCAAGAGTTGGTACGAGGATGTGGAAGGTTGTGGGATCCAATGCCAGAACCCTCTTTTCACCCAGAAGGAACATCGCGAGATGCACATCTACATCGCCGCCTTCAGTTCGGTCACAATTTTTTGCACCTTTTTCACGCTGGTGAGCACGAGGAGAGTCAGGCCTGGGGTGTGTGTGTGTGTGTTAGGGTGTGTGTGTGAGTGTGTGTTGCTTTTGCAACGAGCAGAGCAAAAACACACAGGGAAGGAGAGTAACGTGCAGCTCGGGTGAAAAATAGTTTATATACAAAGTGATAAACAGTCTCGGTTTAGTTAAATCAGTCCAGGGTCATAACCAGTAATATCAGTCCAGCAATACTATCTTCTCTTACTAAAGTAAACAGACTTCAGTAAGCTTTTGGTATACAGTACCAGATAATGTGGAGTCCAATAACAGCCCAGTCCAATGCCTCCACGGAGTATCTAACAATCAAAGTAGTACATAGCATAACAGCGAAAACAGCGAGAATCAGCAGGAAGAAGGAACGCTTCTCTGTGCTGCTATTTAAACACTATAGCCTAATTACATGGCTCAGCAAACCCTGATTACATGGCTCAGTTGTTCTTAAAGGAACGGATATATTGCCTGACCAACAAGTTAGGATCAAGCTACAGGCTACAACCTAAGATGAGAGGGAGGGGGGATTTGATCAGGGCTCCAGGCTGAAAACCAGGGGTGGAATTCAGCCGGTTCGGGAGAATCGGTAGCTAAATTGCTGGCTGACACTGCCCTGCCCTGCCCCTTCCCCACACGCTCCATTTTTGCTCCCAGGAGGCTGCAGGGAGGACTAATTGGCCCAAAAGGGGGCCGGGGTGCAGGAGGCCAAGTGCTGCCTCTCACAACCCCTGGCCATGCCCACCCACCCAACCGGTCACTGGGGCAGAGAACCGGTTGTTAAATGATTTGAATCCCACCACTGCTTAAAACCCATCCTTAGGCCGGGGGTGGGGGCAAGATTCCAGCCACCATCCGATGGTGTGGATTCTCACCCTACCTTAAAGTGTCTTAACAAAGCACCGTGGCTGGGTACGTACAACCCGTTGTGTCTCCTGGTGATTGACACAAAGTCACTTTGCCGACTTTCATGACTAAAGGCAGGACTAGAACTCACCAACTCCTGGTGATTGGCTCAAAGTCACCCAGCCATGCTTTTTTTTTTATTATTGAAAATGTTTTACAAATACAAAATTTTTCCCCCATTTTTCCCTCCCTTCCCCTCCCTAACCCTCCCTTCCCCATCCCTCCCCACCCTGGACTTCCCTATAACTTTAAAATTACAATTCCTTTTTAACATCCTAAATATTAAAAGATGAAATCCAAATCCTATCATATTATACAATTCCCCCCGTCTATCCTACCCCCTGTCTATATTAAAAATTTCTAAATAACATTCAAGTAAAAGCTATCTGATACATCCTTAAGTGAAATTTATTCTGCACATAATCTAATCCAAATATTTAAAAAAAAATGAAATCCAAGTCATAATTTCCCCCAACTACTCTACTCTACACCCTATATATAAATTTCTTCATAGCATTCAGCTAAAAGCTATCTGATACTTCTTTGTCTGATATTTATTCTATCCATTTCTTCCATTCCCACGCAAAAGTTCCTTGAGTCCGATCTTTTAAGTATGCAGATATCTTCGCCATTTCTGCAACCAGCTTTCATGCTTTAACCAGTACTAGAATTCACAGTCTCCTGGTTTCTAGGCTGGTGCCTTTATCACTAAACCGAACTAGGTTTACCCCTTCTCCCAATAATTCTACTTTGCCTTTCAAAGTATTAGCTGGTATTCTGCAACCGGGCGCCCTCCAGTTGTGCTGAGTTTACGACGCCCAGAATTCTAGCTGGTGGCACATCTGGAAGGCTCAGGATGGCCAAAAATCAGTCTTACCTTATTCTGCTTTCCCTCCAGGCCACCTTCGTAGCCGACTGGAAGAATTCGAACCGTTACCCCGCTGTGATCCTCTTCTACGTTAATGCCTGCTTCTTCATGGGCAGCATCGGCTGGCTGGCCCAGTTCATGGACGGTGCTCGCGGCGAGATCGTCTGCCGTGCTGACGGCACCATGCGCTTGGGAGAGCCCACGTAGGTTCAGGGGGGGTTTCGGTTTTGCCTGGAGAATCCTTTGCACTCTGAGTTGCTCCCACAAAACACTACAGAACACCCCGGGCCGCCTCCCAGATAGACTGGTGTCTTCGGAGATAATCAGTCACAGTGTTGTTGTTTTTTAATTTGATTTATATGCCGCCCTTCTCCGTAGACTCAGAGCGGCTTACAATGCGCTAAGCAATAGCCTTCATACTTTGGTATATTTTATACAAAGTCAGCTTATTGCCCCCACAAACTGGGTCCTCAATTTACCTACCTTAGAAAGGATGGAAGGCTGAGTCAACTTGGAACCTGGGGAGATTCGAACTTACAGTCATTGCAGACAGCTGGTGTTAATCACAATGCTTTTAGTCTGCTGAGCTATTCAGGTCCCCAGGGTGCTTTTTCAAAAGGCATCTAGGCTGGTTTTTCCTTGAAGATGTTTTGCTTTGCATCCGAGAAGCTTCCTCAGTTCTGAACGAAGGATGGAGGATGGAAAGATTTATATTCCTTGCAGTCATCTGATCGTTGGTACTCTCTCTGGGAGTCGTTGAGGCCACTTGAAGGTTTTATCTGGGCCCTCATGGTCAGTCTTCTGTCCACCTTCTGGATTGTGAGGACCGCTCACTTGAAAGAGTCCAAGAGGCCATCTGTGTCAAAACTGAACACACAGACACACCCGATAGAGAAGGAGAAGTACAACATCGCCTATCTCCTATCTTCAACGCAGTCCTTTCAGCATTTCCAAGAAATTTCACACCCATTTCCACTACTAGGAGACCCAGAGGGCACAGATAAACGTCCAAGTGGCCTCAATGACTCTCAGAGAGAGTATTAACGACCAGAGGACTGCAAGGAATATAAATCCTTCCATCCTCTATCCTTCATTCAGAACTGAAGAAGCTTCTCGGATGAGAAGCAAAACTTCCTCAAGGAAAAAGTCCAGTTTTTATTCATTATTGCGATTTATATGCCACCCTTCTCCCGAAGGACTTAGGGCAGTTTCCTTTTGAAAAAGCGTCTTTGAGATCCCAAAACATATCAGTTCTCAATAACCCCATTCCCTGTGGTCCCAGGTTTATGGGAACTGGTGTCCAAGCACAGTTGGACTACAGATGTTTATTCCTCCCCTTCTTTGTGGATTTCTTCGTGGCTGGAGTATTGAAGTCCAGTGTAGCCTTCACCCTCGAGGGTAAATCAGAGGGTCTTAATATGGGGCAGGAGGTTATTTAGAGCAGGGGTGGGCAATTAATTTTCCCAAGGGGCTGTGTGAGAAAATGGAATTGTTCTGGGAGGGGCTGAGAAGGTGCAAAGGATGAGAAATTCCAGGAATTGAAGTCCAGGCATCTTAAAAGTGATCAAAGTTGAGTAACCCTGATTTAGAATACCAAGAATGGCTCTTGGGAAGAGACAGGAGAGTGTTTCACTCACTTTTGAAGGCATCTGGAGAGCTTTTGAAGGGATCTAGACCAGGTTTGCACTCCTTGCAGAAAAGCTACAGTTCATTGACTTCCTCTCTCTCTCTGTCTCTCTTCTCTCTCTCTGTCTCTCTCTGTCTCTCTTCTCTGTCTCTCTCTCTCTCTCTGTGTGTGTGTCTCTCTCTCTCTCTCTCTCTCTGTGTCTCTTCCTTCTCTCTGTCTCTCTCCCTTCTTTGTTTCTGTCTCTCTCTGTCTTTCTCTATCTCTGTCTCTTTTCCTTCTCCTCTGTCTGTCTATGTCTCTTTCTCTCTGTGTGTGTCTCTCTCCCTGTCTCTGTCTCTCCCTGTCTCTCTGTCTCTCTTCTCCTCTCTCTCTCTCTCTCTTTGTTCTCCTCTCTCTCTCTCTCTGTGTTTCTCTCCTTTCTCTCTCTCTCTCTCTGTCTCTGTGTCTCTCTTCCTTCTGTCTCTCTCCCTTCTCTGTTTCTGTCTCTCTCTCTCTGTCTGTCTCTTTTCCTTCTCTGTCTCTCTGTCTCTTTCTCTCTGTGTGTGTCTCTCTCCCCGTCTCTGTCTCTCCCTGTCTCTCTGTCTCTCTTCTCCTCTCTCTCTCTCTGTTCTCCTCTCTCTCTCTCTCTGTGTCTCTCTCCTTTCTCTCTCTCTCTCTGTCACTGTGTCTCTCTCTTCCTTCTGTCTCCCTTCTCTGTTTCTGTCTGTCTCTCTCTGTCTGTCTCTTTTCCTTCTCTGTCTCTCTGTCTCTTTCTCTCTGTGTCTCTCTCCCCGTCTCTGTCTCTCCCTGTCTCCCTGTCTCTCTTCTCCTCTCTCTCTCTCTGTTCTCCTCTCTCTCTCTCTGTGTGTTTCTCTCCTTTCTCTCTCTCTCTCTCTGTCACTGTCTCTCTCTTCCTTCTGTCTCTCTCCCTTCTCTGTTTCTGTCTCCCTCTCTCTGTCTGTCTCTTTTCCTTCTCCTCTGTCTGTCTCTGTCTCTTCCTCTCTGTGTGTGTCTCTCTCTCCCTTCTCTCTCCCTGTCTCTGTCTGTCTGTCTGTCTGTCTCTCTCTGTCCACAGCTCCAACGAGACCCTCTCCTGCGTGATCATCTTCGTGATTGTCTACTATTCCCTGATGTCCGGGGTGATCTGGTTCGTCATGCTGACGTACGCCTGGCACACCTCCTTTAAGGCGCTGGGCACTACCTACCAGCCACTGGCGGGCAAGACGTCGTACTTCCACCTGGTGACGTGGTCCATCCCCTTTGTCCTCACAGTGGCCATCTTGGCAGTGGCACAGGTAATGAGGCGGGAGGACGTCAGGGGAGCTCTATGGGAGAGCAGGTTCTTCTCGGTGGTGGCACCTTGATTCTAGAATTCTTCCCACAGGAACTGTGATTGACCCTCTGTTTCCCTAACATTTTGGACCTGGGTTTATGGTTGACATTAGTTTATGGCTGTGACTTGGTTCACCATTGTTATTAGTTATTTTAATCATGACATATATAGAGGTAGTCCTCATGAGTGGAATGGTGGCCTAGAGGTGAAGCTCTCGCCTCACGCTCAGGAGGCTGTGAGTTCGATCCTAGGTAGAGGTAGATATTTCTCTCTAGGCACAGTGAGAATATATCTACTGAACAAAACTCCGCACTGGTGACAGGAAGGGCATCCGGCCAGTCAACACTCAGATCCATTCAGTGGCCCAGACTCCACCCCGCAAGGGATTATGAGGTCGTTAAAAACAGTTCGTTTAGTGACTGTTTGAAGTTACAGCGGCACTCGAAAAAGTGATTTATGATCCTTTTCCACACTTACGACTCTTGCAGTGTCCCCATGGTCATGGGATTATAATTCCGATGCTTGGGAACTGACTCGTATTTATGACAGTTGCAATGTCCCGAGGTCACGTGATCTCCTGATCTCCTTTTGCGGCCTCCTGGCAAGCAAAATCAACGGGGAAGCCAGAATCCAATTCAACAACCAGTTGAACTCACTTAACCCCCGAAGCGATTCACTTAACAACGGTGGCGAGAAAAGTCGTAAAATGGGGCAAAACTCACTTAACCACAGGCATTTGGGGGCGCCGTTGCCGTCGTACTTTGAGGACTACCTGTGTTTAGGGGAGTTATTGGACGAGAGACAAGGTTTTTTTTTTATTATTGCTGTTCCTCTTCTTTTCTGATCCTTTCAGGTGGATGGAGATTCGGTGAGCGGCATCTGTTTTGTGGGGTACAAAAACTATCACTATCGTGCGGGGTTCGTCCTGGCCCCCATCGGCCTGGTGTTAATTATTGGCGGCTATTTCCTGATCAGAGGTGAGTTGCTCAAGAGATGGATGGATGGATGGATTTAGGGTGCATTCAAGAAGTATTCACACATTAAAAAAAAAACCCTTCACTTTTCTCAATGCTACAATTGTTGAAATTCGGGTGTGTATGTGTGTTTCCTTCTCATTAAATCTACACTCAGGACCCCCGTTACGACAAAGTGAAAACGGAATTTTAGAAATGTCTGTCAATGTATTTTATTTATTTATTTATTTATTGGTTCGATTTATATGCCGCCCTTCCCCGGAGACTCAGGGTGGCTTACAATGCGTTAAGCAATAGCCTTCATACTTTTGTATATACCTGCTTAGTAGGGCTTTCGACCCCCCCCCAGCGGTGTTTTTTTTTTTATACAAAGTCAGCTTATTGCCCCCACAATCCGGGTCCTCATTTTACCTACCTCGGAAGGATGGAAGGCTGAGTCAACCTGGAGCCTGGTGAGATTCGAACTTGCAATAATGGCAGGCAGATGGCAGCTAAGTGCTATTTAACAGTGCTTTAGTCCACTGCTCCACCAGGCTCCTTTTAAAAAAAGATTTTTAAAATGCACTTTTAAACTGGCTCAAGGTTGACTCAGCCTTCCATCCAGGGGTGAAATGCTCCTGGTTCGGACCGGATCGCCCAATCCGGTAGCGATGGTGGCGGGTGGTTCAGAGAACTGGTAGCAAAAATCTCTGCGCCCCTACCACCACCACCATGCCCAGCTGAGCCGCAGGATCATCAGAGGCTTTTTTTTTTACTTTTAAAAGCATTTTTTTCTACAACCTCTTCCGACGAAAAAATGCTTTTAAAAGTAAAAAAAAAAAGCCTCTGATGATCGCGCGGCTCAGCTGGGATCGTCGGAGGCTTTTCAAAGCATTTTTTTCTGCAACCTCTTGGCCGAAGAGGTGGTTAAAAAAAATGCTTTGAAAAGTCTCTGACGATCCCAGCTGAGTTGCCTGATCAGCAGAGAGGCTTTTCAAAGCATTAGAAAAAATGCTTTGAAAAGTTTTTTTTAAAAGTTGGCCACGCCCACCCAGTCACATTACCCCCCCACCACCAAGCCATGCCCACAGGACCGGTAGTAACAGATTTTACATTTCACCCCTGCTGTAAAGCATTTGTGAAGTGGTATATAAGTCAAAGCACTATTGCTAAGTGCTAAGGAAGGGAGAAAAAGGGAAGGAGGGAGGGAGGGAAGGAAGGAGGGAAGGAAGGAGGGAAAGAAGGGCCGTAGTGGCACAATGGTAAGAATGCAGTATTGCAGGCTAATTCATCGCCCACAGCCAGGAGTTCGATCCTGACCAGCTCAAGGTTGACTCAGCCTTCCATCCTTCCGAGGACCCAGATTGTTGAGGGTCAGAGGCTAACTCTCTAAACCGCTTAAAGAGGGCTGGAAAGCACTGTGAAGCGGTATATAAGTTTATGGGCTATTGCTATTTACAAACAGACAGCAGCTGGGAAAATAAAGATTTCTGCTTTATCCATTGAAACCCAGATTTTGGGGTTGTGGTTGTCGTTTTTGGCAAAAATTTGGCAGAGGCAAGGACACCCAATCTGCTTGTTCCTCTTTGGATCGTCAAGGTTGCAAGACTCTTGGGCACGAAAGTCGAGATCTGTACTTGAAGGTCTCAATTAAACTGCTTTGTTGCTAAAAGCCCATGCGCAGGAATCTTCTCAACCAACAGCTGGCAGCTGCTATGAGTTAGATATGGGTCCATGGCATTTGAAGGAGGTTGGACTTAGTTTGCTTGTGGCTACGTAGGGATGCTAGGCTGATTTCTCTTTTGACGCCGCCCCCAGATTCTGCAACTTCTTTCTCTACAAAGACCCTAATGAATGCCCTCTTTCCCTGCCCCCCCCCCCAGGAGTGATGACTCTCTTCTCCATCAAAAGCAACCATCCGGGTCTCCTAAGCGAGAAGGCGGCCAGTAAGATCAACGAGACCATGTTACGCCTTGGTAAGTAGAGGTAACCATAAAGGAGAATATTTGTAGCTCGGGGTTGAAATGCGGGGTAGGTCAACTCATGACGTGGCTTGTTTTGGCCGACTGTCTCCGAATCAAGTTACGATGGTGAGAAAGGTGGCTTGCTTGTTCCTTAATGTGCTGACCCAGCCACTGTGGCTAGCTTGGCAAACCCATTATTAAAATAAGCCATGATTTAGCATATTGCTTGCACGCAACCCTGAGGTTGTATCGAATGCTTTCTCCGAAGAGTTGAGCTCATTGGGGATAGTTGCGTGAATCAAGGCCTTTAATTAAGGAATTAATTTACTTTAAAGAGCCAGTTTGATCTAGTGATTAAGGCACTAGGCTAAAACCTGGGAGATGTGAGTTCTAGTTCTGCCTTAGGGATGAAAACCGGCTGGGTGACTTTAGGCCAATCACCAGGAGACGGTGAGTTCTAGTCCCGCCTTAGGCCAGTTGAAAGCCAACTGGCAGTCTCTCTTTGTCTCTCTCACTGTCTCTCTCCCTCCCTCCCTCCCTCCAAGCTTGGCCTCTTTAAGATTTGTGGACTTCAACTCCCAGAATTCCTCAGCCAGCTTCCTGAGGACTTCAACTCCCAGAATTCCTCAGCCAGCTTCCTGAGGACCTCAACTCCCAGAATTCCTCAGCCAGCTTCCTGTGGACTTCAACTCCCAGAATTCCTCAGCCAGCTTCCTGTGGACTTCAACTCCCAGAATTCCTCAGCCAGCTTCCTGAGGACTTCAACTCCCAGAATTCCTCAGCCAGCTTCCTGAGGACCTCAACTCCCAGAATTCCTCAGCCAGCTTCCTGTGGACTTCAACTCCCAGAATTCCTCAGCCAGCTTCCTGTGGACTTCAACTCCCAGAATTCCTCAGCCAGCTTCCTGAGGACTTCAACTTCCAGAATTCCTCAGCCAGCTTCCTGAGGGCTTCAACTCCCAGAATTCCTCAGCCAGCTTCCTGTGGACTTCAACTCCCAGAATTCCTAAGCCAGCTTCCTGTAGATTTCAACTCCCAGAATTCCTAAGCCAGCTTCCTGTAGATTTCAACTCCCAGAATTCCTAAGCCAGCTTCCTGTGGACTTCAACTCCCAGAATTCCTCAGCCAGCTTCCTGAGGACTTCAACTCCCAGAATTCCTAAGCCAGCTTCCTGTAGATTTCAACTCCCAGAATTCCTCAGCCAGCTTCCTGTAGACTTCAACTCCCAGAATTCCTCAGCCAGCTTCCTGAGGACTTCAACTCCCAGAATTCCTCAGCCAGCTTCCTGAGGACTTCAACTCCCAGAATTCCTAAGCCAGCTTCCTGTAGATTTCAACTCCCAGAATTCCTCAGCCAGCTTCCTGTAGACTTCAACTCCCAGAATTCCTCAGCCAGCTTCCTGAGGACTTCAACTCCCAGAATTCCTCAGCCAGCTTCCTGAGGACTTCAACTCCCAGAATTCCTAAGCCAGCTTCCTGTAGATTTCAACTCCCAGAATTCCTCAGCCAGCTTCCTGTGGACTTCAACTCCCAGAATTCCTCAGCCAGCTTCCTGAGGACTTCAACTCCCAGAATTCCTCAGCCAGCTTCCTGTAGACTTCAACTCCCAGAATTCCTCAGCCAGCTTCCTGTGGACTTCAACTCCCAGAATTCCTCAGCGAGCTTCCTGAGGACTTCAACTCCCAGAATTCCTCAGCCAGCTTCCTGTGGACTTCAACTCCCAGAATTCCTCAGCCAGCTTCCTGTGGACTTCAACTCCCAGAATTCCTTAGCCAGCTTCCTGTGGACTTCAACTCCCAGAATTCCTCAGCCAGCTTCCTGTGGACTTCAACTCCCAGAATTCCTTAGCCAGCTTCCTGAGGACTTCAACTCCCAGAATTCCTCAGCCAGCTTCCTGAGGACTTCAACTCCCAGAATTCCTAAGCCAGCTTCCTGTAGATTTCAACTCCCAGAATTCCTCAGCCAGCTTCCTGTGGACTTCAACTCCCAGAATTCCTCAGCCAGCTTCCTGAGGACTTCAACTCCCAGAATTCCTCAGCCAGCTTCCTGTAGACTTCAACTCCCAGAATTCCTCAGCCAGCTTCCTGTGGACTTCAACTCCCAGAATTCCTCAGCCAGCTTCCTGTAGATTTCAACTCCCAGAATTCCTCAGCCAGCTTCCTGTGGACTTCAACTCCCAGAATTCCTCAGCCAGCTTCCTGAGGACTTCAACTTCCAGAATTCCTCAGCCAGCTTCCTGAGGACTTCAACTCCCAGAATTCCTCAGCCAGCTTCCTGTGGACTTCAACTCCCAGAATTCCTCAGCCAGCTTCCTGAGGACTTCAACTCCCAGAATTCCTCAGCCAGCTTCCTGAGGACTTCAACTCCCAGAATTCCTCAGCCAGCTTCCTGTGGACTTCAACTCCCAGAATTCCTTAGCCAGCTTTGCTGGCTGAGGAATTCTGGGAATTGAAGTCCACAAGTCTTAAAGTGGCCAAGATTGGAGACCCCTCTCTTTGACGATCACCTTTCATTGGCAGGGATCTTCGGCTTCCTGGCCTTCGGCTTTGTCTTCATCACCTTCGGCTGTCACTTCTACGACTTCTTCAACCAGGCGGAGTGGGAACGCAGCTTCCGGGAATACGTGTTGTAAGTCATTCCTTGCTCCGCCCATCTCTGGCTTAACGCAACCCAGGGTGGATTTGCACCTGCTCCAGGTTCCTTTGATGACCGATTGCCGAAAGGAGTCCAGGGCTTTCTGACCGAGCCCTTTTTCCCCCTTGGCAGCTGTTGGCATTAAGGAAACCAGATGCCCACTTCCATGCCGGGATCCGGAAACCAGCATCAAGCAATGATAGTTTTACTGAAGGATAGGGCAGTTTTAATTCGGTTTGGGAGCCCTGAAATCCAGATTCTGAGTTTGCTTGCATGAGAATCGAACAGTGACCGACCCGGATTTGGATCCTGTAGCAACCCATTCTCCTGGGTGTACAAAATGGTTCCAGATTTCTTGGAAAGGAGGGTTGTTTTGGCTGAGCTTCCAAGTTCTGGTGACTTAAAGTAGCATTTGGGGTTTTTTGGCCATCCTCGCATTCCATGCCGGTTCAGTGTTTCTGAAGCTAAGCAAGTTTAACATAATTTTGCATTTACTTATTTATTTATATATCTTGTCATGTTTATGTAGTGTTATATTGGAGGTGGTGACCCTTTAAGAGCTTTTATGCAATGAAATTTCATTTTCAATGTATGGTAATTAGTGTACATTCCAAGTGACAATAAAGTCCTATTCTATTCTATTCTAGTCTAGTCTTTTCTATTCTGTCCTGTCCTGTCCTGTCCTGTCCTGTCCTGTCCTGTCATCCTGTCCTGTCCTGTCCTGTCCTGTCCTGTCCTATCCTATCCTATCCTATCCTATCCTATCCTATCCTATCCTATCCTATCCTATCCTATTCCTATTCCTATTCCTATTCCTATTCCTATTCCTATTCCTATTCCTATTCTATTCTATATTGTTTTATTCTATTATTCTCTATTCTATTCTCTATTCTGTTTTGTTCTGTTCTATTCTATTCTATTCTATTCCTATTTTCTATTTTATTCTTTTCTTATTCTAATCTATATTCTGTTTTATTCTATTCCTATTTTCTATTCTATTCCTCTTTTCTATTCTATTCTATTCTATTCCTATTTTCTTTTTTTCTATTTTTTCTCTTTTCTATTCTATTCTATTCTATTTCCTGTTTTCTATTCTATTCCTATATTCTATTCTATTCTATTCTATTCTATTCTATTCTATTCTATTCTATTCTATTCTATTCTATTCTATTCTATTCTATTCTATTCTATTCTATTCTATTCTATTCCTATTTTCTTCTATCCCATCCCATCCCATCCCATCCCATCCCATCCCATTCTATTCTAAAGATGGGTGGACTTCAATTCCCAGAATCCCCCAGCCCTTCCAAAACTTGCCCCGAGGGGGGCAAGTGCTCTACCTGGCTCTCCTGAGGGCTTCTAGGTAGCCCTCGACTTACAACTGCAATCGAGTCCAAAATTTCTCTTGCCAAGCCAGACGGTGACCTTTGTCCCCTTTTGTGACCTTTCTGGGCACTGTTGTTAAGCGAATCACTGCCGTTGCTCAGTTAGTTAAGTGAATCTGCCTTCCCCCTGGACGTTGCTTGTCAGGTGATCACAAAAGGAGATCACGTGACCCACCCACCCACCCCAGGGACCCTGCAACCGACATAAGTCCATGCCAGTTGCCAAGCCTTTGAATTTCGATCCCGTTGATGCTGCAACGGTCATTAAGTGTGAAATACTTTTTTCAGCGTCGTCGCAACTCCGAAATGCTCACTTAAGCAGATGGAAGTTGAGGACTAGCCGCTTAGGTAGGCATTCCTGAGGCCGTTCCCTCTGCTATTTCTCCTCTTCTCTTACCTGCCGCAGGTGCGAGGCCAACGTGACGATTGCGTCCCAGACCAACCAGCCGATCCCGGAATGTGAGATCAAAAACCGGCCCAGCCTCCTGGTGGAGAAGATCAATCTCTTCGCCATGTTTGGCACCGGCATCTCCATGAGCACCTGGGTGTGGACCAAGGCTACCTTGCTCATCTGGAAGCGCACCTGGGGCAGGTAAGAGGGATGTTGGAGGGATGCTCCCGGTTCGGTGGGTTCCTCCCGGGTCGGCCCGGTTCTCCCAAATCGGTAGCGGTGACCATATGACGATATGACCAGTACCTCTGCTAAATCCTAAATCATTGTCACATGACCATCAAGCCACGCCCACCAAATAAGCCACACCCACAGAACCTGTAGTAAAAAAAATTAGAACCCACCCCTAGCAGGAGGAGCTGGTTGGAGTACCGGAGGGATTTGTGGGAGGGGGGGAGGTGTTGAATTAAGGAGCTCTCCAAGTCCACGGTGGGGAAAGGCAGGAGATGTTCCTCTCAAGGGCCAAACACCTATAAGTGGATCCTCAACTTACAGCCTTGTTTAGTGACCAATCAGGGTTAGTACAGCAAGCCTTCTTCCTCCCCTCATTTTTTCTTTCTTTGTCTTCTCCTTTGTTTTCTCCTTTCCTCTACGATTATCACCTCTTCTCCTTTTTCTTGCTTCTTTTTTCTTTCCTGTTTTCTCCTTCCTTTCTTCTGGTTCGTTCTTCCTTTTTACAACAATGGCTGTTAATTAACTGCATTAACAGCCGCCAAGAATTCAGAGAATAATAACTTGAAGCTTACTGTGGTTGGCAGAATGCCCAGAAGCAATTTGCAGGAAGCTGGTAAGATAAGCAAGACAAGACACGAAGGTATGTGAACGAAGTTGTTCCCTGCAAATTGCTTCAGTCGGCATTCCTCCTTAAATAGGCTAAGGGAATGGCCAATTAGCCCCAAGCCTTACTCTCGAGGAGACCTCCTCCTGAGGAGCCACTCCTGCCTTTTGGCTGCTCTGCATGCCCGTGCATCAAGAAGAGGCTCCTCCTCTTCTTCCTCTTCACTTAAGGGAGCTTCTGAAGGCCCTGGCTGAATCCCCGGCTCTGGCACCACCTCTTCTACAGCCTCCTCATTGTCTGACTCAAGCGTCAGCTGCACAGGCTGCTGGCGCAGCACCCCAGCCTCCTCGCTGTCGGAATCAGCTACAATCTGCACAGGCTGCTGATGGGCCACAACACCCAAACAGCCTGGTCCTAACCCTCTGCCCAGAGGTTTTGGGTCAGTGGTGGGGCATGGTCAGGAGGCTTCTGATGTTCTCTTCTCCTCCAGGCTGACTGGCCAGAGCAGCAACGAGCCCAAGAGGATCAAGAAAAGCAAGATGATTGCCAAAGCCTTCTCCAGGAGGAAGGAGCTGCAGCACAACCCTGCGCAGGAGCTCTCCTTCAGCCTGCGCACCGTCTCGCACGAGGGGCCAGTCGGTACGTCCCGGAGAAGGAGAAAAATGAGGATGCTTGTTCCGTGGGGACCTCAGTACTCTCAGAGCTTGGGGGTTTTCTTGCAGACGTTTTCACGACCCGACTATGGAACATTGTCAGTGCTAAACGAGAGTGGTGTTATATACACAGGAAGCAAAGTGCACTTCCTCCTAACACTGATGATGTTACCTAGTTGGGTCATGAAATGTCGGCAAGAAAATCAGCAAGCTTAGAGGGCACCAAGGACCCCACAATCCTGGATCTCCTCCTCCTCCTCCTCTCTACAAACCGCACTCCCTCTTAACAGTGATGATGTTCTCTAGTTGGGTCATGAGATGTCTGCAAGAAAACTATGCATTTCAGAGGCCATCAAGGATCCCACAGCTACAAATATTCTCTTTATTGGTACTGGGTTAAAATTATGTCACTTAATGACCGGAGGATACAAAAGCTGAATCAAGGTTTATAAAAATATAAATTTATCAGGTTTTAGGCAGATGGAGATGCTGATCAGAGAGTGAGAACTCTCACATCCTTCTGCCCAGGTAGTTTGCAGCTTTTATCTTCTATTAGTTTTATTGTATTTTTTTTTTAAATTAGAGTGGCATGGTGGCTTAGTGGTGAAGCTGCTCCCTTCCCAATTGGAAAGTTGAGGGCTGAATTCTAAGGAGCGGCAGATGTTTCTCTTCTAGGGTGCAAAGAAAAAAAAATTATCTGCTGTGAACCCTGTGTAGGCGTCAGAAAGGGCATCCGGCCAGCAAATGCTCAGGCTCCATTCCACTCTACCCCAAATTACAGGATTACGGGGTTGTAAAAAGGGAGCTTTTAACTGTAATTTTGCTGATTGTTGTGAGTCCCTTAGTTGTTGGGAATCAGGTAGCATACAAGTTTATTCTTGTTATTGTTTGCAGAAGTAGCTTTTGTCATTTTTTCCACTTATTTAGTTATTACTGTCTCAAATTTGACAGACAGACACGGCCAAGGTACCCAGGCAGCACAGATGTAAAAGCCCAAATTGTAAACTAGCTTTACGCCAACCTTTTTCCCAGGTAGTCCTCGATTTACAGCCGTAAACCATAATTGAATTCTTAATCACGGTTGTGGTCATTAAATGGGCCAACCAAACTGGCTCTGACGGTTGTTAAGCAAAACCATCATACCATTATGTCAAAAGTGTGGGTCGCATGTATGTAGCCAGTCCCATAATTCAATGCACCCTGTGTAGGCGGACACTACTCTCCGCACTCCCCCTGCTTTTGGCACGCAATGGTGCAGTGGGCCCGGTAGGCCTGTTTTTCACCCTCCCCAGGCTCCAAAGGCTTTCTAGGAGCCTGGGGAGGGAAAAACGGCCTTTGCCACCACCCCGGAGGTCCTCTGGAGGCCAAAAACAGCTCATTTCCCAACTTCTGGTAGGCCCAGAAGGCCCGAAAATTAGCTGGCCCATATGCGCATTGGAGATGAGCTAGGGCAATGCTCGCGTGCCCACAGATATGGCTCCGTGTGCCACCTGAGGCACACATGCCATAAGGTTCGCCATCACCGCATTATACTCTCTGTGCTTTTTGCCGGAAATTGGAAATTGGTCCTACGTTGAGGATTACCTGTAGTAAATGAACAGAGATGAAAAGTTACGGCTCAATTTTGATCATTGAATTAAAATATATTTGTTTCTCTTTCCAGCTGGTTTGGTGTTTGACATGAGCGAGCCTTCGGGAGACATGTCCTCGGCTTGGGCGCAACATGTGACCAAGATGGTGGCCAGGAGAGGCGCCATCCTCTCTCAGGATGTCTCTGTCACACCTGTAGCCACGCCAGGTAATGGTTCTCGTAGAGGTTGGATGGGCAGGAGGACAGGCTGGGCTGTCAAAAGAGCTTGAATGCCATTGGAAGGGGCCCTTTTTGGCCAATGTGGCATTCCATGCATTGGTGTCTATTCTATCTTTTGACTCGCTGCTGCCAGCTGCTGGCCAGAGGCTGGAAATGCAGGTAGTCCACCTGTAATGTATGTTTCCTGGTTTGGAAAGTTTAGTGATGGGGAGAGGGACCATTCCTGTGCTTTCTTCAGGGGAGCGGGTCACCTGGAAAGGTCAAAAATGTACTATCCAGTGTGTGTGTGTGTGTGTGTGTGTGTGAGAGAGAGAGAGAGAGAGAGTGAGTGAGTGAGTGAGAGAGAGAGAGAGAGAGAGAAGGGGGAGGAAGGGAAAGATTTTGTCTCTGCAAATAGGCAATGCTTGGTCAAAAACTAAATTTGATTTACTTTATACCAGGGTGGAATGAAAATTAACTGTGAAGGTAGTCCTGGATTTACGACCACAATTTGAGCCCAGAATTTTGTTGCTAAGCCAGACAGTGGTTAAGTGGGTTTTTCTCCCAGTTTAAGACTTTCCTCGCCACATTTGTTAAGTGAACTGCTGCATATGTTAAGTGAGTAAACCGGTTGTTAAACGAATCTAGCTTCCCCACTGACTCGGCTTCTCAGAGGATCAGGAAAAAGAGATCACATGACTCCTGGTATATTGTGACCGTCATAAATATGAACCCAATTGCCAAATATCCGAATTTTAATCATATTTGATCCCCATGGGGGGATATTGCAACGGTCGTTAAGTGTGAAAAACGGTCACAAGTCACTTTTTTTTGTAACTTCAAACCGTCACTAAACAAACTGTTATAAGTCGAGGACTCCCTGTACTCCATTGGAGTTGGGCTGAACAAAAGGAACTTATGACCATTTTTCACACTTACAACCATCGCCACCTCCCTGCGGCCACGTGTTCAAAATTCAGATGCTTGGCAATGGGCCCATATTTACGACGGTTGCAATGTCTCCCGGGGGGGTTGTCACGTGATCCCCTATGGCGACCTTCTGACAAGCAAAATCGGGGAAAGCCGGATTTGCTTAACAACGGTGTGACTCCCTTAACAATGGCACCGATTCACTTAACCGGGGTGAGAAAGGTTGTAAAATGGGGCAAAACTCACTTTGCAGCCCCCACGCCCTTGGTCTCCCTTAGCAACGGAAAGGCGGGGCTCACTTAGCAACGGAAAGGCAAGGCTCAATTATGGTCATAAGGCGAGGACTCCCTCTAGTACAAAGTGCACCCCGGCCTGAATGCAAAAATTCCATCTGTCCCAGCCCGACCTCCCAAAATAAGACCTAGCGGTCTTGTGACAGCTGCCAATCCTCCTCCTCCTCGGAGAATCTGGTGCAGCTTTACCTATGGAATGACAGATAACAGATTAACAGAGTCGGAAGGGACCTCGTAGGGTCATCTAGTCCAACTTCCCATCCAAACAGGAGACCCTACACCATTTCTGACAGAGGGCAGTCCGGTCTCTTCTTGAAAGCCTCCAGGGATGAAGCTCCCACAACTTCTGTTCCATTGGTTGATTGTTCTCACTGTCAGAAAATTTCTCCTTATTTCTAGGTTGAATCTCTCCTTGATGAGTTTCCATTCATTGTTCCTTGTCTGGTCTTCAGGTGCTTTGGAAAATAGCTTGACCCCCTCCTCCTCTCTGGGGCAGCCCCTCAAATATTAGAAGATGCTCTCCTGTCTCCCCTGGTCCTTCTCTTCTCTAGATAGCCAGGCCCAGTTCCTGCAACCGTTCATCGTATGTTTTAGCCTCCAGTCCCCTCGTCATTTTTGTTGCTCTTCTCTGCACTTTTTCCAGAATCCCCACATCTGGTGTGGTGACCAAAACTGGATGCAGGATTCTAGGTGGGGTCTTACTAAGGCTTGATAAGAATGGTATTAGTACCTCCCTTGATCTTGATTGACAGTTCTCTTGCCTTCCTTTTCCAGTGCCCCCCGAGGAGAGGGCCAGTCATTGGCTGATGGAAGGCGAGTTCTCCTCCCGGCGGGCCAAGAAACCAACTCGGAAGAAAAAGAAGCACCGGAAGAAGAAGGGAGTTTGCCCCTCTGGGCCAGCGGCCGAGACCTGCGCCCCAAATTACTTTGCCCCGGGAGGGCCCAGCTCCGTCCCACGCCTGCCTCAGCTCCCCCAGACCAAGTGTTTTGTTGCCAACCCACAACAAAGCCAAGCTCTGGATGATGTCCTTTTGTCTCGCGCGGACCACGAATGGAGACCCCGAGTCTCCCGGCAGCTGGAGCCCCCCCTGGCTGGATTGTCCCGGGACCTGCCCCCCGGCAGCGGCCGGCGTATCAACCCCCCGGATCTCATCAACCACCCCTTTTGCCCTGACTTTGGGGGTTCCGAGGAAACGGGACCGGAACGTGGAACGTGGCTATTCCCTGGACAGCAGCATTCGCGGTTTCGGGGAGCCGCCTTCCCTGCTCCCCCCAGGAGCTCGGCTGCTTTGTTCCTGGGCGGTGACATTTATGGGGTGCAGCCCCCTCTGGGCAGGTGGGGTGGGTTGCCTCCCATCCATTCCCGGACAAACCTGATGGACGCGGAGTTGGTGGACCTGGACTCCGACTTCTAAGAGGGAGCTTTTTCAATGGCTTGGCTTGGCGGGGGTCGATCAGACGTGGGGCGGTCGGGAGAAAGAAGGGGAAGGGGCTGCCCCTTCGGGACCGTCCTTGGGGTTCTTCTAGTCCATCTCCTTGAAGGAGACCAAGAGAGATTATTGGAAGAAGCCATCCTTCCTTCCTCTCCCCTCCCTCTTCATCTTGTGGACCTCTTCAAGAAGACCCCAGGGTGGGATTTGTCCTTCTCGTTTTGGTATGAGGAGAACCTCAAGATGATTTCTAACTTCCAGAATGAGGAAAACTCTGCATCACCATCTGCAGAAGGTCCCCGTCCCTCCGTCCCCCACACTGATGAGGCTACTTAGTTGGGTCATGAAACATTTGCAAAAAAAAACAGCCAAGCTCAGAGAGCACCATGGACCCCACACAGCCCTTCCTCCCTCCCTCCCTCCTTTATTCCTCGTGATGTTCCCTAGCTGGGTCAGGAAATGTCTACAAGAAAACTACCAAGCTCAGAGACCATCAGAGGCCCTCCTCCTCCATTTCTTCATCCATCCATCCATCCATCCAGACCATCACCTAACAAAAACTCATAAAACCAGAGCGGTCACATGATGTCCTGCCTAGCAATCAACAACTGATGACTAATTCCGGACATCATTCCAGTCTCAATTCAAGGAGTCCCCTGTACATTGTACCCAAATACGTAAGGGGCTCGAGGTACATATTATATCGCTTTGGGCATTTACCATATCCATCACAATACTGAGCAGAAAGTAGGAGAGAAAAGTTTATTTCAAAAAGAGATTCCATGGAGAAGACCCAAGTGATTTGAAGGACATTCTACATGGATGGGTTGATGTCTTCTCAAGAGATCCATGTCTTCTCAAGAGATCCATGGCTGAGGGTGCCTCAGAATCGAGTTTGGAGATCATGAACGTGATGGACCATCAGGGTCTATCCAGAAGTCAGATCAATATTCCTCAACCCCGGCCACTTGAAGATGGGTGGACTTCAACTCCCAGAATTCCCCAGCCAGCAATGGAACTTGTAGTGTTCGCCTTCAACATCTCTGTGGTGGGACCAGACGGGAGATAGGAATTAGAACATGGAGTAAGCAGAGAGGCTGCGTTGAATGGAAGAGTTGAAGTCCACCCATCCTCAAAATGGCCAGTGTTGAGGAACGCCATGTCCACCATCTGGATAGTCCATGGTAGGCTGCCACATCTTTGATCTTCCTGTGTCCACCATCTCTGACCCTTCCTGATGGATCTTGAGATCCAACCTTAACATATCCTCATCTCTGGTTCGAAGTTCCTCGCAGAATTCTGTAGGACGCCCCAATTGGAGTCTTCCCCATAACTTCTCAAGTCTTCATTTCATGGGGTCAATTCCAAAGCCAGATAGAAGAACGTTTTTCTGAGGTCACCTGGACCACTGTCTGAAGGCCTTGAACTTCTGGAGAACTCTGCTTTCCACACTCCATGCTATGCCTCTACCTCCGCGCGCAGCTTGATGGGATTTGTAGTCTTAACCTTCATCCTCTCCCTGGTGGGACCAGAGGGCGATGGGAATTAGAACATGGAGTAAGCATAGAGGCTGAGTTGAATGGGAAGAGGCGGTAGCAACGTGTTAAAATATTTCCAGGTTTGTTACTGTTCTTTAATGTACCTATAATGTATAATGCAAAGTTTTCGTCTGTTTTTCATGGTTGCAAAATCTAAACATTTTTTTCATCTGTAATAAGACATTTCTTAGGATTTCTTTGGAAATCTTGGCATAATTTTGGAAATCTTGGCACAATCTTTCGGCTGGATTGAAACTCCACTAAACTCATCTGAGATGCCCATAAATATCTGTTGGCCAGATGATATTTCTACTTTTATACACCGGTATAAGTTAATATAAGTTAAATAAATAAATAAATAAATTCCTCGATTTAGCAACAATTCATTTAGTGACCGAAGAGCGGCACTAAAAAAAGTGACTTAGGATCATTTTTTACACTTAAAAAGTAGGGAGGCAGAGCCCGTCGTTAAGGGTGAGGATCAGTTTTGAGTCACTTTTTTTTTTTTTTGGATAACTTCAAGCGGTCGCTCAATAAATCCTTGTATGCTGAGCACTATCTGTGTCACATTTATATGTTTCGTTTTTGCAAAATAAAATGTGTGCCCAAGACTTAGAAGAAAACTCCTGGTCGGGATTCACCGTTTTTTGAGTCTCTTTTTGAAGTTTGGGATAATCCAATTGTTTAAAATAAAAATAAAAATAAGAATTTCCCTAATTCGGAATTCAGCTGGTTAAGTCTTGGTGTGAATGGTTTTTTCCTTACCTAAACTTGCTTATTTGTACCCTATGACTATCATTAAGTGTTGTACCTTATGATTCTTGACGAACGAATCTCTTCTTTTATGTACACGGAGAGCGTGTGCACCAAAGACAAATTCCTTGTGTGTCCAATCACACTTGGCCAATAAAGAATTCTATTCTATTCTCAGGAGGGTTAAAACTGATTTAACCCAAAATCTTAATTGAACCCGACTCCAAAATCTTTTAACAATTAAATAGGCAGCCACACAAATGCAAGAGTGCAACATGTTAAAAGGGGTAAAAAAAAAAATATTATTAATTAAATTTGTACCAGGAGGTGGCAATAGAGAGCAGGGTTTCACTTTCCCAGGCAAAAAAAACTCTTCCCCAAAAGCTTATACAGGTAGTCCTCAATTTACAATGTTTCGTTTAACGACCGTTTAAAGTTACAACCGCATTAAAAACATGATTTACGACCGTTCTTCAGAGTTATGACCTTTGTGGTGATTCGCTTAACTTCTGTGGCAAGAAAAGTTGTAAAATGTCTCGCTTAACAACATGTATTTTGGGCTCAATGGTGTTTGTAAATTGTGGATTACCTGTACTAACTCTGGTTGAATAAAACACGGTTCCTAGCTCTGCAGAAAATACTGTGCCTAAGACAAGATGCAGCTAATCCTCAACTTGCGACCACAATTGTGCTCGAAATTTCCAGTTGAATGAGTTTTGCCCTGTTTTATGACTTTTCTTGTCACAGTCGTTAAGCGAATCACTGCAGTTGTTAAGTTAATAACTCGGTTGTTAAGTGAATCTGGTTTCCCCATGGACTTTGCTCATCCGAAGGTCGCAAAAGGGGAATCACTTGACCCCGGGGACACTGCGACTGTCATAAATATGAGTCAGTTGTCAAGCATCCAAATTTTGATCATGTGACCATTGGGTGGGATGCTGCTAACTTTAAGAACTGCAGTGATTCACTTAACAACCGTGGCAAGAAAGGTAAAAAGGCAAAATTCACTTCACCACTTAGCAACAGAAATTTTGGGCTCCATTGTGGTCGTAAATCAAGGATTATTTATATTGTGTTTTTACTGTGGCCCCGATTGTGCAAAGGGAAGAGAATTCTCCCAATCTGACTTGGCTTTGATCTCTGCGATCTGGCCACATAATACAGGGAATCCTCGACACGACTGCTGTGGAGCTGAAAATTTCTTGTCACTAAGCGAGACAGTGGTTAAGCGAATTCTCCCCCAATCTTAGGACTTTTTTTGCCAAAGTTGTTAAGTGAATCGTTAAAAGGAGCCTGTGTAGCGTAGAGGGCTAATGCCTCCTACTAAAGGCAGCAATTAACACCAGCTGCCTGTAATTTCTCTGAGTTCAATCCCAGGCAGGCTCAAGGTCGACTCAGCCTTCCATCCTTTCTAAGGTGGGTAAATTGAGGACCCAGTTTGTGGGGGCAATAAGCTGACTTTGTATAAATATAAATATGCAAAAGTATGAAGGCTGTTGCTTAATGCATTGTAAGCCGCCCTGAGTCTCCGGAGAAGGGCGGCATATAAATCAAATTAAAAACAAAAAAAAACAAAACTTGTTAAGTGACTCTAGCTTCCCCCAATGATTTTGCTTATCAGATGGTCGCAAAAGGGGCCCCAGGGACACTGTGACCGTCATAAATATGAGTCCGTTTCCAAGTGTCTGGATTTTCATCACGTGACCATGGGGATATACTGCCATGGTCATGAGTGCAAAAATCAATCCCAAGTCACTTTTTTCAATGCTATTGTAACTTTGGTCATTAAATGAACGGTTGTAAATCGAGAAGTCCCTGTGTACAAATGTAAAAATATCATCCGGAGCAGAGAAAATGACCCACAGATGTTTATGGGCAGCCCGGATGAGTTTTAGTGGAGTTCAAATCCAGCCAAAAGATTTTAAGTGTGAACAACAGTCATAAAACAGGTTTCTTTCAGTGCCATAGTAACTAGGAAGAATCACTAAATGAACTGTTGTAAGTCGAGGACTATCTGTAATTCAGCCCCGGGTTGGGCAAAAGGATGAGAATTCTCTAAATCTGACTTGCCTTGGATTTCTGCATGATTGCTGTCCTTGTAATGCTGTTTCTTTTTTTTTTTAAAAAAATATGGATCGATGCCCTTGTCCGCCTTGGCATGGTTGAACCCTCAGCACAGATTGAAGCTCCGCTGGATGGGACAGCGCGGGGGAATCATCCGGACAAATGTTCCCGTTGGAATCTGCCAACCACGGAACAAATGCCACGGAACAAATCACAGGATTTCCAAGTTTTGTCTCTCGGCGAGCGCCTGGGACGTTCGTTTTCATCCGAATCAAAATCCTGCCTTAAGAATTAGGACTTGGCAGAAATGTGCCAGGATGTGGGCAGCATTAGCCCGTATTACCTGGGTATCACCTGTTTGTGTGTGCATGTGTATCAGTGGTGAAATGCTACTGGTTCGTTCCGTTTCAATCGAACCAGTCGTAAAGAACTACCGGTTCTTAAAAATGCTTTAATAGGTAGTAAAAAAAGACTTTTAAAAGGTAAAAAAAAGTTCCAATGATCACAGCTGTGGCATGCGATCGTTGGAGCCTTTTTTTTACGGGGGTGGAGGGGCCCGTTTTGAAAGAAAGAGAGGGAGGGAGGGAGGGAAAAAGGAGAGGAAGGAAGGACTACAAACCTGGCACTAGACGCAGCTTCAGAGGATAATCCAACGCTGGAAGGGACATGGAGGTCATCTAGTCCAACCCTGCTCCAGCATGCTGGCTGGGGGATTCTGGGAAGTTGAAGTCCACCCATCTTAGAGCATGCTGGCTAGGGAATTCTGGGAGTTGAAGTCCACACCTCTACAAATGGCCAAGGTTGAGAAAAACTGATTTAAACCAATGGCAGCTTTAATCCGGAGGTCAATTTTACTGGCCTTTTCAAGGAAGCCATCACAACCCACCAAGAAACTGATAGTGAGAGTTTTTTTGTGTTCTTAGCACCCTGAGTCCCGTTTGAAAAGTGGGCAGTCTCCCCCCACCCCACACAACTGATTTAATCAATAAATTCCATGGCACCAGCACCCGTCCCTGTACAGAATCCTAGCAGGGATCGTGGGAATTGCCCTTGGTTTAGAACATGCGCAGAGTGCATTTTCAACATTCCTGGGGAGTGACAAATTACATGCTATGATTGTGTCTTGAAATCTTCCTGCTAAGCCTTGCTGAAAAAGAATGGGAGATTCAGTAAAAGGATAAGTTTTTTTAATTGCTGGAAAGAATTAAATTAATTTTTGGGGTAAAGGACAGGACATCCGCCTTGTGCTTTGCTCCCGAAATCACAGGTAAAGAAAGATAAATCATCTCTTTATCTCCCTCTCTCTGCTAAGACTGTCATTTGTTCTTTGTTTTATTTATTTGTTTGTTTGTTGTTTCAAATTTTATACCGCCCTTCTCCCAGAGGACTCAGGGCGATGCACAGCCAACAATAAAACATACCATATACAAAATTTAAAAACAGTTTAAAAACATATTAAATAATGTAGCCCAGTGTATTAAAAATAAACCAACAGTTGAAATTCATGTTTAGGCCATCCCGGCTTGTTGGAATAAAAACGTCTTGAGGGCGCGGCGAAAGGTGCGTAGGTAAGGGATCATCTGTATCTCCGGGGGCAAATTGTTCCAGAGGGCAGGTGCCCCCACTGAGAAGGCTCTCCCCCTGGGGGTCGCCAGTCGACATTGTTTGACAGACGGCACCCTCAGGAGTCCCTCTCTGTGGGAGCGTATTGGCCGGTGGGAGGCTATCGGTGGCAGAAGGCAATCTCGTAAGTACCCAGGTCCTAAGCCATGGAGCGCTTTAAAGGTGGTCACCAACACCTTGAATCGCACCCGGAAGACCACCGGGAGCCAGTGCAGCTCGCGCAGGAGAGGTGTTACATGGGTGCGCCGTGTCGCTCCCATAATCGCCCACGTGGCCGCATTCTGGACCAGTTGGAGCCTCCGAGTGCTCTTCAAGGGGAGCCCCATGTAGAGAGCATTACAGTAGTCCAGACGGGCGGTGACGAGGGCATGAGTGACCGTGTGCAAGGAGTCCCGGTCCAGAAAGGGGCGCGACTGGCGAATCAGGCGAACCTGATAAAAAGCCCCCCTGGCCATGGCCGTCACATGATCTTCAAGAGACAGCCGCGCATCCAGGAGGACACCCAAGTTGCGAGCCCTGTCTGTGGGGGCCAAAATCTCACCCCCAATAGTCAGGGCGAATGGTACGGGAAATTACGTATTTCATTCCTTTTGCCCCTGGTGCTCCTGTATTGTTTTTAATCCTCTTACAGGAGGCGGTTTTATAAGGCTGTTCAACGTCAGCATGGATTAGAATGGTTGAGGAAATAAATGCATAATTTCATTGACCGCAGGGGGAGTGCTGGGAAAACTGGGGACTTGTTAGACTTTCAAATTGTTTTATATCTTGAAAAAAGAAAAAGCCGTATCTATCCTATGTTCCCCACCTTCCTTCCAAATGCTTTTCACACCCTTGGTTGTCTGTCTGCCTGCCTGTCTGCGTCTGTCTATCATCTATCATTTGTCTGCCTGCCCGCCTGCCTATCAGATCTATCTATCAATCTTATCTATCTATCTTATCTATCTCTTTATCTATCTTATCTACCTACCTCTACCATTTATATCTATCATCTACCATCTATCTGTATATATATCTCTGTCTATCTCTATATTTGTCTGTCTATCTGTCTAATATCTATCTATCCATCCATCTATCATTGTATCTATTCATATATCATTGTATCTATTCATCTTTGTATCTATCCATCTATCATCATATCTATCCATCTAGCATCGTATCCATCTATCATATCCATCCATCATCGTATCCATCTATCCATCTATCATCATATCCATCTATCCATCCATCATCGTATCCATCTATCATCGTATCCATCATCATATCCATCCATCATTGTATCTATTCATCTATCATTGTATCCATCTATCCATTCATCATCGTATCCATTCATCTATCATCATATCCATCCATCCATCGTATCCATCCATCATCGTATCCATCTATTATCATATCTATCCATCTATCATCATATCTATACATCTATCTATCATCAATCCAACTATCCATCCATCCATATTCTTCTGTTTAATCACAACAACAACCCTGTGAGGAGAGTTTGGCTGGGAGTCATTGGCTCACTGCCTTCCATGCCTAAGGTGGGACTAGAACTCACCACCTCCCAGTTTCTAGCCTGGTGCTTCGCATTTTGCTTCTGGGGACATAGAAAGTGAGAAAACCTCAGCCACCAGCTCAGGCGGATCCTGGGAAAGCAGCCTCAGAGTTAGGGAAGGGCTAGAAAATAAATGCTCTTAGAGGGCATTATGGGCGCTCCTGACAGTGTTTTTGTAGCCCTGAAATAAATTGGTGGTTTTTGTGGTTTAGATGGGCAGCATATCTGGAAGGCCTCTAGCTAGGGATGAAGCACTTGAAATTTCTGGTGGCCAGCTGTTCCACTGGTTAATTGTCCTCACTGTTAGGAAGTTGCTCCATAATTCTATGTTGCTTCTCTCCTTGATTAGTTTCCATCCATTGTTTCTTTTTCTTGCGTTCTGGTGCTTTGGAAAATAATTTGACCCCCTCTTCTTTGGGGCAGCCCCTCAAATATTGGAATATTGCTGTCATGTCCCCCCATAGTCCTTCTAGACTGGCCATACCCAGTTCTTCCTATGTTTTAGTCTCCAGGCCTTTAATCCTCTTAGTTGTTTTTCAACAACTTTTTTCTAATGTGGTGACCAAAACTGAATGCAAGTATTCCAGGTGTAGCCTTACTAAGGCTTTATAAAATGGTACTAATACGCCCAGTGATTTTGATTTTATGCCTCTATTTCTACAATCGTATTAGCTTTTTTGGGCTGGTTTTTGATGAAAGAGGATGAGGAGGAAGAAGAGAAGGAAAAAAAGGAAGGAAGGGAGAAGGAATGAAAGCAAATGAGGAGGAGGAGGAAGAAGAATGATAGGAGAAGACGGAGGGAGGGAGAGGAAGAAGCTGAAAATTGAGAACTAGAAATAGAGAATGGGAGAGGCGGAGGGAGAGGAAGGAAGGAAGAAAAGAAAGAGGAGGGAGGAGAGGGAGAAGAAGAGGAGGTTGTAAATCGAGGACTCCACTAAAAGTGGAGAAGGATGGGGAGGCTGAGGAAGAGGAAGAAAAAAGGAGGAGAGGGAGAAGGAAAAAAGGAAGGAAGGAGAAGGAATGAAGGCAAATGAGGAGAAGAGGAAGAGGAGGAAGAAGAATGATAGGAGAAGAAGAGGGGGGAGGGGAAGAGGTTGTAAGTCGAGGACTACAAGTGGAGAAGGATGGGGAGGCGGAGGAAGAGAAAGAAAAAAAGGAGGAGGAGAGGGAGAAGGAAGGAAGGAAGGAGAAGGAATGAAGGCAAATGAGGAGAAGAGGAAGAGGAGGAAGAAGAATGATAGGAGAAGAAGAGGGGGGAGGGGAAGAGGTTGTAAGTCGAGGAAGAAGAGGAGGGGGGAGGCGGAGGACGAGAAAGAAAGAAAAAGAAAGAAAAAGAGGAGGAGAGGAAAAAAGAAGGGGAAGAAAGAAGATATGATGATGTCAATGGCCCTCAGTCTTGCAGGCCCGCAAGGGAGAAGACGATGGGTCCTGGAGTACTGGGTGGATGATGGTTCATGCAGTCCTTCTGAAAACTCCCAACGCGCGCTTTGCCCGGGGAAACCCTTGAGCCTTCAAGCCCCGCCCATCCCCCCCCTCAAGCGCCCATTCGAGTTTCGAGCCACGCCGCGAGCGCTCATGGGAATTGCAGTCCCGCCGCTCCGGAAGGAGCCCTTCAGCCCTGCCGCCACGAACCCTCGAACTTCAGCTCCCGAGAGCCTCCGCGAGCGCGGAGGGGCGGGGACGCCGCGTCCTCCTCCTCCTCCTCCTCCTCCTCCTCCTGCCCCCTCCCCTCAGGGCGCGCAAAGCCTGCCGGGAGCGGCAGTCTCCCAAAGGCTGCTGCGCCGCTCTTTCCAACGGGGCGCGGGACTCGTTTCCCGGCGTGCCCCGCGCGCGGGGTGGGCGTTCCCGGCGGGCGTGGCCAAGCCTGAGGGAAGCCGGGCGGGCGAAGCGGGCCGAGCGAGCGAGGGAGGCTGAGGGGATGATGTCGGTGCGGGTGGCGGCCCCGCCGGCCGTGGAGCTGAAGGAGCTGGCCGGGCCTCTGGACAAGCCCGCCGCCGCCTCCAACGCCGTCTCCGCCGTCTCCGGGCCTTGCTCGCCGCCTCACGCCGAGCCCGGCCCGGCTTTGGCGGGCGAGAAAGCGGCGCCCCCGCCCGGCTCGGCTGCGGCCAAAGCCCCTCAGGCCTCGGCCATGAAGCGCTGCGAGCCGCCGCTCCGCCTCAGCGGCCACGGGGGCGACGGGGCGGGAGGGCCGCTGGGCGAGGCGCTGGTCAGCCCCGACGGGACCGTCACGGAGGCGCCGCGCACCGTCAAGAAGGTAGGAGGGTTGGTGGTGGTGGTGGTGTGGGGGGAACGGACTACAGCGCCCATCGTCCCCTGCCCTCCTTCTCTTCGGCCTGGTTGCGGAGGACCGGGCTGCCAGAATGGCTCCCCTATTTCTCCTGCCCGGGGGGGGGGCTGTTGGGGGGATGATGGGAGTTGTAGTCCCTGAGGGGGGGAAGGGTGCTCTCTGCAGCCTTGGGGGAGTTGGGGGGGTCTTTCAAGCCCGAGGGGCTCTGGGGGGTGAGATTGGGGGGGGTCTTGCCCTTTGTAAGGTTGGGGGGGGTGGAGGGTCTTATCTATGGAGTTTGGAGGGAGAGGGATGGGGGGGCGTCTTGCCCTTTGTAGACTTGGGGAGGGGGTGGAGGGTCTTTGCACTTGGGAGAGATCTGGGGGAGGGGGCGTCTTGCCCTATGCAGCCTGACGGAGGAGGGGGTATCGTGGGTCTTATCTATGGAATTTGGGGGGGGGAGATCTGGGGAGGGGGCGTCTTGCCCTTTGGAGCCTGGGGGTGGTGGTGGCATCGAGGGTCTTCCTATGAAGTCTTGGGGGTCTTTGCTGCCTGGGGGGAGATCCGAGGTCTTGCCCTTTGTAGCCTGGGGGGGTGGGGGTGGAGGGTCTTTCAAGCCTGGGGGGGGAGAGATCGGGGGTCTTGCCCTATGCAGCCTGATGGAGTGGGGGGGCATCGAGGGTCTATCTATGGAGTTTGGAGGGAGAGGGATCGGGGGGGGGCGTCTTGCCCTTTGTAGACTTGAGGAGAGGGTGGAGGGTCTTTGCACTTGGGAGAGATCTGGGGGAGGGGGCGTCTTGCCCTTTGTAGCCTGGGTGTGTGTGGCATCGAGGGTCTTCCTATGGAGTCTTGGGGGTCTTTGCTGCCTGGGGGGAGATCCGGGGTCTTGCCCTTTGTAGCCTGGGGGGGTGGGGTGGAGGGTCTTTCAAGTCTGGGGAAGGGTCTGTGGAGTCTGGGGGGAGGGGGTGGAGATCGGGGGGGGGGTCTTGCCCTCTCTGCAGAATCCCGTGGAGAGATGGGGGGGTCTTGCTCTTTGTAGATTTGGGGCTTGGGCTGGAGGGTCTTTGCAGCCTGGGTGGGCATTGAGGGTCTTGGGGGGGATGTTCGGGGGTCTTTGCCACTGGAGGGGTCGGGGGTCTTGCCTTCTGCAGCCTAGTGGGGGGAGGGGGTGGGGAGAGGGTCTTTGCAGCCCCAGGGAGAGATCGGGGCTCTTGCCCTTTGTAGACTTGGTGAGGGGGTGGAGGGTCTTTGCAGTGGGAGAGATCTGGGGAGGGGGCTCTTGCCCTTTGTAGCCTGGGGGGGCATCAAGGGTCTTCCTTTGGAGTCTTGGGGGAGGGTTTGGGGGTCTTTGCTGCCTGGAGGGGTCGGGAGGTCTTGTCTTCTGCAGCCTGGGAGGGGGAGGGTTGAGGGTCTTTGCAGCCTGGGGGGAGATCCGTGGTCTTGCCCTTTGCAGACTTGTGGGGTGATGGTAGTGGAGGGTCTTTGCAAAGGGGGTGATCAGAGGTCTTCTCCTTTTCAGGCTTTGGGGTGAGGGGGAGGATGGAGGGTCTTTGCAGCCTGGGGGCAGATCAGGGATTTTGCCCTTTGTAGCCTGGAGGGGGTCGAGGGTCTTTCTTTGAAGTCAGGGCTGTGTGTGTGTGTGTCGAGGGTCTTTGCAGCCCAAGTGGGGCTGTGGATCTTGCCTTCTGCAACCTTGGGGGAGGATCTGAGGGTCTTTGCAGTCTAGGGGAGATTGGGGTCCTTTGTAGCCTCAAGTGGAGGGGGGGGTCAGAGAGTCTTTGCAGCGGCTGTGGGTTGGGGATCTTGCCCACTACAGCTGGGAGAAGTTGCGGGTCTTGCAGCCCATGCTTCCTCCTGAGCATGGTCAGAAAGGGGACAGTTGTCCAAAGAGCCCCTACCCTGATATCAAACCTGTCTGTCCCGTTTCCCCCCCCCTCCCCCCGGCTTGCTGACCCCCTTTTGAGTCCCTATTCCTGTGACCTGAAGCCACCTCTGTCTTCTGCCTGTCTCCTGTGGTCCTTGGCACCTTCTCCGAAGGAAAAGCATCCCTGCTTGGCATTGTCCAGCTGGCATTGTTCCAAGCATGCCAGCAGCCCCACTTGGCAGTACCACTGGGGCTTCAGTGTGCTAAGCATGGACAGGCTCCTCTTCAGAACAGTTTCTTCAGAAGCTTCCCCTTGGCATCTAAGTATTTCTTCTAGCTCAGCGTGAAGAGCAATTGTATGCATTAGTTTTATTCAATGTATATGCCGCTTGTTTCATTGTGGCTCTGGGAATAAGAGAGAGAGCTAGAAGTTAAGGCACCAGGCTAGAAAACAGGAGGTGGTGAGTTCTAGTCCTGTCTTAGGCATGTCTTAGGCTTGATAACTTCGGGCCAATAACCAGGAGACAATGAGTTCTAGTCCCACTTTAGGCATGAAAACCAACTGGGTGACATTGGGCCAATCCCTCCCTCTCTCAGCTTTGCTGTCCCTTAAATTACATCGTGGTTAGTCGATTCTAAAGCATGTTTTGGTGGAATCTATATTTGGGAATCTTCAAGTTTTTCTTCCCTAACATTTTCTGAGGCTCTGTACCCGTCCACTTCATTACAGCCCAAGCAGAAAAAAATAGAGACCTGGGTACAACATACTTAACTCAGGAAGCCTTCAAACCTTCCGCGGTCCAATATTTGAAGGGCTGCCCCCAAAAAGAGGGGGTCCACCTATTCTCCAAAGCACCGGAGGGCAGGACAAGAAGCAACGGATGGAAAATAATCAAGGAGAGAAGCAACTTAGAACTGACAGTGCGAATAATTAATTAATGGAACGGATTGCCTCCAGAAGTTATGGGTGCTTTAACACTGGAGGTTTTTAAAGAAAAGATTGGACACAACCATTTGTCTGAAATAGTTTAGGGCCTCCAGCTTGAGCCGGGGGGGGGGGGGGGGGGGTTGGACTAGAAGACCTCCAAGGTCCCTTCCAACTCTGTTATTCTGTTAAAAGTCATCCTAACTATATTTTGAATACCAGCGAAAGTTTCCCAGCACCTTCTAAGCTTCCGCAGGATTCTTTCCCAGAAGAAAGAATGAAAGGAAAACAGGTGGAAGCCTCAGGAGGGATTTTACTGTTGAATAACCGAAGATAAGACTTCAGGAATGTTGCTTCGCCTGATAAGAAAGTGTCTTATCTTTCTTTTTTTACCCCCTGGTTCTCAGGGTTAAGAAGCTAGTCTGAGAACGACGTTTGCAACTCAAAAAACAACTGTTTTATGATTGAAGCCCCATATACTTGGAATTTCAAGTCTACGTGCGGGAACTGAAAGCTGTGAAACTTTGGGATAAGAGGAAAGGGATATAATGGCTACTCGGATGTTGTGCCGGTTGGAGGGACTGGGGGTGAGAGGCACCGTTTTACGGTGGTTCTCCTCCTACCTCTCCGACCGGTCGCAATCTGTGTTGACAGGGGGGCAGCGGTCGACCCCGAGGCGCCTAATGTGTGGGGTGCCACAAGGGTCGGTCCTCTCGCCCCTTCTGTTCAACATTTATGTAAAGCCGCTGGGTGAGATCATCCATGGTTTTGGGGTGGAATTCCATCAGTACGCTGATGACACTCAGCTGTACATTTCCACCCCAGACCACCCCAACGATGCCGTGGAAGTGATGTCCCAGTGCCTTGAAGCTGTGCGGGTCTGGATGGGGAGAAACAGGCTTCGACTCAACCCCTCCAAGACCGAGTGGCTGTGGCTGCCGGCGTCCCGATGTAGCCAACTGACTCCATCGTTGGTTATTGGGGGCGAATCATTGGCCCCCACGGAAAGGGTGCGCAACTTGGGCGTCCTCCTGGATCCACGGCTGTCATTAGAGGATGATACGACAGCTGTGGCCAGGGGGGCTTTTTATCAGGTTCGCCTGATACGCCAGTTGCGCCCCTTTCTAGATCGGGACTCCCTGCGCACAGTCACTCAGGCGCTCGTCACACCTCGCCTGGACTACTGTAATGCTCTCTACATGGGGCTCCCCTTGGGATGCATCCGGAGGCTTCAACTGGTACAGAATGCGGCCGCGCGGGGGATTATGGGAGCGACAGGGCGCTCCCATGTGACACCTCTCCTGCGTGAGCTGCATTGGTTGCCGGTTGATTTCCGGGTGCGTTTCAAGGTGTTGGTAATCACCTTTAAAGCGCTCCATGGCTTAGGACCAGGGTACTTACGGGACCGCCTTCTGCCACCTATTCCCTCCCACCGGCCGGTTCGCTCCCACAGAGAGGGCCTCCTCAGGGTGCCGTCAGCCAGACAGTGTCGGCTGGCGACCCCCAGGGGGAGAGCATTCTCTGTGGTAGCCCCCACCCTCTGGAACGATCTTCCTCCAGATCTGAGAACTATCACTGACCTCCGGACCTTTCGTCGGGCGTTGAAGACTTATTTCTTCCAACTTGCTGGACTTGCCTGATCCCTCCTATTTTTAATATACTTTTAAATATTTGTAAATATTTTTAAATATTTTAAATTCTAAATTATTTTAAATTATCTAAATTCTTAGAGTTTTAGTGTTTATTCGATATATTTCAGCCTAAATTTATATGGACTTTTAGTACGTTTTAACTCTGTATTGTTATTGGTTTTTTAATTGGCTGCTCACCGCCCTGAGTCCGGAAGGAGAAGGGCGGTATAGAAATTTGATAAATAAATAAATAAATAAATAAATCAGCGAAGCGTTTCACACCCCAAAGAAAAGAAGTCCAGTTGCCGTGGCTCAACTTCCAGGCAATCTCTGTCCAGTGTTTCTCAACCTTTTAAGGTGGGTGGACTTCAATTCCCAGAATTTCCTTTGGGCTAGGGAATTCTGGGAGTTGAAATCTGCCCATCTTAAAGTCATCAAAGTTGAGAAACACTGATCTATGTAAAAGAATAGAATGGAATAAAAGAGAATAGAATAGAATAAGGGATAGGATGGGTTAGAATAGGGAATAGAATAGAATAAGGAATAGAATAGAATAGAATAGAATAGAATAGAATAGAATAGAATAGAATAGAATAGAATAGAATAGAATAGAATAGAATAGAATAGAATAGAATAGAATAGAATAGAATAGAATAGAATAGAATAGAATATTGTATATTGCCTAAGTGTGATTAGATACACAAGGTCATTATAGCCATTACTGTATCATCCCGGCAAATCCAAAGAAGATATTTACATCCAGTCATTCTTAATATACAGTACTTCTAATAGGTTGGATTCACACAATGGTGGACCCTTAAATCTGGGTTCACACAACCCAGTTGCTGTGAACTGATTTCCCCTAACCCCAAATCACAGTCTACCCTGGCCATTGAATGTGGCATCTCACATTGTGCCGGAATATGATATGAGCAATGTTCCACTCGGAGCTTTGGGAAACGGATCAGGTTTGGTTTCCAAGTAAACCACCTCTCATCCTAGCACCGTATATCATTCAAACACGGCCTTGATGCCGTAGCTGGTTGGAGGTGAGTCATGCATGACTGGGTGTACCTGCGATGAGTTGTTAACACAGCTGCAAGAAGGCTACAACGGGTAGTCCGTAAGACTTCCTGTAGGATTTGTGACTGCAGTTGAGCCCCAGATTTCTCTGGCTGAGCAAGACAGTTGTTAAAGTGAGCTTCGCCCCCATTTTACGACCTTTCTTGTCCCCGTTGTTAAGCGAATAACTGCATTTTTAAGTTAGGAACCTGATTGTTAAGCGAATCCGGCTTCCACATTGACTTGGCTGGCCAGAAGGTCGCAAAAGGGGCTCATGGGACCCCCGGGGACACTGCAACCGTCGTAAATACGAGTCAGTTGCCAAACATCCGGATTTTGATCACGTGACTCACAGGGAGCCACCTTTTCCATTGCTGTTGTAACCTTGAGCGGTCGCTAAACGAATCTTACTGTACCAGTAAGATTTACGACTGCCGCCGAGCCCAACATTTCTGTGGCTAAGCAAGACAGCTGTTAAATGAGCTGTGACCCGTTTTACGACCTTTCTTGTCCCCGTTGTTAAGCGAATCGCTGCAGTCGTTCAGTTAGTAACGGTTACTAACCGAATCTGGCTTCCCCTTTGGCTTTGCTTGTCAGAAGGTCGCCAAAGGGGAATCACGTGACACACACACCCCCCACTCCCCCCGGGATCCTGAGTCCGTCGTAAATACGAGTCTGTAGCCAAGCGTCTGAGTTTTAATCACATCACCATGGTCGTAAGTGCGAAAAACGGTCATAAGTCACTTTTCTCAGTGCCGTTGTGGCTTCGAACAGTCTGTAAACGAATAGTTGAAGATGGCCTGTATTGAGGAGGTTTGTAGATACAATCTCTACTTTGAGAGGGTTTTGGGGGTAAATAAGGGCAGTTTGAGGGGCAGTTGTCAGCCTCCCCCCGCCCCCCCCAAATATTCTGTAAGATGTCATGTCAGCCAATATCGCTCTACCCCTTCTTTTTCCTTCCTTTTCCCCTTTTATTGGGTTTGAGGCGGGGGTAGGAGGTCTCCCTGAAGCAACGTGCTTCCATTGAGCCCCTCCCTCAAAAGACCCAAATTGTGGTTTTGCGGTTTTGGGGAAATCGCAGGCTTGTCCTTCTTGGTAGAAACCTCTCAAATTGCTAGGTAGTTTCCCATGGGCAGCTCTCTTTTAGGGTGACTCCACACGCCATAGAAATAGCACGGGAAGCCGAACCCTATTTCTGGAGAAAATTAAATAGCCAATGACTTGAGTCTTTCTGAGGATTGAAGGCAGCCAGTTAGATTTGGGAAGTCCACGTGGGCCCATTGCTGCCACGGGGGAATATCGGACGTGGCTGGCTGAGCATGATGGGAGCTGTGGGACTAATAGAGTTGGGGTCCTGGGTGCCCTCTGAGCTTTTTTTTTTTTTAATTGATTTATATGCTGCCCTTCTCCGGAGACTCAGGGCGGCTTGCAATGCGTTAAGCAATAGCCTTCATCCTTTTGAATATTTAGACAAAGTCAGTTTATTGCCCCCACAAACTGGGTCCTCAATTGACCTACCTTAGAAAGGATGGAAGGCTGAGTCAACCTGGAGCCTGGTGAGATTCAAACTTACTAATTGCAGACAGCTGGTGTTAATCACAATGCTTTTAGTCTGCTGAGCTACCAGGCTTGGTGATTTTCTTGCAGATGCCTCTCTGCCCAACTAGGCGAGGGAGTAACTTTATCGTCACTTTGAATGTACCCTAATCGCCATACATTAAAATGAAATTTCGTTGCATCGCACAGGGCTCTCTCAAAGAGCCACCACCTCCAACGTACGCTATATAAACATGACAAAAATACATCAACAAACACAACATTATTTATGTACCCCACATATATTATATGACACAGAAAAACAGCACAATCTAGTTCAGATGTATCCATGCACATGGCCAAAACCCCCACAAAAAAACGAATCTCGCGAGTTTACCAGACGGATGGCCTAGGGAACAAAGCTGTTGCAGAATCTGGAAGTGTTACTGGATCGCAGAAGGGTAGAACATTTTGAGAAGAACTTGTCCCCAGTCTTTGGCAGCTGGATAAAAACCGTTGATAAAAACCGAATAAAATATCCTAGAGAGAGAGAGAGATAGGGAAACCTTCACAGAAGATATAACCAAGGTTTGAATTAATTGAAATAACCAGCATCACAAATATTCCAGTATTCAGTTTAGTTTATTTACTTCATTAAATAAGGCAGCGGTCTCCAAACTTGGCAACAGTTTAAGACTTGTGGACTTCAACTCCCAGAATTCCCCAGCCAGCATCTGAAGTCTTAAAAGTTGCCAAATTTAGGGACCCCTGGAATATTCCATTGAGCTGAGCTAGCCTGGGGCGGTGGGAGGGAGGGGATTATTTTGCCCCACGTTATCTATAGCAAAAATCGTTTGGCACAGGGTCATCCCATAACAATACAAGTTAACATTTTGGCATATCCTCTTAATTTATAAACCCCAGTTGAACAATGTGTTTATAGAAGGAATAAATATTAATCTTTGCGGGGTGTTGCACAGTTCCTGGCTATCAAACGCCTGTCAAAATTACCGGGATAAAGATTGATGCGGCGCTGCGGTTTAGAATTAAAATGTAGATCCACTCTGCTGCTTTAAAAGCACTACTTGGGACTGAATGTCGAAAGATGCAGAAGGCTTTTTATTGAAATAGTTATTTCACTCACTGCAAATGATGTTGCCTGGTTGCTGAGGAACAGAAAACTTGTTTTAATAAACCCGAAGCTAAAAAAAAATCTGCTTAAGATGATCTTGCAAGTGGTGTGATTCAGAACCTGGGGCTGAAAAGCCAAGGTTTTTCGTCTCTGCGCATCTTGTGATTAGACCAGTGCATTCCATTTCCTGCTGCCAGCTTAAACATGCTAACATAAAATAAATTATTGGGAGGGGGGAACCTTAGAATTGGTTATATTATGGTGTGGAGTCCTGAGGCTTCCAGAACTTAACTGGACACGAATCTTTAATCAATCGGAAGGAATTCCTACCTAGATTACAACATTCAAACTCGGCAACTTTAAGATGGGTGGACTTCAACTCCCAGAATTCCCTAGCCAGTATCTTAAAGTTGTCCTAGAACATTCCCCGGTCTTCATTTTCACAGCAGTAGAAAGATTAGCTTTTCTATACCTTGCATCTGTTCAGGCTTGGAAAATATTGTAGAATAGAATATATAGAATAGAATGTTCTTGATTGGCCAAGTGTGATTGGACACACAAGGAACTTGTACATACAAGCAACAAAGTGATTAAATCCATTTTTGGCTATCCAAAGTTCTCTGCTGGTATTGTGTTGCTTATTTTTTCCGTTGCAGGTCAGAAGTGACATGAACCGTTAACCTCTGCTGGAAAATATAAATGCAGAAATTATATGTGTGATGAATGTTTGCCTTTGGACAAACTTTTGACACCCTGGAATGAATTGGTGAGGTCAAATATGGCCTGTCACTCAAAATCCTGCCTGTTACTTGATCTCAGATATATATATATATATATTTATATAAATACTTTGGAGGTTAAAGGCTCTTGAACCCACTGCCCTCGGGGGGGGGGGGGTGTTTGCCGCAGTTAAATGGTTGAGCCTCTGCCATCAAGTATTTGCAGAGAATACAGGTGGTCCTTGACTTACGACCATAATTGAGCCCAGAGAGGGGGTCAGCCTCTTCTCCAAAGCACCTGAAGGCAGGAGAAGAAGCAATGGATGGAAACTAACTACGGAGAGAAGCAACCTGGAACTAAGGATAATTTTTCCTTACAATGAAACAATTAACCAGTGGAACTGCTTGCCACCGGAAGTTGTGGTTACTCCAACACTGGAGATTTTACAGAAGAGATTGGACAGCCCTTTGTCTGAAATGGTTTAGGATCTCCTGCTTGGGTTGGACTAGAAGACCTCCGAGGTCCCTTCCGGTTCTATTCTAATTCTGATTCATCTCGGGGGATTGCAAAGAGGCTCAGCTAAGTAGGCCCAAGATTAAACCCGCAAGGCCTTCTCGGGTTTTGGGCCCACTCAGTTTAGAGGACATCCTTATTTTGAGACCCAAATGTAGCGTCAGGAAACAGTTACCTGCATTTTGGGTTTTTAATCCTGCGTTCTTGTTTGTGTTCGTTCAGACGACATCGCGCAGAGGCCTCTCACCTCACCCTGCGGCTGCGCATAAAACTGCCATTTCTGTTCTTCATTGCCATTGGGATCTTATTTCTCTGCTGTGGCAACTTGGAAGGGATGTGAAGTCCCAACTCCCAGGATTCCCCACAGCTGGCTGGAGAATTCTGGGAGTTGAAGTCCACACCTCTTCAAGTTGCCAAGGTTGAGAAATACTAAACAAATGGCAGTGTCTGTGTCTGTCTGTCCGTTTTTGTCACTCTTGTCTGTCTTTCTGTTTGTCTTTTTTCCTTCCTTCTCTTCTTCCCTCTTTTCCTTCCTTCACTTATCCATTCCTGCTTTCCCTTGAATATTGAATATTCATTTTGCAGGAAGGAAGTGGGCCGTTTCAGCCAGCCATCTGCCCTAATTGTATTAGGCATCATCTTCAGCTCCCTGCTGTGATTTTTAAAGGGAAACATTTCTCTCATCCTGTTACTTTGAGGAGATTTAAATGATCCAGAGCTAGATCCAGGGGAGAAGCCAACAAAAGAATTCAGTTGTTCTCCTTTGAAGGGGTTTGTCTGCCTTCTGGCTGTCTTGCATTTTAGGAGTTGACTCCACATTGGCTACAAACAGGATGCCCCTGTTTGGATTTGCATGCCTTGGAGACAACTGGTCACAGGAGGCCCAAAGAACCCTCTCTCAGATAACCTGCTCCTTTTGAAGTCAGGAGGTTTTATCTAAACTGGTGCCATCTTCATATTTCCAGCCCTTTTAATGGGCAGGTGATTGCAGAGGCCATGGGGGTTAAAATCTGATCTGTGCTTATCTCAGCTTTACACGGCTTCCCAAAAAGAGTTGAGCACCTATTTTATGTACCGGAGAATTAACCTGTGAGATTAGCACGGGGAGCCAAGCTCTGAGTAGAAATGATATTTTGTCGTGTTTTTGTTTTTTTTAAAAATCTCTACATGCAGAAATTGAATCCAGCGGCTTCCCAGTCTGACAGTAATTTCTCAGTAGTTGCATCTCCTCAAGCTGGCAGGCGGGTTTCTTGACAAGCCAGGCTTGCCAAGTGAGAATCTCAGAGTCTCATAAATCTAACTCTTGAAATCTTTGACCCATGTTAGTCATCCTGCCCAAGCTATGGGCTTTAGAAAGGGGCTATCCATCACATCCCTGGACTTCTTGCTTGCTTGCTTTCCCTCTCTTTCTTGCTTTCCCTCTTTCTCTATCTGCCTGCCTGCCTCCCTTCTTTCTTGCTTGCTTTCCCTCTTTATCTCCCTCCCTCCCTAAATAATTAATTAATTAATTCATTCATTCCAGTTCTTTTTTTGTTGCTTGCTTGCTTGTTCCCAGAATTCTCCTTCCTCCCTCCCCCCTTTCTTTCTTTCTTTCTTTCTTTCTTTCTTTCTTTCTTTCTTTCTTTCTTTCTTTCTTTCTTTCTTTCTCTCTTTCTCTCTTTCTCTCTTTCTTTCTTTCTCTCTTTCTCTACCTCCCTCCCTCCCTTCTTCCTTCCTTCCAGTTCTTTCTTCCTTCCAGTTCTTTCTTTCTTTCTTTCTTTCTTTCTTTCTTTCTTTCTTTCTTTCTTTCTTTCTTTCTTTCTTTCTTTCTTTCTTTCTTTCTTTCCTATTCATCCCTCCCTCCCTATCTGTTTCTCCTTCAATATCTGTACTTCAGTCAAACTGTGGAGTCCTTGATATTCTCTGAGGCTGTTGCAGGTGTTACCCAACATGGTAACATCATCAGTCTGAGTGTGGGGTTCGTTCCCTGTTAAGATATAGTCAGTCAAGGCCCTGCCGCGGGTAAATCCCCTCCATCACCTGCAAAACTGGCAGGGCAAGCTCTGGCATGTAACCAGGGTCCAAACTCCACACTTATGCTCCCTGTGATGATGTAACCTGGGTAATAACCCATTTATTACCCATTTTATTGGGTAATAAAATGTCTGTGAGCAAACCACACTCCCGCTTCGAAGACTCCATTTATTTATTTCATTTCTACAGCCGCCTGTCTGACACGCAGCACTCCAAGCGGCCAGATACATCCGAGCTTTTAAAAATTGCTTTCCCCAAACCTGCCCCAACCCTCCCTGCGTGCTGAGAGACGTTTCCTAGCCTGGTCTGCTGAGGTTGGGGGTTAGATTGTTTTAAAAAACGCCAGACCCCTGTTTGACACCATGAGATCTGGGCCCCACGTAGAGGAGGGGAGGAAGGGCAACGTTACAGAAGGCAGCCCTAAACCGTGGCTTGCCCAGCGCAGTCCTGGGATGGGGGAAGATAGGAGGGCATTTGGACCTCACCTGAACCATGGCGACGTTGGTCCGGGGTTGTCATCAAGAGGCCAATCTTTCAGAGGGCACCTAATTAAAAGTGTAACTGTCAAATTTGATTAAGGTCCAGCAGCACGATTCATCTTAAATAGACCGTTTTTTAAAAAATGCACCATTAGAAGCGAATGCCTGCTGCAGCATTAACGGATGGTCTGTTGGATCAAGGCATAAGATCCCCCCAGACCCCTTCAGTGGGCAGCCTGGCCTTCCTCTCCCACATCTGGAGGCTGCCAACTCTGAGAAACACTGCCATCCTATTCTATTCCATTCTATTCCATATTTTCTATTCTATTCTATTCTATTCTATTCTATTCTATTCTATTCTATTCTATTCTATTCTATTCTATTCTATTCTATTCTATTCTATTCTATTCTATTCTATTCTATTCTATTCTATTCTATTCCTTATTCTATTCCTTATTCTATTCCTTATTCTGTTCTATTTCTTATTATTCTATTCTATTCTATTCTATTCTATTCTATTCTATTCTATTCTATTCTATTCTATTTTGTATTCTGTATTCTCTTCTATTTTTTATTCTATTTTCTGTTCTATTCTGTTCTATATTCTATTCTATGTTCTATTCTATGTTCTATCCTTATCTATCCCTTCTATTCTATTAATGGTCCTAAATGAACGGTCAAGGACTAGCCAAACGACTCCTGAGTTCTCCACCATTCGACTGATGCTCTCTTTCTGGATTTAATTTCCACCTGACTTCAGCATTTCTGACCCCCGCAGAATCCTTGTGAGAATAGCTGCCATAAAAGCCCAAAGGACAGAGAGTTATCTATGTCTCCCTGACAAAAAGCCTGGAGATTCTTAGGAGAGCCAAATCGTGGAAAATTCCTGAATGGGGACTCAGAGGAGGCACTTCAGGCTAGAGTGGAAATTTTAAAAGTAACCTTGGTAACCATTATCATTTCAATAGGCCTCCCTACCTAGGCAAACCGGTTGCCTTCAGCTGCAACCTTTGTGTCTGGAGCCAGTATCTGTTCATCAGTGGTTAGACTGGCAACGGGGCTGGGGGGGGGGGGGGCGGCTGGTTCCCTCCCTGATCGGTGCTAGCAAATGGCCCCCATAGGGAGCTGCAGAGAGCTGCGTTAATACTATAGAGGTCTCCAGAAAGAAAGCAGGCTGCTTCTATTCCAATTTTTTTTCCAAAAAAAAAAAATCTGTATTCATGTGTTCTGCTAAAAAGAGATGGAATGGAACATGGAATGGAATAGAATGTAAAAAGAACAGAGCAAACTAGAATAGCATGTAGATAGAATAAGAAGAATAAGGAATTAAACAGAGTAGAATAGAATAGAACAACATAGTTGGAAGGGACCTTGGAGGTCTTCTAGTCCAACCCCTTGCTCGGGCAGGAAGCCCTGTACCATTTCAGACACATGGTTGTCCAATCTTGTTAAAAACCTCCAATGTTGGAGCACTCACAACTTCTGGAGGCGAAGTTCTGGCATCTTTAGTGGAAAGCAGAGCCATGTTTTGAGATGGGTGGGACTTCAACTCCCAGAATTCCTTGGCCAGCCATGTTTTGAGATGGGTGGACTTCAACTCCCAGAATTCCCCGGCCAGCATGATTTAAGATGGGTGGGACTTCAATTCCCAGAATTCCCTGGCCAGCATGATTTGAGATGGGTGGACTTCAACTCCCAGAATTCCCCGGCCAGCATGATTTAAGATGGGTGGACTTCAACTCCCAGAATTCCCCGGCCAGCATGATTTAAGATGGGTGGGACTTCAATTCCCAGAATTCCCTGGCCAGCATGATTTGAGATGGGTGGACTTCAACTCCCAGAATTCCCCGGCCAGCATGATTTAAGATGGGTGGACTTCAACTCCCAGAATTCCCCGGCCAGCATGATTTAAGATGGGTGGGACTTCAATTCCCAGAATTCCCCGGCCAGCATGATTTGAGATGGGTGGACTTCAACTCCCAGAATTCCCCGGCCAGCATGATTTAAGATGGGTGGACTTCAACTCCCAGAATTCCCCGGCCAGCATGATTTAAGATGGGTGGACTTCAACTCTCAGAATTCCCTGGCCAGCATGATATAAGATGGGTGGACTTCAACTCCCAGAATTCCCTGGCCAGCATGATTTGAGATGGGTGGACTTCAACTCCCAGAATTCCCTGGCCAGCCATGTTTTGAGATGGGTGGACTTCAACTCCCAGAATTCCCTGGCCAGCGTGATTTAAGATGGGTGGACTTCAACTCCCAGAATTCCTCGGCCAGCATGATTTAAGATGGGTGGACTTCAACTCCCAGAATTCCCCGGCCAGCATGATTTAAGATGGGTGGACTTCAACTCCCAGAATTCCCTGGCCAGCCATGTTTTGAGATGGGTGGACTTCAACTCCCAGAATTCCCTGGCCAGCGTGATTTAAGATGGGTGGACTTCAACTCCCAGAATTCCCCAGCCAGCCATGTTTTGAGATGGGTGGACTTCGACTCCCAGAATTCCCCAGCTAACTCATCCTTTTTCAGAGTAATAATTATCCTACTCAAACTCTTTTAAGTGTTGGTGGAAAGATGGCGGGGAAACAAATTGGAACCATGGCAAAGGAACAAAGCCCACCCCAACTGCACAATCTGTGTTTGTTCTCCTGGCTGACATTCCCCAAGCGAGCTGCCTGTCTTTCCTCCTTCCCCTTTTTTCTCCCAGGGTTTTTGTCGCTGGGGCTGATGAATCAGGCAGCAAAGGCACCGATTGTTCTCTGCACCCGTCTGTGTGTTTTCCTTTTCCTCCCGCAGGGCTGGCTGCCTCTTTATCCCTTTGCAGGTTTTCTCCACCCTAGTAGAGCCCTTGTAAATTATTTCATCCATGCCCCTGAAGTTCTCTTTTATCTCAAGTCAGGCTCTGTTATCCTGGGGTTTCAGATTGGCCAAGCACGAGATAAGCCACATGCCGGTCTTTCTATCTGGAAGTCAGCTTTCGAAGCTTGCCATGCAAATTGGATACTTCCGCCAACCGGCTTGATTTAGGACGATTTTGTATCCGGCTGGCTCATCTCTGCAACTCTCCCTTCCATATTAGCGCTAAGCACTAGTAGAAAGGAAATTAGCCGTTTCTTCTTCGTCTAACAAAAGGGGTAGCTGTTTGGATCCCAGGAACAAGCATGAAAACACTTCATTCCAGAGGTGGGTTTCAGCAGGTTCTGACCAATTCTGGAGAACTGGTAGCGGAAATTTTGAGTAGTTCGGAGAACCGGTAGTAAAAATTCTGACTGGCCCTGCCCCCCCATCTATTCTCTGCTTCCCAAGTCCCAGCTGATTGGGAGGAAATGGGGATTTTGCAGTAACCTTCCCTTGGATTGGGGAGATTTTACAGTATCCTCCCCCTGCCACGCCCACCAAGCCACGCCCACAGAACCGGTGGGCCACCACTGCTTCATTCTCTAAGGAGCTGGACTGTCGGGGCCTTGGTGCTTTCAGAGCTTGGTTGCTTTTTACCAGGCATTTCATGACCCAGCTAGGGAACATCATCAGTGTTAGAAGGGAGTGGGGTTGAGGAGGAGGATTGTGGAGTCCTTGGTGCTCTCGGAGTTTGCTTGATTTCTTGCAGACATTTCATGACCCAGCTAGGGAACATCATCAGTGTTAGAAGGGAGTGGGGTTCATGGAGAGGAGGGGGATGACCATGGGTTCCTTGGTATTTGATTAGTTTGTTAAATGAATAAAAATAGCCCATGGTTACCTGATAAGCCACTTAACAACTCGCCCCACTTAAAACCATAATTTTATTTTATTTTATTATTCATATTTCTATGCCGCCCACTCTCCGAGGACTTTGGGCAGCTTACAACAATCGACAGTATACTAAATAGCCTCTTGCCCCCAACAATCTGGGTCCTCATTTTACCCACCTGGGAAGGATGGAAGGCTGAGTCAACCTTGAGCCGGTGAGATTTGATCCGCTGAACTAGCAGTCAGCTGAAGCAGCTGCAATACAGCACTCTAACCACCGCGCCACCTCGGGTCTTTTAATTGTAAAAATTGTTAATTGTAGCCTTAATTATGGTCGTTTGTCATAAGGCTACTTGTGGCTTTGTTGTCTGGTATCTGTAGGTAGTTCCTCAACTTACGACCACCATTGAGCCCAGCATTTCCATTGCAAAGCGAGACAGTCGTCGGGCCAGTTTTTCTGCCCCGTTTTACGACCTTTCTTGCCACAGGTCGTAGGTGAAGCCCTGCCGTTCTTAAGTTAGTCACATTGTCGTAAAGTGAATCCGGCTTCCCTCTTGATTTTGCGCATCCGAAAGATCGAGAAAGAGGATCCCCGCGACCCCGGGGGACACCGCCACCGTCATAAACACAAACCGAGTCGCCAAGCCGGGTCTGAATTTTGACCCCGTGACCTTGCAGTGCTCTTGCAGTGGTTGTGCGCGAAACGATCGTCACCTTGATCTGTCACTAAATGAACCATCGTTAAGTCGAGGTCTAAACCGGTGTATCTGGAGGAAGCAGACACACAATGGACTGCTAATTGTTTGGTTCTCCCTTTGCGGGTTTTCGAAGTGTGTGTTAACGTTTTCCAAAACAAGCCGAGTTATTAAGCTAAATTATTTGGGCCAACCTGACTGGGAAAATACCAGCCTACATTCTAAAGCAGAGGTCTTCAAACTTGGCAACTTTAAGACTTGTGGACTTCAAAAAGAGCCTTGGTGGTGCAGCGGACTAAAGTGCTGTTAAATAGCACTTAGCTGCCAGCTGCCTGCAATTACTGCAAGTTCGAATCTCACCAGGCTCCAGGTTGACTCAGCCTTCCATCCTTCCGAGGTAGATAAAATGAGGACCCAGATTGTGGGGGCAATAAGCTGACTTTGTATAAAAAAAGAACACTGCTTAGGGGGGGCCGAAAGCCCTACTAAGCAGGTATATACAAAAATATGAAGGCTATTACTTAACGCATTGTAAGCCGCCCTGAGTCTCCGGAGAAGGGCGGCATATAAATTAATTTTTTTAAAAAAATTCCCAGAATTCTCCAGCCAGGAGTTGGAAGTCCACAAGTCTTAAAGCTGCCAAATTTGAAGACTTCTGCTTTAAACAAACAGGGGAGCTTGGCATACCTGAGCTCAGGTTTTCTAGGTGGCACACCTTGTATCCTCCTACTTCTTGATATGCCACCTGGTTGCAAGGTATTTATACTATAAGAGGAGAGGATTACACCGGGAAGAGTGCTCTACCAACAACATTTAACTTATAATGCCTTTGAAATGCATCCTGAGAAGGCCACACCTAAAGAACCCACCTGGTTAATCCCTATCTGATCTTCACCTTGTGTTACCAGGATGCAAAAACAGTTCACCTGAGTTAAGCTCTCAGGCTTTTTTTTTTTAAAGATGGAGAGGAACAGTGGTGCCTTTGGTGATGGAGCACCCACAATTTCTGGTGACAAGTTGTTCCACTGGTTAATTTCTCTCACTGTTAGAAGTTTCTCCTTCATTCCAGGTTGCTTCTGTACTTGATTAGTCTCCATCCATTGTTTCTTGTCCTGCTTTCAGGTGCTTTGGAGAATAACTTGACTCCCTCTTCTTTGGGGCAGCCCCTGAGATAGTAGAAGACTGCTATCATGTCTCCCCTACTCCTTCTTTTCTCTAGACCGGCCAAACCCAAATCCTGCAGCCGTTCTTCATATGTTTTAGTCTCCAGGCCTTTAATCCTCTTAGTTGCTCTTCTCTGCACTTTTTCCAAAGTCCCAACATCTTTTAAACTCTGCACGCGAAAGTCTTCCTCCAGAAAAGTTACTCTACAAGTAGTCCTCGAACTTACAACAGTTCCTTTAGTAATCGTTTGGCCCTAAAAAGAAAAAAAGCGTCTTATGAACATTTTCACACTTAACGACTGTTACAGCATCCCTGCAGTCACATCGTCAAAACTCCGAGACCTAGCTACGACTTTCCTTGCCGCATTTGTTAAGTGAATCCCTGCTGCGGTTGCTAAATCAGTCACCCGGTTGTTAGGTGAATCCGGCTTCCCCGTCGACTTTGCTGGTCAGAAGGTCGCTAAAGGAGATGCGTGATCCCCCAGGGCGCTGCGACCATCATAAATGTGAATCAATGTCTGAACGCCAATCCCATGACCAATGCTGCAACATTGTAGGTATGACGACGGCCGTGAGTCAGTTTTCCCTGTGCCGTCATAACTTCGAATGGTCACTAAGCAAACCGTTGTAAGTCGAGGACTACTTGTATTGGGGTTTCTTGTTGTTTTTTCTGCTGGAATCCGGTAAAAGTATTTAGTATTTAATAATATTTAATAGTATTTAATTTCTAAATACTAAACATTATAAATCACATGGGGCGCTCTAGAGGGCCGTAATGGCAGGCGGCTTTCAAGCACTCGAAATGCAGTCATGTGACCGTCATAGACTTCAAACCTGAGTCCTTGGTGTCACTGCGTTGTTTGTATTTGCCAGCTGAGCTTCCATTCTGAACATTACGGTAGCTTGCCAGAGAACCTGATCACAGAGATAAGACTTTCTTGTGCTTTCTGAGCTACTGCGCATGTCTACATTCTTGCTTTTCTAACTTCCTGATTTATATACTTCCTTTGTCCGTCTATGAGATACAGCTACCGGTAAAATGTAGTTAGCTAGTTTTTTACTTTTATAATAAAATATTTCTTAGAATATATACTTCGGGTTTTCTTTCTTTGAGAGTATGCACCATGGAAAACAAGATCCATTCACCTCTAATTAATTACAGTTTCCCCTGGTGGGGAGAAACGAGGCTGATTCACGTTTCGACCCTTGGTCCCTTTTTTGTAGTCCCATCATAACATAACACCTACATTTTAACCGCTCGCTTCTCTAACCACTAGGCTGTTTTTTCTCAACCTCAACTGTTGTTAGACATATGAACTTCCAACTCCCAGAATTCTGTGGGTCTCACTTAGTTGGGTGGCTAGCAGATTTTGGCAGTCATGGAAGTTCTGGAAATTGCGGCCGGAATCCACTTCATTGTGATTTATGTTCCTTGTGTTTAATTCATCCCTTATCACTTTTATTTCACTGGCGTTTCATCCTCTCTTCCTTTCTAACCCACCTAGAGGAAAGTGGTTAAAACAACTTTTTAAGTATTAAATATTTAAATATGCAAACCAGAAGCGCAGTGTTTATTTTTTTTTTTGAAATGAGTTTAGGCTCAGTGTGGTGAAGACTGATAAGAGTTTCGGTTATTCTGATTTTTAAAAAATGCTTTGATTTAACATGTTTGCTCTTAACTCTGATATGGCCTATCGGCTTACCTTTCTCACGGGGGAGCCGGTTCAGTGTCGGAAAAGGACACCCCACCCCTTCCTAGATAACGTTCTTTTATTTAAAATATGTCTTTAGGCTTGTCTCAAGGAGCTGATACGGCCCCAATTGTCCTCCAGGACAATTTATATGGGTGACCCTTATGCATTTTGTAACCTCCACTTGATTGGAGTTTTTTTTTAAAAACTCGGCACCTTTAAGATGTGTAGACTTCAACTCCCAGAATTCTTCAGCCAGTATGGGATCAGGATAGAAACCAGGAAAAGGTGAGTTCTAGCCTGGTCTTAGGCAGGAAAGTTGGCTGGGTGACTTTAGGCCTCTCACCAGGAGATGGAGAATTGTAGTCTGACCATAGGCACAAAATCAGCTGAGTGACTTTGAGCCAATCACCAGGAGATGGTGAATTCTAGTCCTGCCTTAGGCATGAAAGCCAACTGGGTGACTTTGAGCCAATCACCAGGCGACAGGGAGTTCTAGCTCTGCTTTAGGCATGAAAGCCAACTGGGTGACTTTGAGCCAATGACCAGGCGACAGGGAGTTCTAGCTCTGCTTTAGGCATGAAAGCCAACTGGGTGACTTTGAACTTATTACCAGGAATGGTGAATTATAGTCCCGCCTTAGGCATTAAAGTCAGTTGGGTGACTTGGAGCTGCTCACCAGGAGTTGTGAATTCTAGTCCCGCCTTAGGCATGAAAGCTGGCTGGGTGACTTTGGGCAAGTCCCTTTCTCAGCCCAATCCACCTCATAGGCTTGTTGTTGTTGTTGTTGTTGGAAAAATAAGAGGAGAAAAGTCAGTTAGGACTGTTTTCTCACCTTGAACTACCTATAAAGCAATAAAGACAGGATAAAAATGTTAATTAAAACAGTAAATAAATTTGGATGAAGGTTAGGGATAATGCAGAGTCCTGTTCAAGTGGGAAGCTCAGGATCTCTCACTTATTATTTTTTTTAATTTGATTTATATGCCGCCCTTCTCCGGAGACTCAGGGCGGCTTACAATGCGTTAAGCAATAGCCTTCATACTTTTGTATATATTTATACAAAGTCAGCTTATTGTCCCCACAAACTGGGGGCAATAAGCAAACGGGCAAATAGATTGAGACTCAGCCCTTCCTAACACACACACACACACACACACAGACACACACACACACACACCGCGGAGGTCCTGGCAGACTAAGTGTAACCCGGTGTTCAGATATGCCTTCTGGAAGGCCGGGCGCGTCTTCATGGCTCATAGGCTCGGTTGAAAACAGGCGTGGGAAGTTAAGCGCAGCATCGTGTAGCATAGCAACCGGATCGTTGGGTGAGCAATTTCACCTCCTTTAATCTCTCCGCGGCAGAGTGGGTACCGGGGGCTTCCTCTCGTCAGATTTTGGCAGGAAAATTAGCACGTGCCTCCCCCCCCAATCTGCTGCCATTCAATCAGCTGCCGTGGGGTGCTCGGAAGGTCCTCGAGCCGTTGACGGGAAGAAGAGAGATTTTAATTTTAACTGCCTCCGTTCTTTTAAAACCGAGATGGGGGGGGGGACGACAATGGCCCCTGTGGACTTCAACTCCCGGGATTCCCCAGCCACCTCCAACTCCTCCTCCTTCTCCAACTGTGGCAAGAACAGTCGTAAAATGGGTCAAAACCAGTGGTGGGCTCCTACTGGTTCAGACCGGTTCGGGCAAAGCGGTAGTTTCAACCAGCGGCTGGGCCTGCCCGCCTGCCCTGGCGCTATTGCGTCTTCTATAATTCCTGGTTTTTTTGATGCCGCGTGCATGCTCACATTTTCACTTCTGGGCAAACTGGTTGCTACGATTGGTTTGCTACAGTGGGCAAAACTCACTTAAATGTCTCACTTAGCGACGTAAGTTTTAGGCTCGATGGTGGCCGTACATCAAAGACGGCCTGCAATAATAATATTTTGGCAACCTGAAAAACTGCTGAATCCCCAGGTAGTTTCAGAGAAAAGTAAGGAAATACTTGAAAATGGAAATTAAAAAAATAGATAAATACATTGAGGCCTCAATGTACAACAGTCCATTTAGCGAAGTTTCGGCAACACGGTGACCATTTTTCACGCAAGCCGTTGCAGCTTCCACACAGTCACATGATCAACATTCAGACATATTCAGACATAAATATGACTCATATTGACGACGGTTGCAGTGTCCCTTAATCATGTGATCCCTTTTGTGATCTTTCTGGCAAGCCAAGTCAATGTGGGAGGCCAGTTTCACTTAACAACCGTGTTACTAACTTAACAACTGGGGTGATTCATTGAACAACTATGGCAAGAAAAGTCATAAAATGGGGCAAAACTCACTTAGCAGCAGAAATTCTGGCCTCGATTCTGGTCGTAAGTCGAGGACTGCCTGTATCTTGGTTTGTAAAAGGAATTTCTTAGACCAATAAGTTTGGCTTCTGTTCCCCCCTTACAGTCATTTTCTTTGATTTCACTGCATGCTAGTATTATCTGCATTTTATTGTTAAAGCTCTTTAGCGCTGTTGGAAAAACAGGACACAAAAATAAAACGTTCAAGGCTAAAGAAGTCGAACAGGATATAATTTGTTTTGCGAGGACTTTTTAAAAGCTTCTTCACTCTATGCGTTCCCAATTAAAATCAAGTTCTCTGTCCATTTCTGAGACAAATCCTGCCTGTCCTTCGTCCTTGCATATTGATTTGAGACATTTGCAACCCCCGAGTTCACGGTACCAGGGAAAGAAAGCGATCTTATCCGGTTATTATGAAATAACTCCCTGGGTTCAGATTGTATCCGTCAACAAGCGACACCTTTATTTTTACAAAGGTGAGATTAGAGTAAAAAACAGTCCCGCTTTAGAGCGCAATAGACCAGTGGAAGAAGTAACATGACGAATGCTCTCTCCGAAGGCTGGCAAAGAAAAGATGTGAAATGGATTTCAAAGCAGCATCTGCCGTCAGAATTTGAGATTTTTTTAATTTTATTTTTTTTACCAGCAAAGTTCTCCTTTATGGAGTTAAGCAGGGGGTTGGATTAGACTAGAGCCGTGATGGCAAAACTGTGGCACGCAGAGCCCACTCTGCGGGCATGCAAGCTGTTGCCCCTGCTCAGCTCCGCTATACATGCACTCACGCCTCCCACCAGCCAGTTGGTTTTCGGGTCTCTGCCACGCATGTGATGTGGGGAATGCTGGGCGCATGCAGGATATGCGTATGTATGTGTGAGGGGATGCACGCCCAGGGCATGCGCGCATATGAGTGGGGTGAGTTGCATGCGGGGGGGGGGGGGTTCACAGATGCATAGCATTATGGGTGCACGCACACTTTTGCACTCGGCACCGAAAAGGTTAGCTGTCACTGGACTAGAGGATCTCCAAGGTCCCTTCCACCCATAAGATTCTACTAAAAATAGCAGGACTTTCATCTTTATGTTTCTGAACCTTGGCAACTTTAAGATGGGTGGACTTCAACTCCCAGAAGTCCCTAGCCAGCCAGAACTCATTGATCTTAAGATGGGTGGACTTCAACTCCCAGAATTCCCCAGCCAGCCAGAACTCATTGACCTTAAGATGGGTGGACTTCAACTCCCAGAATTCCCCAGGCAGCCAGAACTCATTGATCTTAAGATGGGTGGACTTCAGCTCCCAGAATTCCCCAGCCAGCCAGAACTCAGTGACTTTAAGATGGGTGGACTTCAACTCCCAGAATTCCCCAGCCAGCCAGAACTCATTGACCTTAAGATGGGTGGACTTCAACTCCCAGAATTCCCCAGCCAGCCAGAACTCAGTGACTTTAAGATGGGTGGACTTCAACTCCCAGAATTCCCCAGCCAGACAGATCTCAGTGACTTTAAAATGGGTGGACTAACTCCCAGAATTCCCCAACCAGCCAGACCTCAGTGACTTTAAGATGGGTGGACTTCAACTCCCAGAATTCCCCAGCCAGCCAGATCTCAGTGACTTTAAGATGGGTGGACTTCAATTCCCAGAATTCCCCAGCCAGCCAGAACTCATTGACCTTAAGATGGGTGGACTTTAACTCCTAGAATTCCCCAGCCAGCCAGATCTCAGTGACTTTAAAATGGGTGGACTTCAACTCCCAGAATTCCCCAGCCAGCCAGATCTCAGTGACTTTAAAATGGGTGGACTAACTCCCAGAATTCCCCAACCAGCCAGACCTCAGTGACTTTAAGATGGGTGGACTTCAACTCCCAGAATTCCCCAGCCAGCCAGACCTCAGTGACCTTAAGATGGGTGGACTTCAACTCCCAGAATTCCCCAGGCAGCCAGAACTCATTGACCTTAAGATGGGTGGACTTCAACTCCCAGAATTCCCTAGCCAGCCAGAACTCAGTGACTTTAAGATGGGTGGACTTCAACTCCCAGAATTCCCCAGCCAGCCAGACCTCAGTGACTTTAAGATGGGTGGACTTCAACTCCCAGAATTCCCCAGGCAGCCAGAACTCATTGACCTTAAGATGGGTGGACTTCAACTCCCAGAATTCCCCAGGCAGCCAGAACTCATTGACCTTAAGATGGGTGGACTTCAACTCCCAGAATTCCCCAGCCAGCCAGAACTCATTGACCTTAAGATGGGTGGACTTCAACTCCCAGAATTCCCCAGGCAGCCAGAACTCATTGATCTTAAGATGGGTGGACTTCAGCTCCCAGAATTCCCCAGCCAGCCAGAACTCAGTGACTTTAAGATGGGTGGACTTCAACTCCCAGAATTCCCCAGCCAGCCAGAACTCATTGACCTTAAGATGGGTGGACTTCAACTCCCAGAATTCCCCAGCCAGCCAGAACTCAGTGACTTTAAGATGGGTGGACTTCAACTCCCAGAATTCCCCAGCCAGACAGATCTCAGTGACTTTAAAATGGGTGGACTAACTCCCAGAATTCCCCAACCAGCCAGACCTCAGTGACTTTAAGATGGGTGGACTTCAACTCCCAGAATTCCCCAGCCAGCCAGATCTCAGTGACTTTAAGATGGGTGGACTTCAATTCCCAGAATTCCCCAGCCAGCCAGAACTCATTGACCTTAAGATGGGTGGACTTTAACTCCTAGAATTCCCCAGCCAGCCAGATCTCAGTGACTTTAAAATGGGTGGACTTCAACTCCCAGAATTCCCCAGCCAGCCAGATCTCAGTGACTTTAAAATGGGTGGACTAACTCCCAGAATTCCCCAACCAGCCAGACCTCAGTGACTTTAAGATGGGTGGACTTCAACTCCCAGAATTCCCCAGCCAGCCAGATCTCAGTGACTTTAAGATGGGTGGACTTCAACTCTCAGAATTCCCCAGCCAGCCAGAACTCAGAAACCTTAAGATGGGTGAGCTCCAGCAACCAGAGTGATTCACTTAACAAAAGTGGCAAGGAAAGTCAAAACTCACTTAACAAATTTCCCATTTAGCAACATACATTTTGGGTTCAATTGTGGCCGTAATTGTTGTCTTGTTTTAAGATACTTAACTGGGGGGTAGGCTTGTCCTGCTACTCTCCATGGGTCTGACAGTCATCTGGTCAAACAATAATGCTAATTTTTGAAAATTAGCATCTGTAGCAGGCTTATTCCAAAGGCCTTTAAGCCTCAACTTTGAAGAAATAGCTATTATTGCCTTACTCCATGAAACAGAAGTTAACACGTATAGGAGACATTCGGTGAATCACACCCATTTCATAAAAGCCTTATCTAAGACTGAGAATGACTCAGTAAAGGACAGTTTTTCCATTGTTCCGAAGTAACAGCAGGTATCTCTGGGTTTCTTATATGAAGAAGTAAAGTATTTTAATTTAATGAAGATTAATCACTAAAAGATTGGCTGTCTTTGAGCAATCAACGGGACCACTCGTTACTCTGAATTCAAGCAGTTTATTATTATATTATATACTGTTTATTATATTATAGCCGTACAACATCATGGAAGAATATGAGTTATGACCGCTTTCCACACTTACGACCGTTGCAGCAATCCCCGGGGGTGATCAAAACACTGCCGCTTGGCAACTGGCTCACATTTACGACAGTCACAGCGTCCCGTGTGTGTGTGTGTGTCTGTGTCTGTGTGTGTGTGTGTGTGTGTGTCGTGATTCCCTTTGACAACCCTCAGGCAAGCAAAATCAATCAGATTCGCTTAACAACCGTGCTAATTTAAGAATTGCAGCAACCCCCTTAACGACCGTGGTGAGAAAGGTTGTGAAATAGGACAAAACTCACCGAAGCAATGTCTCGCTTAGCATCAGAAATTCTGGGCTCGATGGCGGTCGTAAGTCGAGAACGACCTGTCCTGACCTCGCACGCCCCGGAGAAGAGTCGCCCGCAAGGTCTCCGACCGAGTAAGCGAAGATTAAATGATTTAATTTAATGATTCGAGCTGCCGTAATCCAATTTTAGCAATCCAATTTCACTCGGAGCTTTTCCGAGCTCACGGCCCGGTCGATAAAAAGGGAGAAGATTTTCATCAATGGAATTTGTGAGAATTTATGAGATGAGGGACTTTGCCCCGGGTGAGATTTTACATCCTTCATGGTTTTTCGTAGAGACCGGAGATTTAATACCGATTCCTGCCTCCTATAACATAGGAGAAAACCAGGAATGTACCGGTAGAACAATTGCATGCGGGGTTTTATTATTTTTCCCCCAAGGATATTTTTCACACTGTGATCTGAGTTTTCGGGGGCTTTAGATTTACTCGTTCAAATATAGATAGGGGGTTAAAAAAAGGATTCTGGTTTTCCCCGTGCCTTGATTTCCCCAACCATAACTCCGTTCCCAACCATGGCATTCAGTTGGACTGATGCACCCTTAAAATATGGGGCCTTGGTGCTCTCTGAGCTTGGTGGGGGGGTTTTCCCCCCAGACATTTCATGACCCAACTAGGGAACATCATCAGTGTTAGAAGGGAGTGGGATTTGTGGAGAGGAGAGGGAGGAGGACTGTGGAGTCCTTGATGCTCTCTGAGCTTGGTGGTTGTTTTTTTTCCCCAGACGTCTCATGACCCAACTAGGGAACATCATCAGTGCTAGAAGGCTTCTACCATTGATATGTAATCTAGTTGGGTCATGATAGCTGGACGGGTTAGATAGCCTGTTATTAACACCCAGCTGTCTGCAATTATGCGAGTTCGAGGCTCAAGGTCGACTCAGCCTTCCATCCTTTCTAAGGTGGGTCAATTGAGGACCCAGTTTGTGGGGGCAATAAGCTGACTTTGTATAAAAAATATACAAAAGTAGGAAGGCTATTGCTTAACGCATTGTAAGCCGCCCTGAGTCTCCGGAGAAGGGCGGCATATAAATCAAATAAAAATAAATAAATAAAAATAAAATGTCTGCCAGAAAAGGACACCTGCAGTCCTCCTCCTCCTCCTCCTCCTCCTCCTCCTCCTCCTTCCCCTTCTCAGCAAACCCCATTTCCTTCTAGCACTGAAGATGTTCCCTAGTTGGGTCATGAGACGTCTGCAAAAAACCCCACCCAGCTCAGAGACCACCAAGGTCCCCTCATTTCAACTCCGAGTACTCTCTTCTTTTGGTACCCTTAATAAAGTATATTATTTAAAGAAAAAAACCTGTGCATGTTTGAAATGAGTTTAATTGGCCTGTTTATCTTGCTGAAATAACAAATAGCGGAGTTGGAACGGGGAGTTTAATGCGCCTTGCGAAGATTTCCAGTTTACCGAAAAATATCTACGAATCCGAAAGCACACGAGCTGCCGCTACCCCGGGGGTGGGGGAGAATGGTTGCCAGTGACATTTCTTTTGAGACCCCCACATTTTCCCCCCCACTCCACATATGGCTTCCCTCCCCCTCTTTTTCTGCTTTGTTTGGCCAAACCCCGCAACCTCTTCCCCGCTTTGGTGTGGCAGCCAAATAACACCCCAATTAGGATGCTAACTCTCATCACCCACATCCCGGCAGCAGCCGGAGATGCGACAGCCCCCAAGGCCCGTTACGGGAGCTGTTACTCACTCTTTTAAGTACAGGCTACTCACCACGGTTTAAGCCTTGTGACTCCTCTCCTGCGACTCTTCCCCTCGTGACGATGAAAACCTTTGCAAACACGGCTTGAATTCAAAACAGTTTTGAGCTCAGAGCAATTTAGCTTTGGCGCCCGAAACCATTTTGCGAGCTCACCTGCACCCAGGCAGTCCTCGACTTATGATGGTTCGCTTAGGGACCATTCAGAGTTACAACGGCACTGAGCAAAGCGACTTACAGCAGTTTTTCAAACTTTCATGACGGTTGCAGCATCCCTGTATGTCCTTACCTCCGTTGTTAAGTGAACCACTGCAGTTGTTCAGTTAGTAATATGGTTGTTAAGTGAATCTGGCTTCCCTCTTGACTTTGCTGATCAGAAGGTCAGAAAAGGGGATCGTGTGACTCCGGCACTTCATAAATACGAACCAGTTGCCAAACACCCGAAGGTAATTTTTGGTAATCATGAGGATGCAGCAATATAAATTGAAATAAATAAACAAATAAATAAATAAATAGTCATAAGTGTGAAAAACGGTCACTTTTTTAAAAAAAGTGATATTTTAACATCAAGCAGTCACCAAACGAATGATAGTAAATCAAGGATTACCTGTATTTATATTGATTAAATGTATATAGTAGCAGATTGTCAAACTTTGGCATTTGAGAAGATTTATAAAGAACGGAAGAGGAAGAAAAATACATCTGTCGCACTTGATCTTTATATTTATTATTAAAGTTATAAATATAAATATCTATTCAGACTCAATTGGCACGTTTGAAAGTTCCCCCTGGTGGAAAGTTTTCCTCATGGTTGTATTGACTGCTGCTGTTTTTTTCACCTAATATTTACTATTTATTTATCTAATACAGGGGGTCGGCAACCTGCGGCTCTGGAGCCACAGGTGGCCCTTTCATCCCTCTGCTGCGGCTCCCTGTTGGCAGTCAGTTCCACAATTAATAGGACTTTCAGTTAAGATAGGTGGAGGAAAAAGGACGCCGTGCTAGGAGGAGACTCTATGGTGGGGGGAAACGGACTTCCGGTTGGCTCCAGAATTGAACGAGGGGGGCTTCCAATTAGGGTCTTTGTGGCTCTTTGAGTGTTTAAGGTTGCCGACCCCTGATCTTACCCCTGTAATGCATTGTAATTAACTCCAGCTGTCTGCAATTACTGTAAGTTCGAATCTCACCAGACTCAAGGTTGACTCAGCCTTCCATCCTTTCTAAGGTAGGTCAATTGAGGACCCAGTTTGTGGGGGCAATAAACTGACTTTGTATAAATATACAAAAGTATGAAGGCTATTGCTTAACGCATTGTAAGCTGCCCTGAGACTCCGGAGAAGGGTGGCATATAAATCAAATTTAAAAAAGAAAGAAAGAAAGAAAGAAAGAAAGAAAGAAAGAAAGAAGGAAAGGAAAGGAAAGGAAAGGAAGGAAGGAAGGAAGGAAGGAAGGAAGGAGGAAAGAAAGAAGGAAACAAGGGAGGAAGGCAGGAAGGGAGGAAGGAAGAAGACAGGGTGGGAGAGAGAGAGAGGAGGGAAGGAAGGAAGGAAGGAAGGAAGGAAGGAAGGAAGGAAGGAAGGAAGGAAGGAAGGAAGGGCATGGTGGCTCAGCAGACTAAAAGCATTGTGATTAACACCAGCTGTCTGCAATTACTGTAAGTTCGAATCTCACCAGGCTGAAGGTTGACTCAGCCTTCCATCTTTTCTAAGGTAGGTCAATTGAGGACCCAGTTTGTGGGGGCAATAAGCTGACTTTGCATAAAAAATATACAAAAGTATGAAGGCTATTGCTTAACGCATTGTAAGCTGCCCTGAGTCTCCGGAGAAGGGCGGCATAGAAATCAAATTAAAAAAAAAATCTAATCTATGTAGCCACAAATAAGCGATTGCATAATTCTATAAGATTAGAGAAGCGATTAAACCCTAAGCAAAGCCACTCACAATCATATTTAAACTACTACGCTCTACGGCAATTTATTCAATTGTTTTTGATGAGGTAAGTATTCTAGTTTTAGTAAACTAATAGAGCAAGAATTAGAGCTTTCAACATGTAGATTGGGGGCATAACATACAAGGGAGCATGAAATCATCCAGCTAATTAAAAATCCCTCCATTGAAACAGAAATCAAAACTCTGTCAACTCTTTAACAGAGATGTTTTAACAGAATAGCAAAGTTGGAAGGGATCTCGGAGGTCTTCTAGTCCACCCCTCTGTTTTGTAGAGTCCCTTTTTAGATGCAAAGGACTTGTTTGTATTCTGGACAGGGCTAACTTCTTTGCCAATTGTAGTTTCCTAAAATAAATTTTTGGGCAAGTCACATCGTACCATCAGGGCCTAAAAGCAGCAAAACTGATATTTGGCTAACTCTCTGTTTGATTTTTGTTTTGTTTTGCAAATTCCGGGATTATCCGAAGAAAAGATGGGTACTGAATAACCAAGATTAAGCCAACATGGGTCATTTCCACTTCACACACCCCATTCCCCTCGCAAAAGTTGTAGAAGCTTTTATCAATCTAGGTTGCTGTGCAGAATACTGTACCCGTCAACTGAGTGGGTGTAACTATTCAACAATTCTACAGAAATATATTTTTTTACAAAATTCTTTTCTGCTGTCAAAATGTTCTCATTTGCTGAGAGCAAAAGTATTGGGACTTTTCCATTTTCTCACTTTAAAGCACATTCATTCTGTGTTCTTTCCAATCCCCCATATGTTTGGTGCTTAGTAGATTTAGCGAGTTTTGAGTCAGTGTTAATATCTTTTTAACACATGCTTGATAAATAATTTGGCGTTTTTTTTTTCCTTTTATCCCTCCAAGTTGCAGGATTTTTTTTCTTCTTCCTGCTTTGAACGTAGACAGCATGATGGCTCCAGAAATGTTTTTGTGGGAGACCCTCGGCAAATTAAGGCAGCTGGCAAAAAAAATAAACCCAGATGAAAATCTTTATTTATGTACGATAAAGGTAGCTATAATATTGCTTTACATTAAAGGGTGTTTAATGCAGAGCTCATAGAGGAAAGACAGTTAAATTTATTCTTGGTATTTAAAAGTGGTATTTAAATAAAATTCCAGTATCAACTATGGTCAAGTGACATTTTAATTTTAATTCATATTGGGAGGCACAACAGAGAGTGAGAATCAGAATAATAGAATAGCAGAGTTCTTCTCAGGCAGGAGACCCTACACCCTCAGACAAGTGGCTGTCCAATCTTTTCTTAAAAACCTCCAGTGATGGAGCACTCACAACTTCTGGAGGCAGGCAGTTCCACTGGTTAATTGTTCTCGCTGTCAGGAACTTTCTGTTTTGAAAAATACAATTTTCTTCAGTTGCTTCCCCTGGAGTGAATGTGCTTGTAGATACAGGTAGTCCTCGTTTAATGACCGTTCAAACTTACGATGGCATTGCAAAAACTGATCTTAACTTGCAGATCTGATTTCCACCCTGACCTTCCATTTTTGATAGCCTCCTGATAATATTTTATTCTTTTTAAACTAGAAAAAAAAATCACACCAGCAGTGAGCAGGCTACAAAGAGTTTTTAGCATCGTGTTCACTGGCCCTGCATCTTATCCTTAGGACGAAATACTTCACAGGTAGATTTTCTGTAATGAAATAGTCCTCGGGGGTACGACTGTTCATTTAGTGACCAAAGTTACAACAGTGACTTTTGACCGTTTCTTCACACTTAACGACCATTGCAGAATCCCCACGGTCACGTGATCAAAATTTGGATGCTTGGCAACCGATCCACATTTACAATGGTTGCAGTGTCCTCCAGGAGTGTGTGTGTGTCACATGATCCCCTTTTGCGATCTTCGGACAAACAAAATCAATGGGGAAGCCAGATTCACTTAACAACCGTGTTACCAATTTAAGAACGTCAATGATTCGCTTAACAGTTGGGGCAAGAAAGCTCGTAATGGGGCAAAACTCACTTAGCAACGTAACTTGCGTTTGGGCTCAATTGTGGTCGTAAGATGAGGATCGCCTGTATGGTTCCTCTGTTCGGTGTCCATAGTGTTTGTAGCAAACCCTGCCTTGCAATCTCTTGTGAGGAGCAGCTGTCTGGAGTGTGTCTGGGTGATCTCAAGTCTTTTTTTGTGCCGTTGTAATTTCGAACGGTCCCTAAAGGAATGGTCAGGAGTGGTGCGGTGGCTTAGAGGTGGAGCTCTCGCCTCACAATCAGGAGGCCATGAGTTCGATCCTAGGTAGAGGCAGATATTTCTCTCTCTGGGCACCATGAGAATAGATCTGCCAAACAAAACTCCGCATTGGCGACAGGAAGGGCATCCGGCCAGTAAACACTCTGCTAGCTCCATTCAGTTGCCCAGACTCCACCAAGGATTATGGGCTCGTTAAATGGTGATGTTGACTAAAGGAATGGTCATAAGTCAGGGGCAACCTGCATTTTTAGGTAGCCATCCTCCAGATATTCTGGGACGCTCAACAGATGCCGTGTTTACACGACTCATTTAACCTGCTTACCAAACCGTCTTCTGGATTTGCACGATAAGCTCGGAGTGAACTGGTATGTTTAGCCAGCCCACCCAAAATCCCCTAATCAGAATTACACAAAAATTTGGGGCACAGTTGTGGCCGTAAGCCGAGGACTCTCCATAGAACAGATTGACTGAGCAACCCCTAAAGCCTTTGCCTCTTGCAAAGGACGAAGAAGGGAGACAGTTTGGGCTGCAGGAGGGCCAGCTCCCTCTGGCATGCAGCCCCGCAACGTGACTTCGGCTGGGTTCCCATGGGAAACCGGGATGACCAGAGATAGAGAGAGAAGACCACCGCTAGACTCCCCCTAGAAGGCCGATTTTCCGGCTGGACGAAGGCTGCCCATCAATTCCTCCCTCATTAACCTCGTTTTTTTCCCCTCCGTCCTTTGACAGCTCTCGGCTGGGATGGGAAAGAGAGTCGCTCTGGATTCTGGTCTGAACGTGCGGCACCCTTCTCACGTGGCCCAGGGGGTGAGGAGGGGGCAAGGGGAGGTTTTCAGCAATGCAGACCCCAGGCATCGGGTTACCTCGATGCCCCTTGCCCACCCCTTTTGCTGTGGGTTAGGTTGGGCACTGCTCTTTTTATATCTATCTGTCCCTCACCCATCCACCCATCCATCCATCCTCTGTCTATCCCCCCATTTCTGTTTGTCTATCTATCATCTATCTATCCATCATCTCCCTTACGTCTGTCTGTCTATCCAATTTATATCTATCTTTTTCATCTATCATCATTTCCATCTATCATCTATCTATCCATCATCTCCCATGTCTGTCTGTCTATTTATCCAATTTATATCTATTTCATCTATCATCATTTCTATCTATCATCCATCTGTCCATCATCTCCCATATGTATGTATGTATATCTGTATGTCTGTATCCAATTTATATCATCATTTCTGTCTATCATCTATAATCTATAACACCTCTCTATATCTATCTATTCTTTTCACTATCGGTCTCTTTTGGTCTAGCTGTGTCTGTCTTGCTTTCTTGTGGAAGGAAGGAAGGAAGGAAGGAAGGAAGGAAGGAAGGAAGGAAGGAAGGAAGGACTTGATTGAAGGAAGGAAGAAAAGAAGAAAAAAGAAGGGAGGGAGGAAAGTGTTGAAGTACCATCTTATCTCTGGGTGTCTTGGAGATTGAAGGATGAGCTTCCTGGCCAAGGTCACCGTCATCCTTTCCTACTGAGCTGACAGCTCCTGTCATCCTGGGGCAATCGTTTTTTTGTGTTTTTTTTTGTTTTTAAACCGTTGCTCCAATTTTGTGCCGTTCCTGCTTAATCTCCTCCTGGGCCTTTGGGTTTTGCAGATGCTAGACAGGCCGCAGCTTGCTCCCAGAGGGAGGGGGCAAGGGGGGGGGAGAAGAGCTAAACATTGCAAGGCCCTGCCCTAACTCGCCCTTTTTCCCTTCCCTTGCCAGTCCCCATCTGTTCCAGATGGGGAGAAGGGCTTAACTCACATGGATTTTGCACGTGGGGAGGTTTTCTGAGTCACACCAGCCGTGAGCGAAAGCCGCCTTCCCATCGAAAGCTTGGACAAAGTGGGGAGAGGTCTTCGAGGGGCCTTCTTTTAAAGGGGTCCAGATGTGCCTTGCTAAGACCGAGTTTTCAATGCTCACCTCTGCATTGCCTTGCTTCACAGCTTGCTTTCAGAAGTTGTGGGAGCTCCATCCCTGGGAGCTTTCAAGAAGAGACCAGACTGCCACCTGTCAGAAACGATGTAGGGTCTCCTGCTTGCGCGGGTGTGGGTGTGGGTGGGGTTAGACTAGATGACCTCCAAGGTCCCTTCTGACTCTGTGATTCTGTATTGTTAACACGTGGCCCCCTGGGGTGCTTCAGCTATCTTGTTGGCTCTCCAAATGCGACCGGTGGCCCTGAGAGTCCAGCTTGGGCTCCGAGGCTCCTTGAGCCCTTGAAGATGTCCAGCTGCCACATTATCATGTGAATTTTAGGAATGGAGATCGATCGATTCGGGCAGGGAATCGAATGCCTCCGTCCTGAAGACTTAGCAGAAATGAAGTATTAACCGGCTTCAGGATATAAAACGCATGAGCCGAGCATGGAAGTAACATAAGGGCAGCATCTGTGTCATTCTGCTGCTCGGTGGAAGCCTATGTTGCTGTCCAGTCTTACAGAATTACCACTGATGGTAACCTCTGAGTTTGGAGGGTTTCTTGATCCAACTGGGGATGAGGAGGAGGACTGGGGGGGGGGGGTCCTTGGTGCTCTCTCAGCTTGGTTGTTCCTTGCAGACATTTCATAACCCAACTAGGTAACACCATCCCTGCTAGAAGGGTTTGGGAGGAAGAGAGGACTGGGGGGGTCCTTGGTGCTCTCTGAGCTTGATGATTTCTTGCAGACGTTTCATGACCCATGGAGGTAACCTCATCAGTGCTAGGAGGCGGTGGGGTTTGCTCTCATTTTATATACTAGTGGCTTGCCATCAAGTAGCGTAGGGGAGTAATGCCTCCTACAAAGACAGCATTTAAGATCCAGCTGCTGCAATTACTTGCGAGTTCAATCCCAGGCAGGCTCCAGGTCGACTCAGCCTTCCATCCTTTATAAGGTGGGTAAATTGAGGACCCAGTTTGTGGGGGGCAATGAGCTGACTTTGTATAAATATACCAAAGTATGAAGGCTATTGCTTAACGCATTGTAAGCCGCCCTGAGTCTCCGGAGAAGGGCAGCATATAAATCAAATTTAAAAAAAAAAAAATCTGCAAAGAATTGGGAATCTGCAGGAATCATCCAACCCTCCACTGTCTGTAGGGACGGTTGGGCTGAGCTTAAAGGCACGGATTTTTAAGGAGAGACATTGAAATATTGTACATTGAAATATTGTGATGTATTTAATAGCAAATTATATGTACCGTACATCCAAAAAGGAAGAATTGGAGCGCTTCCTAGTCGCCCAAGGGAACCAACGCTCCCTCCTTCATACGTCAACAGGCTGATCATCTCTCCCTTCGTCATCGCCAACACACACCTGAAGGTGAACAGCAGTCGCCTGGTTTTTCACACGGCACACTCTTGTAGGACAGGTAGTCCTCGGCTTACAGCAGTTCATTTAGTGACCGTTCGAAGTTGCAACGGCACTGAAAAAAAAGCGACTTAGGACCATTGCAACAGCTCCATGTTCGTGTGATCAAAATTTAAGACCGCTTGACAACTGATTCGTGTTTTCGACGGTCGCAGTGTCACGCAATCCCCTGGGGAGACCTTCCAACAGCCAAGCCAATGGGGAAGCCCACTTCGCTTAACGGCCATGTCCCTAGCTTAACCCCCCGCAGGGATTCGCTTCGCAGCTATGACGAGGAAAGTGGTAAAATAGGGAGCAAAATTCACTGAACAGCTGTCTCGCTTAACGACCAAGAATTTTTTAGGTCCTCGGTTGTGGTCGTAAGTCGAGAACTGCCCATACGAAGCATTGCGCTGTCTTCCTCTCTGGGATGGTTTTGAATTCTGATCCCCCTCCTATGAGTCACTCCTGAAGTCACATGCCCTGGCCTCCTGATCTCGAAACCACAAAACTTTGTGATAACTCACAGCTTTCCATTTGCCCTTCCTTGCTCATATTTCTGCCTCTGTGTGTGTGTGTGTGTGTGTGTGTGTGTGTGTGTGTGTGTGTGTTGTTTTTTTTCCACCCAACTTCCCTGTCTGCCAAGCGGACTTCTTAAGGTAGTGACAAGGCTGCCTTAAAAAGAATAAGGAAGGAACCATTCATCTTATTCATCTTAAAACTTCCCATGCTCAATAACTCCGGTGAAATAGGGCTCAAACTGCAGAGAAGCGAAAGCCCTTGGCATAAAATGAGATGTAATACACGCGTGGATGCCCGTGTTGTAAAATCTCAGCCATACGTGATCGCTGCCTTCGGATCGCTGGTTGAGACCATAGAAAGAGTGCGGAGAAGAGCCACCAAGAGGATTAGGGGACTGGAGGCTCAAACATACGATGAACAGTTGCAGGAACTGAGTAGCTCTAATAACAAGAAGGACTAAGGGTGAGATGATAGCAGTCTCCCAATACTTGAGGGGCTGCCCCAAAGAAGGGGGGGGGTCAAACGATTTTCCCAAGCCCCAGAAGGCAGGAGGAGAAGAAACAATGGATGGAAACTAATCACGGAGAGAAGCGACCTGGAATGAAGGAGAAACTTCCTGACAGTGAGGACAATTAACCAGTGGAACAGCCTGCCACCAGAAATCGTGGCTGCTCCATCACTGGAGGCTTTTAAAGAAGAGATTGGACAGAGATTGAGCAGAGTCCCTTCCAGCTTTGTTATTCTCTTAGAGCAGGAGGTCTCCAACCTGGGCAACTTTAAGACCTGTGGACTTCAATTCCCAGAGTTCCCAAAGCTGGCTGAGGAATTCTGGGAGTTGAAGTCCACAGGACTTAAAAGTTGCCCAGGTTGGAGACCCCTGTGTTAGAGAGTCTTTCCCTGTAGAAAGCAAGTTGTTGCACTGAAGAAAAAAAATTGACATTTGGCCCTTTTTCCATTGGCCATTGGCAGCATCCCCACGGATAACATGATCAAAATTCAGGAGACTTGGCAACCGACTCACATTTATGACGGTCAGTGGTTCATTTAACGACTGGAGCAAGGAAAGTCGTAAAATGGGGCAAAACTCCCTTAAATATTTCCCTTGGCAACATGTCAGACTCCATGATGGCAGTAAATTGAGGACTGCCTGTTCTTGGAGGTACTTCAGTCATAGCTATGATGTCATCTCCCCCCCCCCCTTTTTTTTTGGAGTCTCCATTCCTCACCTGGACGTCCTGAGGCAGGGAGTTCCTGAGGATGAATGCAGATGCAGAAATTTTAAATAAAGGAATATAAGTAAAAAAGCAACGTCTCGTCCTGGCCCAAGGAGGAATGGATAACCTTCTTTTGTCTTTTGTGGAAAGTCAGCGCTTGTTTAAACACATCCAGATGCTCGTGATGTTTTGGAAAAACGCACACTGGTATTATCTAAACTCTCTTTTCTGACATTGTCAAGCCCGGTCATGTGCCTAACTTGGCATGGCAGCTCCCCGTTTCCCTGCGCCTGGTAGGCTGACTCAGGGCACCTCGTTATCCGGAGCCAATCTATGCAAATAAATGTTCTTTTTCCCTTTGGGTTTCCCGTATTTAGCCAGTTGCTTTACAGTGGCAGTACTCTGTTGAATGCATTTCTTGAAGGGCCTTCTTTGGTTGATGAGGTTAATTAGTTTGAGTCCTCCTCCTCCTGCTCCTCCTCCTCCTCCTCCTCCTCCTCCCTCCGCAATCCCCACTCCCTTCTAGCACTGATGATATTACCTTGTTGGATCATAAAATGTCTGCAGGAAAATCACTAAATTCAGAGAACACCAAGGACCCCTCCATTCAACCCTGAGCTACAAATATTCTCCTATATCGGTACTCGAAACCTGAGTCGTGGGTAAACTCCAAGCAGTGGTTCATATGAGAGGCCGGTCGTCCTTTTGCAAGGGAGGCTGGAAATATCCAATGGTTGCCAGCAAGGTCAGAGGTTTGCCGTGGGGAAGATCTAATCTGGGGCATGTAGAAGAGCTTCCGTGAGTCATGGTTGAAGAAAATATGAGCCCTCTTTTTTTTTTTTTAATTTGATTTATATACCGCCCTTCTCCGGAGACTCAGGGCGGCTTACAATGCGTTAAGCAACAGCCTTCATCCTTTCGTATATTTTATACAAAGTCAGCTTATTGCCCCTACAAACTGGGTCCTCAATTGACCTACCTTAGAAAGGATGGAAGGCTGAGTCAACCTGGAGCCTGGTGAGATTCGAACTTACAGTAATTGCAGACAGCTGGATGTTAATTGCTGCCTTTAGTAGGAAGCATTAGCCCCCTATGCTACTCAGCCCTCTTAACTCAAAGAACGTCCTCTTCCAGCGGGCGTTTGAACCCAGCAAGGCAGCTCAGTGGTTAGTGCTAAAGGCGCCATGTTGCTGTTCCTTTTTTATAACATTTATTTGGTACCAGGAGCTGAAGGTCCACTATCAAGATTCGAGATTTACCTTTTGTGAATGATCCCAGGAGCAGAAAGTGCAGCTATGACCGAAATGAAACCTTCCTACAGGCAGTCCTCGACTTAACAACAGTTCATATAGTGACCGAAGTTAAATGGCACCGGAAAAAAAGGGACCGATGACCGGTTTTCACACTTAACGACCGTTGCACCATCCCCGTGGTCACGTCATCAAAATCCAGACCCTCGGCAACTGGCTTACCCTTACGACGGTTGTAGTGTCCCAAGATCACATATTTCCCCTTTTGCCACCTCCTGACCAGCAAAATCAACCAAGAAGCCGGGTTCGCTTAACAGCCGCGTGACTAATTGAACCGCCGCAGTGACCCACTCAACAACGGTGGTGAGAACGGTCCTAAAATGGGACAAAACTCACTTAGTGCCTCTCTTAGCAGCAGAAGCGATGGGCTCCGTTTTGGATGTAAGTCGAGGACTGCCTGCATGGCTTTGAAATGGTAAATATGAATCACCCCGTCCCGGGTTAAATGATTTCGGTCCCATATTGGAAGTTCAAATTGTGCCACAGACTTGTCCGGAGGCTCTTTCACAATTGCTGAATTTAAAATTATCTTTCACGTTGGAGGCCCATCAGCCACCCCCGCCTCTTCGGCTCATTAGCAAGGCCTGGATTTGCTGCCAATATATCTTATAATATGGTGCCTGCCTGGTCTTTTTCCCCTTTGTCTTTCTTTTTTCCTCCAAAAATCTCCAAAATTGAATTTTTCTTTTGCTTTTTCTCCCTTCCTCCAGCGGCAGAAAGGATTTGGGTGAGCTTCGAGCGCCCTCTAGTGTCCACCTTATTTTCGTGCCATTCATCAGTTTTTTTAAAAAATACAATCTTTATTAAGTATAAAAAGATAAAATATCACATTAACTACATACATTATAAAATATGAAATAAAGAAAGATAAAAGAACAGTAAGAATAGAGGAGAAAGAGAAAGAAACAAGAAAAAGGAAGAAACACAAACAAAAGAAAAGAGAAGAAAAAAGAGGAAAAAAGAAAAGTAGAAAAGTAGAAAATACACGTAATATAACAATACCAAATACAATGTGTGTATATATATATACATATACCTATACGCTATTGACGGTGTCTAGTTGTTAATTTTATTATCTTACAAACTTTGTTTTTGATTTATCCATTCATGCCATTTGTTCCATACTATATAATATTTCAAGTCTGCCCTATTCTTTAATTCCAGTGTTAACCTGTCCATTTCAACGCAATTGTAATTTTTTTTGAATTACTAATTGTTCTGTTGGAATTTGATCCGTTTTCCAGAGCTGAGCAAATGCCAGCCTGGCTGCCGTAATTATATGCAATATTAAATATTTTATTTCTTTCCTGATATTTCCTCTAATCATACCCAATAAAAAAAATTCTGGTTTAAACTCAATTTCTTCTACCGTTATTTCCATCAACCAATTTTTTCATTTTTTTCCCAATATTTTTTTGTTTTTGGGCATAGCCACCAGATGTGGAAGAAAGTCCCATATACATATTTATATTTCCAGCAAATCGGGCTGAATTTGGGATACACCTTCGCCACTCTCGATGGGGCCAAGTACCACCTGTACCACATTTTGTACTGATTTTTCTTTGTAATTAATCAGTTAATCAGTTTTAATTGGGCCTTGATGTCTGAATTTGATCTTTTGTGGGTGTCAGATTACGTAGATACGACTAATACAGTAGTTCCTTCTGGAGAAACTTCAATAGCCGGAGTCCTCCATTCTGCACTAACAATGTTAACAAGCTTAACGTTTAATAATGTTTAATATTTAAAGGAACGGTCTTTAAATATTAAAGGTCCTTGGTACTCTCTGAGCTTGGTGATTTTCTCACAGACGTTTCATGACCCAACTAGATAACGTCATCAGTGTTAGCGATATTACCCAGTTCGAGTCTTAAAACATCTGCAAAAAAAACCCACCAAGCTCAGAGACCACCAAGGACCCCTCGTTTCAACCCTGAGCTACAAATATTTCCTTTAGATTAAAGATACTTGTGGGCATCCTTTGAATCCTGCCATTTCTGATCCCTCAGTGTGGGGTAATTAACAGAATAACCGAGCTTGGAGGGACCTTGGAGGTGGTCTAGCCAACCCCCTGTTCAAGCAGGAGATCCTATGCCCGGGATGGCAAACCTATGGCACACGGGCCACCTGCCGTATCTGCGGGCACGCGAGCCGTTGCCCGAGCTCGGCTCTCTGATTTTCAGCTGGCCCCGCCTACATCACCCCTCCCCTCCTAAGAGTTTCCACGTGGCCCGTTTTGGATGCCGACAGGGTTTGCGCAGAGGCTCTGGGAGGATGTTTTCAGCCTCCAGAGGGCCTCTGTGGGGTTGGGGAGGCAGTTTTCCCCCTCCCCAGGCTCCAGTAAAGATTCTGGAGCCTGGGGAGGGTGAAAAATAGGCCTTCCGGGCCTGCCAGAAGTTGGGAAACAGGCCATTTCCAGCCTACGGAGGGATTCTAGGGGGGTGGAGAAAGTCACTTTCACCCTCCCCAGTCTCCAAGAAAGCCTCTTGGGACGACGAAAAACGGGCCTACTGAAAGTCTGAAAACGGGCCATTTCCTGCCCAAAATGGGGCGTGGGGGGAGATCATGCACACATGTGCAGGGGAGCACAAGTGGGTTGTGCACACATGCGTGGGGAGGCAGGATACCGGGGGGAGCATTGAATTAGGGTGTGGACACTTGCACGTGTGACCCCCCCCTGCCCCCTGCGCTCCCCCCACTTTTGGGCAAAAAGGTTAGCCGTCCCTGTCCTAGAGCATCCTAGATAAACGGCCATCCAGTCTCTTCTGGAAAACCTCCAGTGACGGAGTGCCCAGAACTTCCAATCTCTTCTTAAAAACTTCCACTGGTTAATTGTCCTCGGTGTGAGGAAGTTTCTCTTTACTTCCAAGTTGCTTCTCTCTCTCTCTCTCCCGATGAGTTTCTTCATGGCTTCTTCAGGTGCTTTGGAGAATAGCCTGACCCCCTCTTCTTTGGGGCAGCCCCTTAGATAGGGGAACGCTGCCTTTTTGTGCCCAACCCAACAGAGGGAGCTGCAGACGAGCGAAAGAAAACATCTCAGAAGCAAAACTCACAAGCGTCACGTCTCTCCAAAGCTAACTTTAAATACTTTGCGGCTGGCCCTGCGCCAGGCATCTTTGCTTGACAGCCAGAAATCCTATCAGCCTTTTTTCCCCTTTCGCTACACAAACTTGTGATGCCGTACGATACCAAAACTCCACACGAGGAGACCTCTCTTTGGCAGGAACGCCTCCTTGACTTCGGAGCTTTGGTATCAGGACCTTGGGTGATGTAATTTATTGGTTCTACAAAGGTTGGGAGTACCTGCTCCATGGAGTGAACAAACAGATTACTCGTGTAGTCTTATGAGTTAATTTCTTGGTCCTAAGAATTGGCGCAGAGGGCTTTTTTTTGAAGTCTCTGCTTGAGTCCTGGACTCCGAAGCCTCAGTCAAACTGAGGACTATAGACAAGACAGAGTCTTTATGAGAGCCATCAACTCTTCGGTTGATTCCTTCAGAAGAGTTGGGAGTTCTGTTCATCCTTGAGCAGCTTGGTAGGATCAACCCAAAGCCTCCTTAGAAATCCACCTTTGAGTTGCTGGGGATGGAGAAGTGGGAGAACACCGAAGGGACTTCGGCTTTCCACTTGCCAGACTGGATGGTGAGTTCAACTCCGTTCGGCTTCCGTTAATCAGAAGGGAGGAGAAGGAAACTTGGACATCTGTTGTGCGATACCTTTTAGCTTGGATTTATTCTCTTTCCAGGGTTAAAGTTAGCCTTAGTTGTCGAGACTTTTAGACTTCAAGACAAAACCGTAGCCATGAAAGAGAACTGGGTGAATTCACCAAGAGGCGGGGAGTTCTAGTCCTGACTTAGGCATGAAACTGGGTGAAGTTGGGCCAATCACAAGGAGACGGTGAGTTCTAGTTCCAGCTTAGTCATAAAAAACCATCTGGGTGGCTTTGGGCCAATCACTAGGAGATGGGGAGTTCTAGTCCCAATTTAGGCAGGAAAGGCAGCTGAGTGACTTTGAACCAATCACCAGGAGATGGAGAGTTCTAGTTCCGCCTTAGGGATGAAAAACTGGCTGGGTGATTTGTGGGCCAGGTCTTCTCTCTCTCAGCCTAACCCACCTCACAGGGTTGTTGTTGTGGGGAAAATAGGAGGATGGAAGTGTGTTGGATTTTGTTCGCGACCTTGAGATATTTGTAAAAAATGATAGAAGTGATGGGATAGATAGATAGATACTGTGTTTCCCTGAAAATAAGACCGGGTTTTATATTAATTTTTGCTCCAAAAGACGCATTAGGGTTTATTTTTCTGGTTAGGTCTTATTTTGGGGGAAATACGGTACTAAATGCACCCATCTGGCTGACAATCTTAACTGGGGCTTATTTTGGGGGTAGGCTTATATTAAGAGCATCCTGAAAAATCATGCTAGGACTTATTTTTCAGCTGGGTCTTATTTTTGGGGAAACAGGGTAGATAGATGATAGATAGATAGATAGATAGATAGATAGATAGATAGATAGATAGATAGATAGATAGATAGATAGATAGAAGATGGAGAAAGAAATGATTGATAGATGGTAGATAGGTGGATGATCAGATAGATACATAGATACATACAGTAGATACATAGATGGATTGATGGATAGATATATAGATAGATTGATAGGTGATGAATGGATGGTGGGTAGGTAGATGGATGATCAGATACATTAGAAAGAAAGAAAGAAAAGAAAAAGAAAGAAAGAAAGAAAGAAAGAAAGAAAGAAAGAAAGAAAGAAAGAAAGAAAGAAAGAAAGAAAGAAAGAAAGAAAGAAAGAAAGAAAGAAACAGGGACTTATTTGCACTGAGCAAAAGGGCACATTTTGTGCAAAGGTTGCCTTCCTCAGCTCAAAACGCCCAAGGGTTGCACAAGAAGAGTTGCACGCTGCTGTTGAGAGTTGGGTGCCCACTCCTCACCCTCCCTCAAGGAGCCAAACTCTTTTGCAAATGGATGCGCCTCCAAATGCCATTTTGCCCCCAGGGGTTTGGCTTCCCCTGGAATTGCCGTCGGAGAAGCACGAGCCACCTGGCTCGCTCACCGTGGCAAGATGAGGCCGGCCCTCTCGGCATCAAAATCGGGGGTGATGAGTTGAGAAGCAGAGAATCCAAGCGAGCTGCCTTTTGGCGTTTCCCGTTGGTGGACCAGAGATGGCCTCCAGATTTCTTTCTCCTTGACCTCGGCACATCTGTTGAGCAGTTATGGCCTCTCAGTCTTCATAAGGACAGATCATGGCCCAGAATTTGGCTTAACAGGATAATTTCCTGCCCCCCTCCCCCTCTCTCTTCCTCTCTCTCTCTTTTCTCTCTCTCTTTCACTCTTCTCTCTCTTCTATGTTTCTCTTCTCTCCCTCTCTCTCCCTCTCCTCTCTCCACTCTTTTTTGTCTCTCCTCTCTCTCTCTCTTATCCTCTCTCTCTCTCTCTCTCTCTCTCTTTCTCTCTCGTCCTCTCTTCTCTCTCTTTCACTCTCTCTTCTCTCTCTTCTATGTTTCTCTTCTCTCCCTCTGTCTCTTCTCTCTCCACTCTTTTTTGTCTCTCCTCTCTCTCTCTCTCTCTCTCTTTCTCTCTCTCTCTCTCTCTCTCTTCCTCTCTCTCTTCTCTCTCTTTCACTCTCTCTTCTCTCTCTTCTATGTTTCTCCTCTCCCTCTCTTCTCTCTCTTTCTCTCTCTCTCTCCCTCTCTCTCTCTTTCTCTCTCGTCCTCTCTTCTTTCTCTTTCACTCTCTCTTCTCTCTCTTCTATGTTTCTCTTCTCTCCCTCTCTCTCTTCTCTCTCCATTCTTTTTTGTGTCTCTTCTCTCTCTCTTCTCCTCTCTCTTTCTCTCTCTCTCTCTTTCTCTCTTTCTCTCCTCTCTCTTCTATGTTTCTCTTCTCTCCCTCTCTCTCCTCTCTCCATTCTTTTTTTGTCTCTCCTCTCTCTCCTCCTCCTCTCTCTCTCTTTCACTCTCTCTTCTATGTTTCTCTTCCCTCCCTCTCTCTCCCTCTCTCTCTTCTTTCTCCACTCTTTTTTGTCTCTCCTCTCTCTCTCTTCTCCTTTCTCTCTGTGTACTGCCCTGAGTCCTTCGGGAGAAGGGCGATATAAAATTCTAATAAAATAAATAAATAAAATCTCTCTTTTCTCTCTCTTTCACTCTCTCTTCTCTCTCTCCTACGTTTCTCTTCTCTCCCTCTCTCTCCTAGTACTTCTTTGCTTCTAAATGGCCTTTAGGTGAATACAAAGGATAAAGGGAGCTTCCTTTTTAAGCCTTTCACCATTCTTTTACAGAAGAACAGAGTCAGAAGGGACCTCAGAGGTCTTCTAGTCCAACCCCCTGTTCAAGCAGGAGATCCATTCTGGACAAATAGCTATCCAACATCTTCCTAAAAGCCTCCAGTGATGGAGCACCCACAACTTCTGGTGGCAAGTTGTTCCACCGGTGAATTATTCTCATTGTCAGGAAATTCCTCCTTAGTTCCAAGTTGCTTCTCTCCGTGATCAGTTTCCATCCATTGTTTCTTGTCCTGCCTTCAGGTGCTTTGGAGAATAAGTTGGCCTTCTCTTCTTTGGGGCAGCCCCTCAAAGATTGGAAGATGGTATCATGTCCCCCCAGTCCTTCTTTTCATCAAACTAGACACCCCCAATTCCTGCAACCATTTTTCATATATTTTAGCCTCCAGTCCCCTAATTCTCTTTGTTGCTCTTCTCTGCACTCTTTCCAAAGTCTTGAACCCCTCCACCCCATGCATCTGAAGCAAGAATGTCCCCAGGCCCCCTTCTGCATTATTCTAGACACACACACACACACACACACACACACACACACACACACACACACCATGCTTCAGAGATGCCCCTCTCTCGTTGCATTAAGATCGGGGCGTACAGATTTCACCAAACTTTTTAACCACTGCCTTCTTCCCACGTCTTGCCTGCCTGTTCAGAGCCGACAGAAATAACCCTCGCTGCCTGCCTTTTATTTTTAGAAGTCCCAAACCTTTGATTATCACCCTCGAAAAAAAAAATTGGGAGAGGGAATCCGGGATTTTTGAGGTTGAGAGCTCTGATTTCTCGCAAGAGAATACCAACTTGGCAAGCGATCGTGAAATAGTTCAGGTTGGAATTTCTGTTTTCTCAAGAATTGCAACTGATCTTAAGAACAATTTATTGACCGGTTATTTCCTTTGAATTGTTCATATCATCTCTCTTTTATTTTCCCGCTGGTTGAAATGAACAAGAACTCAGCGTAGAAGTAGTCCTCGACTTATGACCACAATTGAGCTTGCTAAGTGAAAGACTATAGTTGTTACGTCAGTTGTTGCAATTGTTAAGTTAGTGACATGGTTGTTAATTGAATCTGTTTTCCCCGTTCATTTTCCTTGTCAGGAACTCACCAAAGGGGGGAATCACATGACCCCGGGACACATTGCGACCGTCATAAATATGAGTCATTTGCCCAGCTTCTGAATTTTGGTCATGGGGCTCCTGGGATGCTGCAGTGGTCATTAAGTGTGAAAAATGGTCATTTTTCTCAATGTTGTTTCTTTGAACGGTCCCTAAGCGAGCCGCCGTAAGTCAAGGACTACCTGTACATTGTCAGCATGATCCAAGGTGACATTTGATACTGAGGTTGTTTCGATTATACTTTTCTGACCTTCTTTTTCCTCTCTCTCTGAATAATTCCCTTTTTTTATAAATGCATTTTTAAATTAGTGGCTCCCCACCTAATCTTAAGTGATTACTTTGGCCAAATAAAGGGGCACATTGTTTTTTTAAAGCAACCTCTTTTATTTTACTCAATCAACAACCGTAATTGTTCGGTCACTATTAGAGTTTTGCAGAAAATTTTCCTTAAGTTCTCGGAGCAAAAGGTAGGATTTCTATATTTACTAAAAAATTGTCCTTCGAGATTCGTAGGTGGTTTAAAGACCCGTTTTTAATCCTCGCCTAAAACCTGCTCTAAGACCAGTTAATTAAAAGAAGGCAGATTAGTTTTGTGGAGTAATCTGCAGAATAATTAGCTATTAAAACAGCCATTAAATTAGATCTGCTTTTTTAATTAACACGTCGATGGCTAATCTGTCATGCCTTATAATCATATCTTGACCATCACGGGGTTGTGGAAATGACCTTGGGAGCGGTCAGTTAAAAGGCAGCTGAGCCCTTAGAAGGAAGGTCGGCCGGGCAAGAAAAAGACCCTCTCTGGTTTCTCTGACTGTACAGGCAGTCCTCGACCTAGGACCAGAATGGGGCCCAACATTTACGTTGCTAAGTGAGACATCGGTTAAGTGATTTCCATCGTTACGACTTTTCTCGCCGCAGTTGTTAAGCGAATCATTGTGGTTGTTAAGTTAGTGACACCATCGCTAACTGAATCCGGCTTCCCCATTCCCCAGAGAAGAGAGAGAGAAGAGGGAAAAAGAAAAGAAAGGAGAGAAAGAGAGAGAAAAGAAAGGAGAGAGAGAAGAGGGAAAGAGAAAAGAAAGAGAAGGGAAAGAGATAAAAGAAAGAGGAGAGAAAAGAAAGAGAGAGAAGAGGGAAAAAAAGAGAAACTAAAGAGGGAAAGAGAAGAGGAAAGAGGGAAAGAAAAGAAAGGAGAGAGAAGAGGGAAAGAGAAAAGAAAGAAAAGGAGTGAGAGAGAAGGGGGAAAGAGAAAAGAAAGAGGACAGAGAAGAGGGAAAAAGAGAAAAGAGAGGGAGAGAGAAGAGGGAAAGAGAAAAGAAAGAAAGAGAGAAAAGAAAGGAGAGAGAAGAAAGAGAAGAGAAAGAAGAGGGAAAGAGAGAAAAGAAAGGAGAGAAAAGAAAGAGAAGAGGGAAAGAAAGAGAAACTAAAGAGAGAAAAGAAAGGAGAGAGAGAAGAGGGAAAGAGAAAAGAAAGAGGAGAGAGAAGAGGAAAAGAGAAAAGAAAGAAACGAGAGAGAAGAGGGAAAGAGAAAAGAAAGAAAAGGAGTGAGAGAAGGGGAAAGAGAGAAAAGAAAGAGGAGCGAGAAGAGGGAAAAAGAGAAAAGAGAGAGGGAGAGAGAAGAGGGAAAGAGAAAAGAAAGAGGAAAGAGGGAAAGAGAAAAGAAAGAGAAAAGAAGAGAGAGAAGAGGGAAAGAGAGAAAAGAAAGGAGAGAGAGAAGAGGGAAAGAGAAAAGAGAGAGAGAGAGAAAGAGAGAAGAGGGAAAGAGAAAAGAAAGCAGAAAGAAGAGGGAAAGAGAAAAGAGAGAGAGGGAAAAGGGGGAAAGAAAAGAAAGAGGAGAGAGAAGAGGGAAAAAGAGAAAAGAGAGAGAGAGAGGGAGAGAAGTGGGAAAGAAAAGAAAGGACAGAGAGATGAGGGTGTGGGGGGCGGGGGGAGAGAGAGAGAGAGAGTCTTCTGTGCCAGCCATTGCCTGACTAATTCCTTCATGCACGATCAGATTAATGGGTGGCCGGACAAATTGAGATTGCTTATTATCTGAAAATCATTAATGATGTCCTTGGGCAAAATTCAGCGATACAGTCCGTAAAATAATTGTAAGTTCACCCAAGAACGTAAGTCCCAGATAGAAAAGCGAGAGCCTGCCAGCCCTTCGGTTGGAAAAAATGGTAGCTCCGAAGGTCAGGAACAGAGGGAAAGCACAAAGGAAGCCCTCCTTCAGATCCCTTCCGAATAAAAGGAGAATGAAACAATTATTTTATCAGCCGCTCAGAAAAGTCACAGAAGATAAGGGAAAGGGAAAGGAGTCCCTGACGAAAGGGTTGGCCAACTACTCTCTGATAGGCTGTGAGGGTGCTGTGGGCGCAAAGGCTTGTAACCCAGTTGTCCAGGTGTGCCTTTGATAGAAAGTGCTCAGTGGACTTCGAGTCCTCTGACTTTGCAGACGTTTCATGACCCAACTAGGTAACCTCATCAGTGCTCTGAAGGAAGGGGGGAAACTTCTACAGTTGCTGATGTTTCCTAGTTGGATCACAAAATCTGTGCAAGAAAACCACCAAGGACCCACAGCCCTTCCCTCCCTCCCTCCCTTTCTCCTTCCTTCATTCCATCCTCCCTCTTTCTTTCTCCTTCCTTCCTTCCCTTCCTTCCATCCTCCCTCCCTCTCTCTTTTTCCTTCCTTCCCTCCCTCCCTCTTATTCCCATCTATCTCCTTCCTTCCTTCCTTCCATCCTCCCTCCCTCTCTCTTTCTCCTTCCTTCCTTCCATCCTCCCTCCCTCTCTTTCTCCTTCCTTCCTTCCTTCCCTCTCTCTTTCTCTTTCCTTCCTTCCATCCTCCCTCCCTCTCTCTTTTTCCTTCCTTCCTTCCCTCCTTCCCTCCCTTTCTTCTTCCTTCCATCCTCCCTCTCTCTTTCTCCTTCCTTCCCTCCCTCCCTCTTATTCCCATCTATCTCCTTCCTTCCTTCCTTCCTTCCATCCTCCCTCCCTCTCTCTTTCTCCTTCCTTCCCTCCCTCCCTCTCTCTTTCTCTTTCCTTCCTTCCATCCTCCCTCCCTCTCTTTCTCCTTCCTTCCTTCCTTCCCTCCCTCCTGCCCTCTTATTCCCATCTATCTCCTTCCTTCTTTCCTTCCTTCCATCCTCCCTCCCTCCCTCTCTTTCCTTCCTTCCATCCCTTCCATCCTCCCTCCCTCTCTCTTTCTCCTCCCTCCCTCCCTCCCTCCCTTCCTTCCTTCGATAAATTCCACTTCCTTCTAGCACAGATGATGTTCCCTAGTACGGTCATGAAACGTAAGAAAGCCACCAAGCTCAGAGACCGCCAAGGACCCCCACAGCTCTCCCTCCCTCCCTCCCTCCCTCCCTCCCTCCACTCCACTCCACTCCACAGATCCCTCTCCCTTTTAGCCCTAGATGTTCCCTAGTACAATCCTACAACGTCCGGCCGAAAACCCAGCCAGCTCAGAGAGCGCCAAGGACCCCCACAGTTCAATCCCGAGCTACAAATATTCTCTCCTAATCAATCTCCCCAAAATGGATAATTAGTGGTTAATGATCCTCATTAAACGACCAGGCAGCTATCTATCTAGGGCAGCTATCTATCTATTACCGGTTCTCCTGAACCGATCCGAACCGACTGAATCCCAACTCTGAAAGGCTCCTTCGAACTTGGGTTTCACTAAAAAGACTTCCCATCTTTTGCGAGCCACTAATAGTTTTATCTATTATCTCATGCGGCCGAGCAAGAGACGTCGCCATGCCCTTGCCGTCGGAAGCGGGTACCTTGAAGATCGCGCCCGGGGATGGATGTGGTGCTGGAGAACGCTCAAGAACGTGAAGAGTTAAACCTGTTAGTAGTGTTAATCCTCTCAAGGCTCCCACTCATGTGACAGGCTTAGCCTGGAATCCTAACCCTCTTACTAAATCCTTCAAAGTCTTGGCACCAAGTCCGTCTGGTATGTGCGGTGAAATGGCTCGGAGGACAAATCGGGGTGGACAGATTGTTTAGAGTCGATGGTGAGCCCACTTGGAGATGGCCGAAGCTTTCCTTTCCTAATCCGAGCCTCCTGTTGGTCTAAGGCAGGGAAGTCCAACCTTGGTGACTTGAAGACTTGTGGACCTCAACTCCCAGAATTCCTAGCTGGCTGGGGAATTCTGGGAGTTGAAGTCCAGAAGTCTTCAAGCCACCAAGGTTAGACACTCCTGGTCTAAGGCAACGTTTCTCAACCTTGGTAGTTTGAAGATGGGTGGACTTCAACTCCCAGAATTCCTAGCTGGCTGGGGAGTTTTGGGAGTTGAAGTCCAGAAGTCTTCAAGCCACCAAGATTGGACACCCTTGGTGTGCAACGTTTCTCAATCTTGAAAACTTGGGTGGACTTCAACTCCCAGAATACCTAGCTGGCTGGGGAGTTCTGGGAGTTGAAGTCCACAAGTCTTCACGTTGCCTAGGTTGGAGACCCTAGGCAAGTTTTCTCAACCTTGGCAATTTGAAGATGGGTGGTCTTCAACTCCCAGAATTCATAGCTGCTTGGGGAATTCTGGGAGTTGAAGTCCACACAGCTTCAGGCCAACATGGTGGAGAAACACTGGTCCAGAGAGTCAGCCAACAGGTCATTAAATGCAACCACTGTTTTGAGACCCCCAGTTTGGAAAAATTAGCAAGCATTTTTTTTAAATTTGATTTTATATGCCGCCCTTCTCCGGAGATTCAGGGAGGCTTACAATGCATTAAGCAATAGCCTTCATACTTTTGTATATTTTTTATACAAAGTCAGCTTATTGCCCCCACAAACTGGGTCCTCAATTGACCTACTTTAGAAAGGATGGAAGGCTGAGTCAACCTTGAGCCTGGTGAGATTCGAAATTACAGTAATTGCAGACAGCTGGAGTTAAACTACAATGCATTAGTCTGTTGAGCTATCGAGGCTCAATTTTGGATATATTGATTTGGGACATTTGCAGGCCAATCCAGTCTGTTAACAATTCCGGAACTTACAAAATAAAATGCACATACCAAGAGGACTGCAGGAAGGACCAGTCAAGAGATGATGATCAGCAAGCAGAGACTCATAGACAGTCCTTGACTTACGACAGTTCATTTAGTGACCGTTTCAAGTTACAATGGCACTGGAAAAAGGGGGACTTGGGGCCGTTTTTCACAGTTGTCGCATCCCCCTGATCGTGTGATCAAAATTCAGAGGCTTGGCAATTGGTTCATAGTTAACAACCGTTGCCGTATCCCAAGCTCCCGCGATCCCCTTTTGCGACCTCATAAGCAAAGTCAACGGATGGCAGGTGGACAGAGGCGGTCGTAGAATGGATCCCACTGGAAGCCAGACTCATTTAACAACCAAGCTACTAAACCTATCAACTGCCGTGATTCACTTAAAGGCAGCAATTAACATCCAGCTGTCTGTAATTCTGTGAGTTCAATCCTAGCCAGGCTCAAGGTTGACTCAGCCTTCCATCCTTTCTAAGGTAGGTCAATTGAGGACCCAGTTTGTGGGGGCAATAAGCTGACTTTGTATAAAAAATATACAAAAGTATGAAGGCTATTGCTTAACGCATTGTAAGCCACCCTAAGACTCCAGAGAAGGGTGGCATATAAATCAAATTTAAAGAAACAAACCATGAAAAAATGGAGCCAAACTCACTTAACAAATGAACAAATCTCATTTGAACAAACAGAAATTTGGGACTCCGTTTTGGTCGTAAGTCGAGAACTATTTGTATCTCTAAAAAAACCGAACCGGGAGCAAGTTATCGCCAGGCGGTCAGGGTTGAGGTGGGCTCCATCCGGTCACCAGGAAGGAAATCCAACTGATTCTAAGTTTTGTTTCGGGTTTTTTTGGCAAGAGAAGTTAACCAGCTGCAGAAGCACCCAAAATCTCACCCTTGCTCTAAAGCAGAGCAAGATTTTTGAAATGCGGTGGGCGGGTGGGAAGCAGCTCTCGTCAATTTTGGTTAATAATAAATGCCTTTATTGTTTCAGCGTCTTGCTAGTTCGACTTTCCCCCAATGGCCTCCTGTTAGAAGAGGGGGGCAGGGGGGAGAGGGAGAAACAAAAAAAAAAGAAAAAATTTAAATTTAAAAAGTACCTAATTATCGAGTTAATTATAGCGGGAAGTGGGGGAATATAGAAATAAGATATTGTTAAGGCATGTACGAGGCAGGCCCTTTTAGAAACCGGAGTTCAATGATGCAGCAGTGATAAAATGAAAATTAAAAGAAGGAGGAATGGGCCGGGGACGATGGAATAGGCGGTGAGGTTTGGTTTGCTAAGGACGGGTGCCTCCTCTAACATTGGTTCTCCGACCACGAAATGGAAACCTGGAAAGAAGGTGGGAACCACCAGGTGCTCTATACCTTGGTCTCACCCTTCCCCTCCCTTCCCATTTCTCTCCCCCCCCCCCTTTCCCAAGCAAAGAGGTGAAACCAGAGTAGGCAGGATTTCCACTGGAGGGAAGGTATAAAGGGATGGGCATCTGCTCAGGTGCTGCCTCGGAGAGGGCATCCGGACACGGCACCACGTCTGGCCAGAAGATGACCACTGCAAACGGGCACTCGGGGATTAAAGGCAAGGTGAGGGAATTTCATAGCCTCCTAGGGAGCTTAGAGGTCTTCTGGTCCACCCCCAGGGCAGGAGTCCTTTATACCATCCTGGACAAAGGCTTGTCCAATCTTTTCTTAAAAAAACTCTTGTTCTGACCCAGCTCCCAAAACATGACAAACCCTCTGAAGTTAACTCAAAGATTCCTTTACTAGTAGTGCCGGCAGCCACGGTAAAAAGGTCCTTTCTCAGGCTAATAACTCCAGCCGGCCGGGAGATTAATAGTTGTCTGCCACGTCTATTCATCTCTGCCCTCTGCCTTTCATCCCCAGAGCCAGGGTGGGGCTTTGCTAGCAACAGTGGCTCTTCCGTTCCAAGGACCGGCCCATAGATTTCCACTGCTCTCCTCTCCTCTGCTTTCTGCGCATCCATGCATCAGGCACTGGGCCCAGCTGTTCCTCCTCTTCCTCATCAGCCACCTCCAGGCCTGGGGGCTGTTGACTCTCCACCTGAGGGCTGATGGATGGTCCAGGTTCTGCCTCTGTCTCTCTCTGCCAGCTCCATTCCCTCTTCCCCCTCGGAGCTCTCAGGTTGCCCTGATGCTGACCCAGACTCCCACGTCTCCTCCTCCTCCTCCTCTGAGTTGGCTGCTGGAGGGGCCGGCAGCCGACAGGCCACAGCACCTCCAGTGATGGAGCAAGCACAACTCCACGAGGCAAACTATCCCATCGATTAATCCCATCTCCCTCTCAGGAAATTCCACCTTAGTTTCCAGGTTGGATGTCTATGGAGATCCTGGCTCATCCAGGTCATCATCATCATCATCATCATCATCATCAATCTAGCCATAGTCTATCCACTGCAGGAGGAAGGCCTCTTCCATTTGCTTCCAATGCACGCGGTCCTGAGTTCTGCTTTGCCAACTGGGCCCAGCAGACTCGCTGATACCGTCACTCCATCTTGCTTTAGGTCTCTTGTCATGGATGCTTTGGATCCAGTGGGATCCATTCTATGACCGCCTCTGTCCACCTGCCATCCGTTCTTCTTGCGGTGCGACCAGCCATTCTTCTTCTTCTCCTTCTCCTTCTTCTCCTTCTCTCCTCCTCTTCCTCTTCTCCTTCTCCTTCTCTCCTCCTCCTCCTCCTCCTCTTCTCCTTCTCCTTCTCTCCTCCTCCTTCTCCTCTTCTCCTTCTCCTTCTCCTCCTCCTCAGCGTATTCTCGCAGGTTCAGGGTCCTCTTTTCGGATCATTGAACGCCATTTTGCACAGTCAGCTGCATCTCCAGGGCGCAGGCCTGCGGCTTGTCTATCTTTGTCAATGGTGTCTCACCATCTCTAGTTTGGACGCCCGTGAGATCGCCAGCCGTTGGCCTTCTACTTGGTAGGCGATCCTGGCCATGGTGGAAGGTGCAGGGTCAACCTCCTTTCTCATCTTCTCTATAACTGGTGCCACATCAAAATGGTTGTCGAACAGTGTCATTGGTAATGAGGCCAAGAAGGGAGGTGCCCGATATCCAACGGGGCCTTCTCATTTCCATGGAGAGAGCTTCTGGCCCCTGTTGTTGCTGCCCAGCATTCAGTGCCATACAGTGCCCCGGGGTGGATGGTTGTCTTGTAAATCTTAGATTTAAGACAGGTTGGCCTTCGTCTGTCCCATAACACACCAGTGAGTTCTCGCCAACACATCCGGGCTGCATTCACCCTTGCTGGCACCTCGCCACTGCTTGGAGGTGGGATCCCAGATACCGAAAAATGCCCACCTTCTTTAGGTTTCCTCCCATTGAGTTGAAGCGTCCCAGGGGTGGCATTACTTTCTTGATGGCATCCTATATTTTCGTTCGATCCCTAATCCACATGTGGGTCTTTCTACCTTGTCTTGTGATGCTGAGCGTGGATCTTTCCGTGGACCTTTGCGCCCCTGGTAGCTTTTGTGTCCATGTTTCGCCAGCATATCTGAGCACGTAGCACACACGGATCCAAATTTTTTCTCTTTGGGCATCGTAGGGGGAGGTTGCTCTGAAAATTAAGCTTAACTTGGCTGCCAACCACATCTAACCCGCCGTTCAATTTCCTTTTTTTGTATCCCCTTCCCTTGAGACCTGTTGGCTGAAGTATTTATATCTAGCTCTTCTCCAGACATAAAACAACTTTCTTTCTTTGCTGAATTGATTAAATGTAACCTGGCTCTTTCCTCAGCTGTATTTTTAAGCCAAAATGGTTCTTTGTTCATTTGCTGCATGTGTCTTTGTCACTTTTCTGGGTCTTGTGAGAAGAGAAGAGTGTCGTCTGTAAATCCTAAGTGGTTTAAATACTTCATGGTTGTCCCACTAGCTGCTTTTTCCAAAAGGCAATATGATATTAATATTGACCAGGGAGACGTCGTGAAGCTGTTGGGTCCTTTGAGAAGTCTTCTGGTTAAAGTTCGGCGGAGTTGTGGACCAGAAGGCTGTTTTCTGTTGGACCTGAATTCTTCTTTCCATCCACTGTTCACTAAATCTGGATTTCTCTCTGTCTCTCTCTCTTTTTTTATATAGATCCAGTTTGCTGACCAAAAGCAAGAATTCAACAAGCGTCCCACGAAGATCGGCCGCCGTTCACTATCCCGCTCCATCTCTCAATCATCGACTGACAGCTACAGCTCTGGTAGGTGCTTCTAAGAGAAGTTTTCAGAAAAAAAACATTTGGGAAATTCTTCCCTCCCCAGTTATTACATGAAATTCCCTGCCAGGGATGCAGGGAAGGAGTCGGACTGGTGTTTTGCAAAGTTTGCAACAGGCAGAGGGGGTGGAATGGAACTTCTCTGTTAAGAGGCAGCCTACCACCAAATACTCCCTGATGGGAAACGAAGCAGGATGGAGCAAATGCCTTCAGAGGCAGCTTGGGTCAGAACCAATTCGGTTTCCATCACCACTGACATCAAGAAAGCTTCAGGTGAATGGTTTAACACGTGATTTATTTCCTTCATCAGGGAGATCCTGTAATAGTCATTCCCAGTAAAATGAACTGTATACACCACCCAGGGTCCCTCTGTGAGGGAAATGGGACACTTTAAGATGGGAGCGGAAAGCAGGCAGATCTAAGGATAGAGATGGATGGACAGAGGATGGATGGAGAGATGATAGATAGATAGATAGATAGATAGATAGATAGATAGATAGATAGATAGATAGATAGATAGATAGAAAGAAAATAGATAGATAGATAGATAGATAGATAGATAGATAGATAGATAGATAGATAGATAGATAGATAGATAGATAGATATTGAGAGAGAGAAAAAAATAGAGACATGGTTGGATAGAAGATGGATGGATGGATGGGTGGATGGATGGATGGACGGACAGGATAGGTGGATGGAGGGATGGATGGATGGATGGATAAAGAGATGATAGAATAGATGATAGATAGATAGATAGATAGATAGATAGATAGATAGATAGATATTGAGAGAGAGAGAGAAATAGAAATAGAAACATGGATGGATGGAGAGATGAGAGATTAGGTAGATAGATAGATAGATAGATAGATAGATAGATAGATAGATAGATAGATAGATAGATAGATAGATATTGAGAGAGAAAGGGGAATAGAGACAGGGAGACAGGGAGGGAGGGAGGGAGAGATGAGAGATTAGATAGATAGATATAGATTGAGAGAGAGAGAGAGAAAGAGAAAGAGAAATAGGGAGAGAAATGGAGATGGATGGATGCGTGGGTGGGTGGGTGAGTGGGTGGATGGACAGATAGACAGACAGACAAATGGATAGAGAGAGGATAGAGCCGTGATGGCGAACCTATGGCACGCGTGCCAGAAGTGGCACACAGAGCCATCTCTCTGGGCACGCCAGCCATTGCCCGTTACTCTTCTGGGTTCCGGCGCCCACATGCTGGCGTTCGCGTGTGGGAGCACTGGAAACCAAAAGACCAGGCGACCAGTGCACATGCGGGCGCTGGAAACTGGAGGCCCAGCTGCTCTTCCAGTTTCCGGCGCTCCTCTGTGTGTGTGCGCACGCTCCCATTTCAGCACTCTGTGCCAAAAAGGTTTGCCAACATTGCGAAAGAGGGACAGACGGAGACAGATACGGAGGCCTAGGCAGACAGAATAATCTTTGACAGTATGTGCCATATAATGCCGTTGTTGGAACCAGGATGGCCTCGGATCCGTTTTCATCCTCCCCACCCCCTGCCCCCAAAAAACACAGCTACGATAAGAAGGCTTAAAGAGAAAAGCTGTTCTTTTCATTCTTTTTGCCTGCCTGCAGCATGCCACACGGTCCTACCGCCAAAGCCCTGTGCCTGCTGGCATCGGAGAACCCGAGGAAGCGTGTCTAGCAACCCCCGTCCCCACTGCTGTGCCATTGCAAACCTTGGGGGGCAGGAGGGAGGGGTCCTAAGAGGACTTGAGGCTGAGGACGATGTTATCAAAAGGCCCCAATTAAAAAAACCCAAAGAGGAAACCACAAGCGATAAATCTTACTTTAAGATTCAGAGGTTTATTCATGAGCAATTTGGAACATGAGCAGCCATCAGAACAATGCAATTCCGCAACAAAACTTGCATTATTAAATGGGTCCCAATGTCGCCTAGCAGGTCCTACAAGGACACCATTCTCATCTCAAGCCACATTTCTCATACCTTTTTTTTTTTACTGACATTCGCATTCCCATAGTTTCACTTCCTTGTTCTTTCTTACTGACCGTCACTGTCTGCAAACATAATTGTACATCTCAAACCTCCATCCATTGTCGACTTTCAGTTCCCTATTTCTCACAGTTTCAGTGTTCTGATTCCAAATATATCTCAAAACCACGGCCTTTGCAGAAAATGCAGCACATTAGAAATATGTCTGATACATTTTGCAGTTATGTTAGTTTAAAACTTTGCTTCAGTGAGGCCTGCAAGTCCACTCCTAGGCCTTACTCCCTGCAATTTTCCAGTGGATGTAATAATAATCATCATAACTTTATTGTCATTGTACGTGTAACACGGTATACCCATACAACGAAATTCACTTAACACCCAAAGACCAGGTCCAATACACATAATAATCCCCAAACACCCCCCCAATGTTCAGCCCCAGCTACGGACCCCAAAGAACGCAGCACACACAAAGTCTGTACAAACCTTAGTTGACTAAATTAAATCAGTCTTTTTCAAAACAAAGGCTGTTAATTAACTTTCTTAACAGCCTACAAGAATCCAAAGAATAAATAATCGTAATTTTACTAGGGTTGGCAGAAAGCCGAGAAGCCATTTGCAGAAAACGGGTAAGGGAACTAAGATCAGGACGCGAAGGAGAGTGAACAAAGTTGTTTCCCTGCAAATTGCTTCAGTCAATGTTCTTCCTTAAATAGGCTAAGGGAGTGGCCAATTAGCCCCAAGGCTTACTCTCGAGGAGACCTCCTCCTAAGGAGCTACTCCTGCCTTTTGGCAGCTCTGCGTGCCCGTGCATTGAGAAGAGGCTCCTCCTCTTCTTCCTCTTCACTTATGGGAGCTTCTGAAGGCCCTGGCTGAATCCCCGCCTCTGGCACCACATCTTCTCCAGCCTCCTCATTGTCCGACTCAAGCGCCAGCTGCACAGGCTACTGGCACAGCACCACACCAGCCTCCTCGCTGTCCGAATCAGCTACCAGCTGCACAGGTCGCTGACGGGCCACAACACCCACCCACCACAAATTTCCCACCCCTAAATCACCCAAACACAGCAGACCAAGTCAATACTGTCCAACAGCTCACTGATGGTGGCCCTTTAGTTCATTGTTGAGTGCAATTGTAGCTCTGGGATAAAAACTATTCAGAAAACGTGTGGTCCGAGCTTTAATTGTTCCGTCTCTTCTGCCAGAAGGCAACAGTCCAAAAAGATTGTAAGCAGGATAGGAACAGTCTCTGAGAACGTTATGAAACTTCCTCAAACAGCAAGATTCGAAGATGTTGTCCAGGGCTGGTAGCTGGAATCCGATGATATTCTGGGCAGTTTTAATGATTCTCTGTAGAGCCTTTTTGTCCGCTACAGAGCTGCTCCCGTACCATGCAAGAATGCCGTATGTCAGGACACTCTCAATGGTGCTGCGACAGTAGGGCAGAAGTAGATGCTGAGATAGATTTATCTATGAGGATGATATGATCCATTCAGTCGTGTCAGACTCTTGGCGATTCCGTGGGCCATATGGGTCCCTCCATATCTTCCAATCTTACGTTACTCCTTTGAGTTGTTCTATCCTCTGGTTGGTGTGTCAGCTTTGAGAATCTCGAGCCCACCATGTTCTTCACTGCCTGAGCGCTACAGGACTCAGTTGTCATCCTTGCCGTCCAAGGAAGATGCAGGAGGAGCCTCCCCAAGCATCATGGCTCAAATGAGTTTCTTCATTTCTCACCTTTTAAAGCTCCCAACTTTTACAATCATCGTAGATACGGGGAAACGCATATAACCTTGATTTGGTTACCAGGCTGATATCCTTGTTTTTCCATATCCGGCTCATGTTCACCATTGTTCTGCAACTCAGTGCAATCCGACATCCAACAAGAGATTTGATGACACAGGGGTTAGAATGCAGTATTTCAGGCTGACTCTGCCAGCTGCTAGGAGTTCGATCTTGATTGGCTCAAGGTTGACTCAGCCTTCCATCCTTCCGAGGTGGGTCAAATGAGGACCCAGATTGTTGGGGGCAAGAGGACGACTCTGTAAACAGCTTAGAGAGGGCTGGAAAGCACTGGAAAGCAGTATATAAGTCTAAGTGCTATTGCTTGGGAAGGAAGGAAGGAAGGAGAAAGGAAGGGAGGGAAGAGGGAAGGAAGGAAGGAAGGAAGGAAGGAGAAAGGGAGGAGGGAGGGAAGGAAGGAAGGAAGGAAGGAAGGGCTGTGCTGGTGCAGTGGTTAGAGTGCAGTACTGCAGGCTCCTTCTGCTGACTGCCGGCTGCCTGCAATTCAGCAGTTCGAATCTCACCAGGCTCAAGGTTGACTCAGACTTCCGTCCTTCCGAGGTGGGTCAAATGAGGACCCAGATTGTTGGGGGCAAGAGGACGACTCTGTAAACAGCTTAGAGAGGGCTGGAAAGCACTGTGAAGCAGTATATAAGTGCTATTGCTAAGTGCTAAAGAAGGAAGGGGGAGGGAGGGAGGATCGGGTGGCGCAGCGGTTAGAGTGCAGCATTGCAGGCTGTCTCTGGTGACTGCCAACAGTTCGATCCTGACCAGCTCCAGGTCGGTCAAATGAAGACCCAGATTGTTGTGGACAATAGGCTGATTCTGTGAACCGCTTAGAGAAAGCGGTAAAGTACTGTGAAGCGGTATATAAGTCTAAGGGTTATTGCTAAATGCTAAGGGAGAAAGAGGAAGGGAGGGAGGAGATGGAGGAAAGAGGGAAGGAAGGAACTGCGGTGGCGCAGTGGTTAGAATGCAGTACTGCAAGCTAATTCTTCAGCAGTTCGATCCTGATCAGCTCAAGGTTGGCTCAGCCTTCCATCCTTCCAAGGTGGGTAAAACGCGGAGCCAGATTGTTGGGGGGCAATTATGCTGACTCTGTAAACCGCTTAGAGAGGGCTGCGAAGGGGTATATTACTCTAAGCGCTATTTCTATTTTATCTCTGGATTCTTCGTTCCCCACTTGGCGCGATCTGCAATCCCGTTAGTAAAGACCCTCCCACAAAGAGAGAGAGAGATCAAGAGAGAGATCTCTCACCCGGTCTTCCCCAGCCGCTCTCTTGTTTCCAGAATGAGATCGAAGATGTTTGATTCCGCCCGGCCTTTGGAACCCGAGCTCAGAACGCTTATTTATGACGCTTCTCCAGTCTCCGATTGTGACTGAGCTCGGCTGGATGCGGAGCCATCCGAGGAGGGAGAGCGTCTCCCGGGGAGGGTCCCGCTTGCGCGGAAAGGAAGAGTCGCCCCTCGATCGGATGGACGCCCCGAGAATCTTCTCCCCAGAGAACGACGAGATCCCTGGCTTAGCTCAGTTCTCCTTTCGGTCCCAAGATAGGAAGCCTAGCCGGATTCTGTGTAAACGGGTAGAAAGCGGTAAGGATGGCTTGTAGGGATTCGCTCCCCAAAGATTCCCGCCAGGTTGTTTTTAACCCTCTGAATCTTGTTGAAATGAGGGTGGATTCTTTGCGTTAGAACCGATGGGCCTTTTTTACCCACCCCCCCACCCCCCACGAGATCCCCTGGGTGATCGGTCAAAGATGATGTCCTCCCTAGCTATAAGAGTTGGTTTCTTAAATTGAGATTTTAGAGGCAAAAGATCCACTGGGTTGCTTTGCAGATCCGATTTCTGGCTCGTGAGGAGCTTGGGTTTGTCCATTAGCCTGCAAATTATAGATACAGATATAGATTAACAAGAGTTGGAAGGGACCTTGGAGGTCATCTAGTCCAACCCCCCCCCCCCATCCAAACAGGAGACCTTACACCGTTTCTGACGGAGGGCAGTCCAGTCTTTTCTTGAAAGCCTCCAGGGATGAAGCTCCCACAACTTCTGTTCCACGGGTTGATGGTTCCCACTGTCAGAAAATTCCTCCTTGTTTCCAGGTTGAATCTCTCCTTGATCAGTTTCGATCCATTCTTCCTTGTCTGGCCTTCGGGTGATTTGGAAAACAGCTTGACCCCCTTCCTCCTCTCTGGGGCAGCCCCTCAAATATTGGAAGATGCTCTCCTGTCTCCCCTGGTCCTTCTCTTCCCTAGACTAGCCAGGCCCGGTTCCTGCAACCGTTCGTCGTATGTTTGAACTTCCACTCCCCTAATTATCTTTGTTGCTCTTCTCTGCACTTTTTCTAGAGTCCCCACATCTTTTTTATAGTGGGGTGACAGTTACCTCTTTTCTTTCTGTGGCACTTGGATTATATGTGAGGATGATCTTGGGCAATAGTCAGTTGATGCCATCACTGACTATTGGGGGCGAGTCGTTGGCCCCCACGGAGAGGGCCCGCGACTTGGGTGTCCTCCTGGATTCCCGGCTGTCTTTAGAAGAGCAATTGACGGCTGTGGCCGGGAGGGCTTTTTATCAGGTCCGCCTGATTCGCCAGTTGCTTCCCTTTCTGGATCAGGACTCTTTACGCACAGTCACTCATGCCCTCGTCACTTCTCGCCTGGACTACTGCAATGCTCTCTACATGGGGCTCCCCTTGAGGAGCTCCCGGAGGCTCCAGCTGGTCCAGAATGTGGCCGCGCGGGCGGTTATGGGAGCGACGTGGCGCTCCCATGTGACCCCCCTCCTGCGCGAGACTCTTCTTTATTTTTCCAAGTTTTGTTTCTTTAAATCTTTTTATTTTTTACAACCGTATCAAATCAATGCGTGAACAGTGCTGCCCCCTGAGTGTCAACCGTTCTAATACAAATAAAACTAGTATTAATGAATCGTAGTTATCACATTCAATCAATTTATGTATTTCTATTAATGATACACATTTATATTTAAGTTGCAATCTGTCGTCGTTCAGTTACTCCATGTTTTCTCTTGTGATTACTTTTATTTTATTCTATACAAGTGTATATTATTATTTATTTTATTATTATTTTTATTATTTATTATTATTATAAATAAATAATAATAATAAATAATAACAAGTGTATATACACCAATATTCCCCCTTCTCTTATTTCTATCGCTTAGTCTAACTTTTAAACACATCACCCTTTATTAAAAGACTTTTTCTTTCTATCCTACCTAATTTTTTTTTCTATCCTACCAGACTCTTCTTAAATACCTTATTTTTCAGCGTATAAGAAGCACCGGACTATAAGACGCATGTACCTCTTTTGGTGAGGAAAAGAAGAAAAAGAAATCTGCCTCTGCCTCCCAGCAATTTTGCCTCTTTGCAGCAAACAGCCTGCTTTACTTTCAGTCTCGTTTTCAGCATAGCTTGATTAGCACAAGAAAAAAAAAATCTGCTCCCAGCAATTTACCCCCTTGCAGCAAGCAGCAGAGGCCTGCGCAGCAATAGGCCACGGCAATCCCTGCATCCTGAAACAGCTGAGTCGGGAGGCCGGGACAATCCCTTTGTGCTAATTAGGCTGTGCTGAAGCTGAAAGGAGCTGTTTCTTCTTGCTGCTTACTGCTGGGAGGCAAAGGGCGGGGGCCAGTGGGTGGGCGGGGCTACATTCGGTGTATAAGACACACCTTATACTCCGAAAAATCAGTGCCTCCAATGTTGGAGCACTTACCACTTCTGGTGGCAAGCTGTTCCGCTGGTTTATTGTTCTCCCTGTCAGGGAATTCCTCCTTACTTCTAAGCTGCTTCTCTCCTTGATGAGTTTCCATCCTTTTCTTCTTGTCCTGCCCTTTTGGCGCTTTGGGGAACGGAAAAGAGAGTTGGACGGGACGTTGGAGAGACCTAGCCAAGTCTTTGGAGAAGTCGCCTGTGGGTGCACTTAGGGTCCAGAGGGCTCAGTCTGTCTTCGGTGTGAAGCTTTGAGCAACTGCTTGGGGATGAGGGGTTGAGCCACCTCTATGGTCAAGGAACTCAGGCAGCCCTCGAACGGTTCGCTTAATGACCGTTCGAAGTTGCGACGGCACTAAACAAAGCGGCGTACGATCGTTTTTCACACTTACAACCGTTGCCGCGCTCCCGTGGTCCTTTCGAAGAAAATTCAGACGCTTGGCAAAGGGCTCCGATTTGTGACGGTTGTGCCGTGATCCCCTTTTGGCGACCTTCGGACCAGCGGAGTTACTGGGGACACTTCACAGCCCGTGGCAAGAAAAGTCGTCAAATGGGGCAAAGCTCCCTTAACAACTGTCTTGCTTAGCAACAGATGTTTTTGGGTCATAACTCGAGGACTTCCTATAGCCACCTCCAAAGCAGGATGCCCCCATCGGGGCTCCAGGACAGTTTGGGGCCCTTTCAGGAGCCCAAAAAGATGGGAGCAGATCTTACCTCAAGTGGCAAGATGTTCCAAAGGCTAGAGATCCTGGTTTGTTGTTGTTATTGTTGTTTTTTGCCTGCCCGTTTTGCTCCTCCATGTTTCCGGCGGGTGTTTCCGTCCCAGCCCCCTCCTCAATCCCCCTCCTTTCTGTCTCCGCTCTCCCCAGCCGCCTCCTACACCGACAGCTCCGATGACGAGACCTCCCCGAGGGACAAGCAGCAGAGGAACAGCAAAGGAAGCAGCGACTTCTGCGTGAAAAACATCAAACAGGCTGAATTCGGGCGCAGGGAGATCGAAATCGCGGAACAAGGTGAGGGAGGCCATCGCGGCTGCCCTGGGCTTCCTGGGTCTTCCTTTGGCGTGACGGGACTGGACGGGACTCGATTCATCGGCTCCGGCGAAGAGAAGGAGCCACCTCTTTGTCCTTGCGGACGTGGGTTGCCTATCTCACCCCAGCCTGGGGGACCATAGAGCTTGTTGGGTCTAGGGGTGAAGCCAACAGGCTAGAAGAAGTCATGAGTTCTAGTCCTGCCTTAGGCATGAAAGCCAACAGGGTGATTTTGAGCCAATCACCAGGAGACCGTGAGTTCTAGTCCCGCCTTAAGCATGAAAGCCAACAGGGTGATTTTGGGCCAATCACCAGGAGACTCTGAGTTCTAGTCCCGCCTTAAGCATGAAAGCCAACAGGGTGATTTTGAGCCAATCACCAGGAGACTCTGAGTTCTAGTCCCGCCTTAAGCATGAAAGCCAACAGGGTGATTTTGAGCCAATCACCAGGAGACCGGGAGTTCTAGTCCCGCCTTAGGCATGAAAACCTGCTGGGTGACTTTGGGTCAATCACCAGGAGGCGGGGAGTTCTAGTTCCACCTCGAGAGAGACAGAGACAAAGAAGGGTGGATGGGTGGGTGGATAGAGAGATAGACAGGCAGACATTAGAGGAAGAGATGATGGAGGAATGGGTAGATAGAGAGGTAGAGAGATACATATGGATGGATAAAGGGAGAGAGACAGACAGACATTAGAGATGATGGATGGATGGATGGATGGATGGATGGATGGATGGATGGATGGATGGATGATAGATGGACAGATAGATTAGGTAGATGGGTGGGTGGGTGGATAGACAGACAGACTGTCTGTTTGTCTTCCAGAAGGTTTTTCCCCTCTGACCCCTTTCTCAACCAGGATGCGATTTTACGGTGGCTGAATTCCCAGATCACCCCAGACAAGATTAAAATGGAGAAAGGCATTTTGTGTGTTTGGCATTTGCAGTTCTACCCACCGTCATCTCTTTAAGTCCTGGGAACCCTACCCTACGCACTGTTTACTCTTGTGCCTCATGCAGCTCAACGTGTTTGTTCAAACTCCCTCCCCCAAAGCATTCCATTATTCAGGGATTGACGGGAACACCTTCTACACCTTCTACGGCTCCCAGTCTCCTTTTCCCTCACCCAGTTCTCTCTTTGCTTTAATCTCTTGACGCTGATCAAATTACTGAACTCTTTGCTGCCGGAGCTACAAAAGAGAACGGAATCAAATGAACTCCCAGCGTTCTCTTTTGCTGCACAAAAAAAAAAAAGGCACAAAACTTGTAATCCTGCTGGCATCCGTGGGCTCCTTCTGCTGATCTCTCTCTCTCTCTCTCTCTCTCTCTCTCTCTCTCTCTCTCTCTCTCTCTCTCTCTCTCTCTCTCTCTCTCTCTCTCTCTCTCTCTCTCATCAGTACTAAAAGGGAGTGGGGTTTGTGGAGAGGAGGGAGGGAGGGAGGAAGGAAAGAAGGAAGGAAGGAAGGAAGGGTTATGGTGTCCTTAGCGCTCTCTGAGCGTGCTGATTTCCTTGCAGATGTTTCATGACCTAACTAGGCAACATCATCAGTGCCAGAAGGAAGTAGAATTTGTGGTGTGGAGGAAGAAGAGGGGGAGGCAGGGAGGGCTGGGGGTGTCCTTTGGTGTTCTCTGAGCTTGGTTCTTTCCTTGAAGACATTTCATGACCCAACTAGGGAACATCCTCAGTGCTGAAAGGGAATGGAGTTTGTTCTCTTTATATATGAGTGGCTTATCCTTGTATATATATCAGGCATCAACAGACACATAGAGATAAACAACATCTACACGCCTTTCAAAAAAAGAAAACGAAAAGGCTAAAAAGAGGAAATAGAATGACCAGAACTTGGAACTAAGGAAAAAGTTCCGACAGTGAGAAGAATTAACCTGTGGAACGACTTGCCACCAGAACTTGTGAATGTTCCACCACTGGAGGCTTTTAAGATGAGATTGGACAAACCCCTTGCCTGGAATGGTATAGTTTTTCCTGCCTGAGCAGGAGGCTGGACTAGAAGACCTCCAGGGCCCCTTCCAATTACTCCGTCCTGTAAATAGATTTGGTTACGGATGCAACTTTGCCTAGAAGGGGAGAGGAGAAAGAATTGGACATTTATAGGACATAAAATTATCTGCCACAGGGTCCTTCCTGGCAATGACTACTTCAGCTTCAAGCACAACAATACACGAGCAAATAATAGATACAAACTCAAGGTAAGAAAATAGGACTTCAGCAACAGAGTGGTCAATGCCTGGAATGCACTACCTGACTTTGTAGTTTCTTCCCAAAATCCCCAAAACTTTAACCTTAACCTGTCTACTGTGGACCTCACCCCATTCCTAAGAGGTCTGTACTGGGCGTGCATAAGTGCATCAGCGTGCCTACCGTCCTTGTCCTAATATTCCTTTTTACTGACTCTTTTCATGTATTCAAATTATGTTTAGACCTTTATCTGTTACCTTACATATGCTTGACAAATAAATAAATAAAATAAAAGAATTTCAGTTCTGGATAAGGCAGACAAAACTTTTCTCTTCCATCTTTCTCCGCTCCTTCCTGGCTACGGTTTCCCCCCCACCCCCACCCCCACTTTTAATTTTACACCGTTGTTTTCCTGCCTTCCGCTCAACCTCTGTTTCCTTCTCTCCTTTCCCTAGAAATGCCTGCGCTCATGGCTTTGAGGAAACGCGCTCAGGGAGAGAAGCCCCTGGCCGGAGCCAAGATCGTGGGTTGCACCCACATCACGGCTCAAACTGCTGTAAGTAACGCCAGGCGCTCCCCGTCGGCTGTCCCAGGTTGTTCCTTTGTCCCCTCCCCCCAAAAAAAGTGGGGGGGGAAGAGATCACCCAGAGGTGGGATCGACTGGTCCAGAAATCCTACCCAGAGAAATTTATTGGTTCGATTTCTATGCCGTCCTTCTCCAGAGACTCAGGGCAGCTTACAATGCGTTAAGCAATAGGCTTCATACTTTTATATAATTATACAAAGTCAGCTTATCGCCCCCACAAACTGGGTCCTCAATTTACCCACCTTAGAAAGGATGGAAGGCTGAGTCAACCTGGAGCCTGGGGAGATTCGAACTTACAGTAATTGCAGACAGCTGGTGTTAATCACAATGCTTTAGTCTGCTGAGCTACCAGGCCGTTTTTGAACAGCTGACCGTCGTTGGGGAGGCTGCCACGGTCTTAAGTGTAAAAACCGGACATAGATCACATTTTTTACACTGTTCTGCGCCTTCGAACGGTCACTAAGCCAGTGGTTGTAAGTCGAGGACTACGTGTTCATTGGCCCTGCTCAACTGGAAAATTAAAAAAATATATCTTTATTAAGGTTATTGTCATAAGCTTAGCAAAGAGTAGGTAATGAATTCCAGCAGGTGGGTTGGTTGAATTGGAGTAGATTGGAGGGTTGGAAAGGGTGGGGGGGGGTGTTGAATAGCCCTGGCAATTCGGGAGCCCCCTCCTCACCTTTCCCCTGCATGCAGGTTCTGATGGAGACCCTCGGCGCCCTGGGGGCTCAGTGCCGGTGGGCTGCTTGCAACATCTACTCCACCCTCAACGAAGTGGCGGCTGCGCTGGCTGAGAATGGTAAGGAAGGATTTGTCTTTCTCGAGGGGTGGGGTGGGGGAGGGACCCCCCAAAACAAGCTTTGAGGTTGCTGGGACGGAAGCGGTTCAGCTGTGAGAGGATTGGGGGGGGGCATGAAGGTCTTTTGGGGTGATGGCTTTTCTTCTACCTATTAAAAGGAGCCCCCCTTCCCACCCCCCACCCCCCAATTTCTCTTCCAGGATTTCCTGTCTTTGCCTGGAAAGGAGAATCCGAGGACGATTTCTGGTGGTGCATCGACCGATGTGTCAACGTCGAAGGCTGGCAGCCTAACATGGTGAGCGCGAGGACCCAAAGTCTGCCGGGGCGACCGGCATCAAACGGAAGGGGCAAGGCCGGTTCGGTGGGACATGAAAGAAAGGGGTCATTTTGCCTCTTAAAAAAACTTCCCCAGGCACAAAAAAAACATCCACCTCTTATTTCGTCATCCCCAAAAACGGAGAGCCAGTTTGCTATAGTAGTTAAGGCATCAGACTTAGAAAGTGGGAGACGGTGAGTTCTAGTTCCGCCTTGGGCTTGAAAACCGGCTGGGTGTCTTTGGGCCAATCCCCAGGAGCCTGGGAATTCTAGTCCCACCTTAGGCCTGAAAATGGGGTGGGTGGGCCAGTCACCAGGTCTGCAAAACGCTGCTTTAGTGGAAAACGGAGAGCAGCGCCAGAGGCTGTATAACATAATACCCTGGCCACCTCGCAGGGTTGTTGTTTTGGGGAGAAAGGAGCAAAGAGCACAGCCAGTCCTCAGCGTACGACCACCACGGAGGCCAGGATTTCTGTTGCTATGTGAGACAGTCGTTCAGTGAGTTTTGCCCTGCCGTACTAACCTTTCTCACCACGGTTGTCAAAAGAGAATCACTGCCATTGTTAAATTAGTCAGACGGTTGTTAAGTGAATTTTGGCTTCCCCGCTGGTCAGACGGTCACAAAAGCAGAGCACCCAGCAATCAACCTAGAACAGGGACCGACTCCTTCCCTGGAGCCAATTGGCCAGAGACGCTTAAACGAATTCTGTTCTCAGCACAGGGTTGGATTAGATCAGGGGTCTCCGACCCTTGGCGACTTTAAGCCTGGAGGACTTCAACTCCCAGAATTCCCCAGGCTGGGGAATTCTGGGAGTTGAAGTCCTCCAGGCTTAAAGTCGCCAAGGGTCGGAGACCCCTGGACTAGATGACCTCACTAACCTTTCCAACTCATATATTCCCCGATTCTCAGGTCACAGTCAACGCTTGTTAAGAGTAATGATGTTGTTAATGTGCTTATTCCTTATTTTGCATATATTATTTGGAGAAAACAACGTATAATTACAGCGCAGGGCTAGGAGTGACCTCTGGGTGCCCCCCACCCCTTGAGGGCCTTGGAGGTTCGGATTATTAAGGAGGTGGGACCAATTTGGGAAGCGGGCGGGAGCTCGGAAAGGTTAATGAGAGTTTTTTCGACAGGGCAGCGGACCAGAACGCAATGTTCCCATGGTCCTGGGCCAAAAATCTTGACTTCTGCTGGGTGCAAATACAATGAGACGTTAAGGCTACTTCCGGTAGAAGCGGCAGATTCAGAGTTAGAGGAGGGGGTTCCCTCATCGTTGATGGGGAAGAGGATGGAGGGAACACAATGGGGCAACACAACTCCAGTTTCCACAGAAGAAAATATGTGTAGCTCAGGCTTCAACCGTGGCTTCAACCGTCTGAGCTCGATGGTTTCCTTGCAAATGTTTCCCAATTCTCAAACTCCACACACCTCCGCACTGATAATATTACCTAGCTGGGTTATGAAACGTCTGTAGGAAAACTGACCTAGCAGCAAGGATGCCACCAAGCCGTGTTTACCACCCTGTTCACATCAGATCCTGCCATCTGCAGACAAACTTCAAGATGGAGGCTCCAAAATCACATCGGGCTCTTGTGCCGGCCAATGGACACACCCCTCCCCCTTCTTCCTCCCCCAAGGAACGAGCCAATTTAGGCCGCGTGCCATGTTCTCCTTTTTCCCAGAAAAGATCAGGAGAAGCCTGCCAGAAAATGCCCCTCTTAAACTTATTAGGGCACTTCAAGAAGGCCAAGTGGATTATACAACGTTCTTAATTAACTGGAGATTAATGAGCTGGAGCCTTGAGTGCGAGGGAGGGGGGGATGGAAACTGGGGGGGGGAGGAGGGTTGCTGGGCGCTGTTGATGCCAGGCTGGTAATCCGTTGAGTTAAAAAACCAGCGTGATCTGAGTGTAGAAACTGAGGGGGGGGGCTGTTTACCTAAATTGAGCTTTGCAGATTGTCCCATCCCAACCCAAATATCTCTACAGCAGTTTGACTCTTAACCCTGGGAACTTTTAAGATGGGTAGACTTCAGCTCCCAGAATTCCCCAGCCAGCATGGATGGCTAAGGAATTCTGGGACTTCAAGTCCACAAGTCTTAAAGTTGCCACATTTGGTGAGAACTGATTCACAGCAATGTCTCAAACTTGAGAACTTTATGAGGCGTGGACTTCAACTCCTAGAATCCCCCCTCCAGCACTGCTTAAAGTTTAAAGTTGCCACGGTTGAAATGCACTACTTTACAGTGGGGCAAAAAAGTATTTAGTCAGCCACCAATTGTGCAAGTTCTCCCACTTAAAAAGATGAGAGAGGCCTGTAATTGACATCATAGGTAGACCTCAACTATGAGAGACAAAATGAGAAAACAAATCCAGACAATCACATTCTCTGATTCGGAAAGAATTTATTTGCAAATTATGGTGGAAAATAAATATTTGGTCAATATCAAAAGTTCATCTCAATACTTGGTTACATATCCTTTGTTGGCAATGACAGAGGTCAAACGTTGTCTGTAAGTCTTCACAAGGTTGGCACACACTGTTGCTGGTATGTTGGCCCATTCCTCCATGCAGATCTCCTCTAGAGCAGTGATGTTTTGGGGCTGTCGCTGGGCAACACGGACTTTCAGCTCCCTCCAAAGGTTTTCTATGGGGTTGAGATCTGTGATCTGTCCCCCCCTACAGAGACCCACAAAAACACAGCCAGTCGAGGGTTAAGAAGCACTTGGCACACTCCACAGTTCTTATCTCAAACTTGGCAGCGATATGTACACCGTCTGCCAAGGGCTTTAATAGTTCATAAAAAGAAAATCACCTACGTAGCTTTGCCAAAATCCGTTCTTTTAGCTCCAAAGACTACTAGATTGTGTTATTGTTCGTCACAGAGATCATGAACCACCCTCCTGTCTTATATAGGCTCTGGGTGTGGTCCAGTGACTCATTGATCCTGTGACTCCAGTCCAGTGACTCAGGTCTATTCCCTCATGCGTCTCCGCAGCTGCTGTAAGCGTTTATCTTGCCTTCTTTGGCGTGCATCCAGGAATGACGTCTCTCCCTCACTCTCATCTGAGACACCTGTTTCCCCACTACTTGGCTCTCTTTCAGCTGGCACCTGAGACTGTGCCAGAGGTGGAGGGGGGGCTGGGAGATCTGGCTGGCTCCTCTTCCTCCTGCTCAGAGCTTCCTTCCTCCAATGGGATAGGCTCAGAGGACGGGGCCACAACAATCTGGAGACTGGCTAGGCCACTCCAGGACCTTGAAATGCTTCTTACGAAGCCACTTCTTCGTTGCCCAGGCGGTGTGTTTGGGATCATTGTCATGCTGAAAGACCCAGCCACGTTTCATCTTCAATGCCCTTGCTGATGGAAGGAGGTTTGCACTCAAAATCTCACGATACATGGTCCCATTCATTCGTTCCTGTACACAAATCAGTCGTCCTGGTCCCTTTGCAGAGAAATAGCCCCAAAACATGATGTTGCCACCCCCATGCTTCACAGTAGATATGGTGTTCTTTGGATGCAACTCAGCATTCTCTCTCCTCCAAACACAACGAGTTGTGTTTCTACCAAACAGTTCTACTTTGGTTTCATCTGACCGTATGACATTCTCCCAATCCTCTTCTGGATCATCCAAATGCTCTCTAGCAAACTTCAGACGGGTCCGGACATGTACTGGCTTAAGCAGGGGATCACGTCTGGCACTGCAGGATCTGAGTCCCTGGCGGCGTAGTGTGTTAGTGATGGTAGCCATTATTATGTTGGTCCCAGCTCTCTGTAGGTTATTCACTAGGTCCCCCCGTGTGGTTCTGGGATTTTTGCTCATCGTTCTTGTGATCATTTTGACCTCACAGGGTGAGATCTTGCGTGGAGCCCCAGATCGAGGGAGATTATCAGTGGTCTTGTATGTCTTCCATTTTCTAATTATTGCTCCCACAGTTGATTTCTTCACACCAAACTGCTTGCCTATTGCAGATTCAGTCTTCCCAACCTGGTGCAGGTCTACAGTTTTGTTTCTGGAGTCCTTCGACAGCTCTTTGGTCTTCACCATAGTGGAGTTTGGAATTTTGACTGTTTGAGGTTGTGGACAGGTGTCTTTTATACTGATAACAAGTTCAAACAGGTGCCATTAATATAGGTAATGAGTGGAGGACAGAGGAGCCTCTTAAAGAAGAAGTTACAGGTCTGAGAGAGCCAGAAATCTTGCTTGTTTGTAGGTGATCAAATACTTATTTTCCACCATAATTTGCAAATAAATTCTTTCCGAATCAGAGAATGTGATTGTCTGGATTTGTTTTCTCATTTTGTCTCTCATAGTTGAGGTCTACCTATGGTGTCAGTTACAGGTCTCTCCCATCTTTTTAAGTGGGAGAACTTGCACAATTGGTGGCTGACTAAATACTTTTTTGCCCCACTGTAAATCAGTCCTTTGGGAAGGACTCAACAGGTGGAGCGAAATGAGAATTATTTCAAGAAAGGAGATTCGATAGACACTCCTGAGAAATAGACTCTATTCTGTGAAGGTAAAGCTGGAGGGAGTGACTTAAATATAATGTTTAATTAATTAGGATGTATTTTTTTAAAAAAAAATGATACCCTGTTTCTCCCAAAATAAGACATCCCCTGATAAAAAGCCCAATTGGGCTTTTGAGTGCATGGCAATAAGGCCAAGCACTTATTTCAGGGTTCAAAAAAATATAAGACAGGGTCTTATTTTCGGGGAAACACAGTATATGTATTGATAGAAAGCTTTAACTTAATTTTGTTTGTATAAAATGAGTATGTGTGTATATGCACGTCTGCCAGTTCTTTAAGTAATGCTGAATAACATTTCAAAGTTTGTAAAATATTATGGACTAGATTTGAAAATAAGACAATGAATAATATATTATCCTCCCTCCCCCCAGAAAAGAAAACCAGAGATGGTTAAACTGATTCTTTTATCCAAATAAGAGATTATATTTGTTTTTGCCTCTATTTTGAAACGGCTTCCTGATTTGGTGTTTGCAACGAAAAAATATATATGAAACTTTGATTCTGTTTTTGTAAACTAGACATACTTATTATTATAGAAATGGCTTGTGTAAAAGCAAAAAAGTTGTGATTGTAAGGTTGTTACCTTCTACTATGCTAAAGAGAGTCAGAAGTCAGTGCTTTTTTCTTATTTTTCTCCCGTTCCACTATATCCCTTCTTTTTTTCCCCTCTCGCTCTTCTTAACTTTTCCATGGTTTTTTTTCCTTTGTATTTGATAAACGAATAAAAAAAAAATTAAATCACAAAAAAGAGGCGGGCAGGAATGCCAAATCCAGCCTAATTGTGCCAATTGTGCAGCCATCCGTAATAATAATAATAATTATTATTATTATTATTTCAAAGTCGTTGTCCTAGCCATACAGGCCACATTGACCTGTGGTCCATTTTGTCTTGCAGATCCTGGACGATGGTGGAGACCTCACACACTGGATCTACAAGAAGTACCCAAATATGTTCAAGAAGATCAAAGGCATAGTCGAAGAGAGCGTCACCGGAGTCCACAGGTAAAATACCGTATTTTCCGGCGTATAAGACGACTGGGCGTATAAGACGACCCTCCTCAGAGCCATTTAAGGCTCGTCAGAGCCTTATGGGCTGGTCTGCCTGGTTACAGGAGAATGAGACCCGGCGTATAAGACGACCCCTGACTTTTGAGAAGATTTTTGTATGTTAGAAAGTAGTCTTATACGCAGGAAAATACAGTATATATTTTTATTTTTATTTTTTATTTGTATTTATAGCCAGGCTCTAAAGACTCTGTTGTTTCACCAAGCCGGCCTGACCGAATAGATAAATTTTAAATGGGTTTTAATTGGTTTTAAAGGGGTTTTAGCAAGGGGTTTTAAATTATGGCCAGACAGCTTTAAATTATTTTAATAGTTTTAATTTTTGTGTTGGACTGTTTTAATATGGCTGTAAACCACCCTGAATCCTTCGGGAGAAGGGCGGTATAGAAATGTAATCAACTCAACTCAACTTAACTCATTTGAGACCGGGCGCCCATTGTAGCCTTGAGATGGATTTTTTTTGGTACAATCACGAGTCAAATGGAGACCAAAATGTATGCTGTTAAGTGATAAGTACAAGTTTTGCCACCATTTTATGACTTTTCTCGTCGCCTTTGTTAACCAAATCACCGCAGTTAAATTAGTCACACATTTGTTGAATGAATCTGACAGTTGCTTGTCGGAAGGTCGCAAAACCTAGGAGCCTCAGATAGCTCAACTGGCTGAATAGCCTGTTATTAACATCCAGCTGTCTGCAATTACACCAGTTCGAGGCTCAAGATTGACTCAGCCTTCCATCCTTTCTAAGGTAGGTCGATTGAGGACCCAGTTTGCGGGGGCAATAAGCTGACTCTGTATAAAAAATATACAAAAGTATGAAGGCTATTGCTTAACGCCTTGTAAGCCGCCCTGAGTCTCCGGAGAAGGGCGGCATATAAATCTAATTACAAAAAAAAAATGGAATCGTAAATCATTTACCGTCATAAACGTGAGTCAGTTGTCAAGCATCCGGACGTAAATCTCGTGACCTGTTGTGCTCCTTTGTGGTAAAACAAATAAATAATTAAATCCATTCACTTAAAGCAGTGTTTCTCAACCTTGGAAGCTTGAAGAAGGGTGGACTTCAACTCCCAGAATCCCCCAGCCAGCTGGCTGGGGGATTCTGGGAGTTGAAGTCCACCCATCTTCAAGGTACCAAGGTTGAGAAACACTGACTTAAAGGATAATAAAAGGATTAAATCCATCCCATTCTCCATTATTGAACCCATTCGCTTCGTTGAGAATCGAGTTACAGGTTGATCCTTCGGAGCCTCGATGGGAGAATCACCTGGGCCAATCGAGAGCCATCCGAGAAGCCTCAAGAACAGCAAAGGGAATTGTGGGAAACTCCTGATGGTGTGCTGTTTTTTTTTAATTATTATTATTTTATTTTTATTTTCCCCAACTTCTCGCCAGGTTGTACCAACTCTCCAAAGCCGGCAAGTTGTGCGTTCCCGCGATGAACGTCAACGATTCAGTCACCAAACAGAAGTTTGACAACTTATACTGCTGCCGGGAATCTATTCTGGATGGGTAGGTTCCCCCCTTCTGTTGACGTCTTCTCCGAATATTCTTCTGCAGGTGGTCCTCGCCTCGCGGCCACAAGACAAACCCAAAATTTGCGTTGCCGAGCAAGGCAGTTGTTAAGTGAGCTTCGTCCCATTTCACGGACTCTCTTGCCACCTCTGTTGGCGGCAGTTCAATTAATAACACTTATTTCCATGACAGCGAGAAGAATTAGCCAGTGGAACGACTTGCCTCTAGAGGCGGTGGGTGCTCTATCACTGGGAGGTTTTTAAGAAGAGATTGGACAGCCATGGGTCTGAAGTGGTATAGGGTCTCCTGCTTAAGCAGGGGGTTGGACTAGTTGACCTCCAAGGTCCCTGCCAATTTAATCAAGAAGAGAAGCAACCTGGAACTAAGGGGAAATTTCCCGACAGCGAGAACAGTTAACCAGGGGAACAGCTTGCTTCCAACACTGGAGGTTTTTAAGAAGAGTTTGGACAGCCTGGAATAGCGTAGGGCAGTGATGGCTAACCTTTTTGCCATCGCGTGCCAAAAGCAGGGGGATCACACGTCCACATGCCCACACCCATAATTATATGCGCCCCACCCATGCACACACGACCCTCCCTCCCTGTGCTCCCCCTGCTTTTGGCACACAATGGCACTGTGGGCCCTGTTGTTTTGCTCTCCCCAGGCTCCAGAGCCTCTCTAGAGGCCTGGAGAGGCCCTGGAGCCTGGGGAGAGCAAAAAAGAGGCCTACTGGTCCCACCGGAAGTTGGGAAACAGGCTGTTTCCAGCCTCTGGGGGAGTGGGGAAGGCCATTTTCACCCTCCACAGGCTCCTAGAGAGGCTCTGGAGCCTGGGGAGAGCAAAAAATGGGTCTTACCCACCCACCCACCCACCCCCAGGCCCTCCGGAGGCAGGGAACAGCCTGTTTCCCTAGAGGCCCGGAAATCAGCTGGCTCGCGTGCCCACCAACATGGCTTTGCATGCCACAGGTGGCACGCGTACCATAGGTTCTCCATCACGGGTAGAGGGTCTCCCGCTTGAGCTGGGGGTTGGACGAGAAGACCTCCGAGGTCCCTTCTAACTTTGTTAACTCTGTTCTGTTCTATTTTTTTTTCTTCCCTTCAATCGACATATGTGCCTGTGTGTGTATCTACCCACCTTCCTTGCCCTATCGCTTTGGCCCTCCACTCCTATGGCCAGCTGGAGTTAAGGAGAAACTTCTTAACTCCGACAGTGAGAACAATTAAGCAGTGGAACAGCTCGCCACCAGAAGCCACCAAAAAGCCTAGGGCTAGAAGTTACCCCTTCCTCAAGCTCCAGACATTGTGGGTGCTTTGTCACTGGAGGTTTTCAAGAAGAGAGTGGACATCCACTTGTCTGAAATCGTATAGGGGGTTGGACTAGAAGACCTCCGAGGTCCCTTCCCTCTCTATTCTGATCGAGTGACCATAGAAACCGAGGTCATAAATAAAGGAAAGGAACTGGGCTCGGCCCTCAGAAAACCAAGGACCAAAAACCGGAGCAAGACCCACGCTCCGTCCCGTGGGGACCGTGATTGAAAATGGGAAATCGCTCCCTCCCCGCGTGGTTAGCCTGTTTTCCGCACCTGCTAAAAATAGATGGGAAATATAGGGCACGGTCACAGCAGGGCTAAGCAGAAGCCGCTTCGCTCCGAAAGGAAGCGCATTCTTCTGCAAAGCCATTTGGGGGGGGGGGGGCAGCCGTCTCGCAAATCACCTGTCAGAAATTAGGACACATTGCAGAAAACCCAGAATCCAGGATTATCAGAAGCCGCGAAGAGCCCTTTTAGGAGATTCAGAGATTCAGGGACGCGTGGGTAGAACGAACCAAAATAAAAGACAAGAGGTTGAATGATTATTAAAAGAATGGGAAGGCAGAGGATATTTCTGAAGTTTGGTTCAGAGAGAGAGAGAGAGAGAGAGAGAGAGAGAGAGAGAGAGAGAGAGAGAGAGAGAGAGAGAGAGAAAGGGGGATAACTGAACAAATAGATGATAGATAGTAGATGATAGATATAGAATAGATAGATAATAGATAGATGATATGGTAGGGATAGATAGATAGATAGAGAGAGAGAGAGAGAGAGAGAGATAAAGGGGGATGAGTGAACAAATAGATGATAGATAGTAGATGATAGATATAGAATAGATAGATAATAGATAGATGATATGGTAGGGATAGATAGATAGATAGATAGATAGATAGATAGATAGATAGATAGATAGAGAGGGAGAGAGAGAGATAGAGAGATAGAGAGATAGAGAGATAGATAAAGGGGGATGAGTGAACAAATAGATGATAGATAGTAGATGATAGATATAGAATAGATAGATAATAGATAGATGATATGGTAGGGATAGATAGATAGATAGATAGATAGATAGATAGATAGATAGATAGATAGATAGATAGATAGATAGATAGATAGATAGATAGATAGATAGATAGATAGAGAGAGAGAGAGAGAGAGAGATAGAGAGATAGAGAGATAGATAAAGGGGGATGAGTGAACAAATAGATGATAGATAGTAGATGATAGATATAGAATAGATAGATAATAGATAGATGATATGGTAGGGATAGATAGATAGAGAGAGAGAGAGAGAGAGAGAGAAAGGGGGATGAGTGAACAAATAGATGATAGATAGTAGAGGATAGTTATAGAATAGATAGATAATAGATGATGCGCTAGGGATAGATAGACAGACAGACAGACAGACGGATGGATGGATGGATGGATGGATGGATAGATGTATATATTACACGTTTAGATCCAGTGGCTTTGTAAGAGGCAACGGTGGCTGGCTGTTGGAAGTTTAAATTTAAGCTTTAAGTTAAAGAGCCTCAGATAGCTCGATGGGCTAGATAGCCTGTTATTAACAGCCAGCTGTCTGCAATTATGCGAGTTCGAGGCTCCAGGTTGACTCAGCCTTCCATCCTTTCTAAGGTGGGTAAATTGAGGGCCCAGTTTGTGGGGGCAATAAGCTGACTTGGTATAAATATACAAAAGTATGAAGGCTGTTGCTTAACGCATTGTAAGCCGCCCTGAGTCTCAGGAGAAGGGCGGCATATAAATCTAATAAAAAAAAAAATTGAAGTTGAAGTTAAGCTTCCTGTTACTTTTACTGTAACTGCAGGTCGATACTCCTTCCCTCTCCTGGCCCTGATCCCTCATTGTACAGCTCTAGTTGTTTCTAGAAGTGACTTTTGCATTATTTCTAGGTTGTGGGCTCCTTGGTGCTCTCTGAGCTTGGTGGTTTTCTCACAGACATCTCATGACCCAACTAAGTAACACCCTCAGTGCTAAAAGGGAGGGAGGTTTGCAGAGACAAGGAGGAGGAGGAGGAAGTAGTTTGTGTGGTCCTGGGTTCTCTGTGAGCTTGGTCATTTTTCTTGTAGACGTTTCATCACCCAACTAGGGACCATCATCAGTGCTAGGAAGGAATGAGATTTGCTCACAACTCGAAAGCAGATTCTTCTTATATTATCCAATATCCCACTGCAGCGATCCGACTGACTGTTTCGGTTTATCCCGCAGTCCGTAAAGAGTCGGGAGGGGAAGAAAGCAGGACATTTTGTGTGTGTATCCGAGGCGGCCTTCACACCCGACTCGCAAACCGCGGCTCTTTTGAAAGCTTTCCGCCACGGGAATTTGGTCCCGTTAATATCCTGCCATCTCTGCTTTGGCATTCCACCAACCCTCCGCAGAACCCTTCCACCTCCCTTCCTTAGACCCGGGTGAGCGGCGCTGCGCCTTCCTTGAAAATCCATAGCCATCCACCTGGAAGAATTAACCGGCTTCTCTTTTCCTCCCCAGCCTTAAAAGGACGACCGATATGATGTTCGGAGGGAAACAGGTGGTCGTCTGCGGCTACGGAGAGGTGAGTCCCTTTCAAAGGACGCTCAGTGGGACGGCGGGAGAGATTTTCCTCGCCGGGTGACGAGGGACGACCGCCTCTGCTCCCAAGATTTAGCCTCTGGAGAGCTGCAGGCGTCGCCAGGGAAGGTCCAGGAGTGTTTCCACTTGGGGGGGGGGGTAAGGGGGGGTAAGGAAAGCCTTTTGAACTGCCAGGTCAGGGGTGAGGAAGTGCAAGATGACAAGTGGTCAAGACCACGATTGGCCCCCAACGGGGCAGCAGGGTCTTTTCTTCTGGATGGGATCTCTCCCACTCCTCTTCTCTCTTAAGTCAGTTTTTGTGAGCTGGCAACGTTAAAGTAGGTGGACTTCAACTCCCAGAATTCTCCTTCCTCCCTCCCCCATCTTTCTTTCTTTCTTTCTTTCTTTCTTTCTTTCTTTCTTTCTTTCTTTCTTTCTTTCTTTCTTTCTTTCTTTCTTTCTCTTTCTCTCTTTTTTCTTTCTTTTTCTTTCTTTCTATCTTTCTATTCATCCACCCATTTGTCTCTATCATCTGCCTGCATGCTTTCTTACTTTCCTTTCTTTCTTTCTCTTTCTTTCTTTCTTTCTATCCATCCACCCATCCATCTCTATCATCTGCCTGCTTGCTTTCCTTTCTTGCTTTCCTTTCTTTCTCTCTTTTCTTTCTTTCTTTCTTTCTTCTTTCTTTCTTTCTTTCTTTCTTTCTTTCTTTCTTTCTTTCTTTCTTTCTTTCTTTCTTTCTTTCTCTTTCTATCCATCCACCCATCCATCTCTATCATCTGCCTGCCTGCTTGCTTGCTTGCTTACTTCCTTTCCTTCTGTTTTCTCTTTCTTTCTTTTTCTTTCTGTCTATGTATCTCTATTATCTGTCTTCTTTCTTTCTTTCTTTCTTTCTTTCTTTCTTTCTTTCTTTCTTTCTTTCTTTCTTTCTTTCTTTCTTTCTTTCTTTCTTTTTCTTTCTTTCTTTCTTTTTATTTGCTCCCTCCCTCCCTCTCCTCCCTTCCTTCCTCCATCCCTCCATTTCTTCCTTTCTTCTTCCCTTCCTTCCTCCTTCTCTCCTCCTCTCCCTTTCTTCCTTCCTTCTTCCCTTCCTTCTTTCTCCTCCCTCCCTCCTTCCCTCTTTCTCCTTCCTTCCTCCCCTCCCCTCCCCTCCCCTTCCCTCACCATTCTGCCTGGGGAATTATGGGAGTTGAAGTCCACATATCCGAACAGTTGTCCAGGATGGGAAACTAAGCTCTAAGTGATTTCTCCAGAACTCTGTTCTAACTCTTCTGGCTTTCTAAATGAGATCTGCCTTTCCTCTGTGCTTTCCCCCCCCCCCAAAAAAAACCCCAATTTATTTTAATCTCTTCTGCAGAAAAACTCGCAAGCGCCCCCCCCCCCCTTTCTGTGGGGATCTTTGTCAATCCACAGACCTATTGTTTCCCTACCTGGACTCTCTCGGGCTCTCCAGAAGGAGAGAGAGGAAGAGGTCCCTTTTGAATACATTTTGGGCTCCTGTAGAGCTGCAAAAGGCTGGGGATGCATTCGGCCTCCCCTCTCTTTCCAGCCTCCTCCTGACCTTCTCCTCCCCTGCTCCAGGTGGGGAAAGGATGCTGCGCTGCCCTGAAGGCCATGGGCTCCATTGTCTATGTGACCGAGATCGATCCCATCTGTGCTCTACAAGCATGGTAAGGACCAAAACCCGGGGTGGGCGTGGGGGGAGAGAGACGGGACTGCCTTGCAGGGTATGTGGGTGTGTGTGGACTAAATTAACAGGGGTCTCCAACCTTGGTGACTTTGAGACTTGTGGACTTCAACTCCCAGAGTTCCTCAGCCAGCTTTGCTTCAGCTCTGGGAGTTGAAGTCCACAAGGCTCAAAGTCTCCAAGGTTGAAGAATTCTGGGAGTTGAAGTCCACAAGTCTCAAAGTCTCCAAGGTTGAGGAACTCTGGGAGTTGAAGTCCACAAGTCTCAAAGTCCCCCAGGTTGAGGAATTCTGGGAGTTGAAGTCCACAAGTCTCAAAGTCTCCAAGGTTGAGGAACTCTGGGAGTTGAAGTCCACAAGTCTCAAAGTCACCAAGGTTGAGGAACTCTAGGAGTTGAAGTCCACAAGTCTCAAAGTCGCCAAGGTTGAGGAACTCTGGGAGTTGAAGTCCACAAGTCTCAAAGTCGCCAAGGTTGAGGAACTCTGGGAGTTGAAGTCCACAAGTCTCAAAGTCACCAACGTTGGAGACCCCTGGACTAGAAGACCTCCAAGGTCCCTTCCAGCTCGATGAATCTATCATTTCTTTCTTGCTGCCTCCTGGGCCAGGCAGGGCTAAGAGGAATGTGGGGAGAATGAGAGGACTGGCTGGGGGTCTTGGTTAGGGGTCCCATTTCAGCCACAGTTTTGGGGAGGGTCTCGCCAGCAGAGCCCATAGCCTGAGAAGCCCACTCCCAAGGGCTAAAGAAACACAGGAGCCTCGAGATACGGTAACCCTCGACTTAACGACCACAGTTGACCCCAAAATTTCTGTGGTGAAGTGAGTTTCGGCCCATTTTACGACCTTTCCTGCCACCGTCGTTAAGTGAGTTGCCGCCATGGATAAGTTATGAACCCAGTCGTTAGGTGAATCTGCAAAAAAAGATCCCGTGACCTTTGGATGCGACGGTCATAAGTGCGAACCAGTCGCCGGACATCTAAATTTTGATGACGGGGAGGCTGCAAAAGTCGTCACCCCTTTTTTTCAGCGCCGTTGTAACTTCGAACGGCCGCTAAGTGAACCGTTGTACGTCGAGCACTAACTGTAACGGAGCTTGACCGGCCATTAAGCGAGACGGCCTCACTTAAGGACCCCACCCCCCGTGCTCTCCCTGATGCAACCATTAAAAAAAAATGTGTGGGTCGTTGTGGGTGCCCGGCAATTTCAGCCTTACCCACAACCACAACTTGTTGGTTTCTGGCCCCAGGTGGCAAAAGGCTGCCCAGGATGCCAGGGGGTGGAGGGGGGATTCTTAGATTTGGGGTGATTTTTCTGGGGACCCGTCCATGAATCTCAGGGTCCGGTTTTTTTCTCCCTTCTCCCAGCATGGATGGCTTCCGTCTCGTGAAACTCAGCGAAGTGATTCGGCAAGTCGACATCGTTATCACCTGCACAGGTAACTCCCGGGGGAAGAGCGGGGGGGGGGGGGAAATTGGGGATGTCTCACTGGGAGTGGGAGGGGGCTTGGGTACTGACGCAGCTCTTTCATGGGTTGGCCAAGGAGCAGCCTGATTGACAGCTCTGTCAATGATTCCCCCCCCCCCCCCCCGTTTTCTTTTACAGGCAACAAAAATGTAGTGACCAGAGAACATCTGGATAGGATGAAGAACGGCTGTATTGTTTGTAACATGGGACATTCCAACACAGAAATTGACGTGGTAAGTTGTAGCTTCCCTTCCTTCCTTCCTTCCTTCCTTCCTTCCTTCCTTCCTTCCTTCCTTCCTTCCTTCCTTCCTTCCTTCCTTCCTTCCTTCCTTCCTTCCTGTTTCCTTCAACTTCCTATTCCTTCCTTCCCGCTTTGTCAGCTTTCTTCCTCTCTCCCTTTCTCCTTTCTTTCTTCCAGTTTCCTTCTACCTCCCTCCCTCTTTGTCTTCCTTCCTTCCCCCCTTCCTTGCTCACTCACTCACCCACTCTTTGTCACCTTCCTTCCTTTTCTCCCTCTCTCTCCGTTTCTGTCCTCCCTCCCTTCCATCCTCTCTCCTTCCCTTCCACTCTTCTTCCTTCAAGTTTCCTTCCTTCTACCTCCTATTCCTCCTTCCTTCCTTCCTGTTTCCTTCAACTTCCTATTCCTTCCTTCCCTCTTTGTCAGCTTTCTTCCTCTCTCCCTTTCTCCCTTCTTCCTTCCAGTTTCCTTCTACCTCCCTCTCTGTCTTCCTTCCTTCCCCCCTTCCTTTCTCACTCACTCATTCACTCACTCTTTCCTTTCTTTTCTCACTCTTCCTTCCTTTTCTCCCTCTCTCTCCGTTTCTGTCCTCCCTTCCCTTTCCATCCTCTCTCCTTCCCTTCCACTCTTCTGCCTTCAAGTTTCCTTCCTTCTACCTCCTATTCCTCCTTCCTTCCTTCCTTCCTTCCTTCCTTCCTTCCTTCCTTCCTTCCTTCCTTCCTTCCTTCCTTCCTTCCTTCCTTCCTTCCTTCCTTCCTTCCTTCCTTCCTTCCTTCCTTCCCTTATTTAGTATTGCAGGCAAACTCTGCCCACAGTGGGCTCAAGGTTGACTCAGCCTTCCGTCCTTCCAAGGTGGGTAAAATGAGGACCCAGATTGTTGGGGGCAATTATGCTGAAAACTGTAAACCGCTTAGAGAGGGTTGGAAAGCACCATGAAGTGGTATATAAGTGTAAGCTATTCCTTCCTCCCTCTCCCCAAGTGTGCCAGGCTGTTATCTCAGACAGGAAGCTGCTGAAAGCCAATGTCTCTCAACTTCCGCAACTTCCTGGCTGGGGAATTCTGGGAGCTGAAGTCCACACAGCTTAAAAATGGCTAAAATTGAGAAGAATTGCTCGGAAGAGTTTGCACAACCTCGAAGAAGTATCAGGCCGGGCTATCAAGATTTGGCCGCTGCTGTTGTGAGTCCCTGCGTGGCCTGGGCTGCTTCGAACCCATGTTCCTCTGCTTCTCTTCCAGGCCAGCTTGCGTACCCCAGAGCTGACTTGGGAGCGGGTGAGGTCTCAGGTTGACCACGTCATCTGGCCGGATGGGAAGAGAATCGTCTTGCTGGCTGAAGTAAGTCAGCCTCTCCGCAACGCAGATGAGTTGAGAGCTTGGCTTGAGGAGGGCGGGCAGGCTCCTGACTGCGTCTGGGATGCCAAAGAGGAGCCCTTCCTGATGCCCACTTGGGGAGGCTCAAAACACGATGTGGGGTGGGACATTAGGAGTCAATCCGGGTGCTGAAATTGCTCCTCCTTTTTTCTTTTTTTTTTTTAAGGGACGCCTCTTAAACCTCAGCTGCTCCACAGTGCCAACTTTTGTTCTGTCCATCACAGCCACCACGCAGGTGAGTCAGCTACAGTGGCTAGTTTTGCCAATCAGTGTGTGGATGGGGTGTCATTCACCTGGCGCTCATCATAATAGTGGTTTGTTTAGTTATTTTATAGAAGAGAATATTTCTAGCTCAGGATTGAACTGCGGAGTCCTTGATGCTCTCCATGCTTGGAGGTTTTCTTCCAGACATTTCACAACCCAACTAGGCAACATCATCAGTGCTAGAAGGAATTGGAGTTTGCGGAGAGGAGGAGGAGGACGAGGATTGAGGGGTCCTTGGTGTTCTCTGAGCTGGGTTGTTTTTATAGCAGACGTTTCATGACCCAACTAGGTAACCTCATCAGTGCTACAAGGGAGGGAGGCCAAAAACAAGCCAAAAAGGAAACAAAAAGACTTAAACACCTCCCCGCCATTAATGAACATCCAGATAAGCAGGGATTAACACCGAGAATTAACCTTACACCAACAATCAAGAAGTAAACAGTATCCCAATCTAGGAACCACCAACTGAGACAAATAAACAGTAAACAGCAGCCTAATCAAGGAACCAAGAACATCTCTGTTTATCTGAGCAGTGTCTACTGGAGAAGACGTCATTTTGATCTTTTTGTTTGCTTTTTGCCTCTTTTGAACGGTATGTAGACATCATTGATCTCTATGTGCCCGTTGATGGCCAGTTTATCACACGCTAAACCACAGCCTAATTAAGGAACCAAGAACATCTCTGTTTATCTGAGCAGTGTCTACTGGAGAAGACGTCGTTTTGATCTTTTTGTTTGCTTTTTGCCTCTTTTGAACGGTATGTAGACATTGTTGATCTCTATGTGCCCGTTGATGGCCGGTTTATCACACGCTAAACCACAGCCTAATCAAGGAACTAAGAACATCTCTGTTTATCTGAGTAGTGGCTACTGGAGAAGATTGCCCTTTGGTCTTTTTGTTTCCTTTTTGGCTTTTGGATAGTCTCTTTTGAACGGTATGTGGGCATTGTTGATCTCTATGTGCCCGTTGATGGCCGGTTTGTCTTAAGTGCCAGACGACCAGGAATTGTCTTATCATTTTTTTGAATCTGGCTTGGTTTAGGATGCTCAGAGTTTCCCACTTGTAACTATGGTGCGGTCTGCCCCTCTGTTGTGCAATTCAGGGGTTTTCACCTTCCCCAATCGAGAAACTACCAACTCAGACAAACTATCACACGCTAAACCACAGCCTAATCAAGGAACTAAGAACATCTCTGTTTATCTGAGTAGTGGCTACTGGAGAAGATTGCCCTTTGGTCTTTTTGTTTCCTTTTTGGCTTCTGGATTGTCTCTTGAACGGTATGTAGACATCGTTGATCTCTATGTGTCCGTTGATGGCCGGTTTATCACACGCTAAACCACAGCCTAATCAAGGAACTAAGAACATCTCTGTTTATCTGAGTAGTGGCTACTGGAGAAGATTGCCCTTTGGTCTTTTTGTTTCCTTTTTGGCTTCTGGATTGTCTCTTGAACGGTATGTAGGCATTGTTGATCTCTATGTGCCTGTTGAGGGCTGATTTGTCTTAAGTGCCAGACGACTGGGAATTGTCTTATCATTTTTTTGAACCTGGCTTGGTTTAGGATGCTCAGAGTTTCCCAGTTGCAACTAAGGTGCGGTCTGTCCCTCTGTTGTGCAATTCAGGGGTTTTCACCCTCCCCAATCGAGAAACTACCAACTCAGACAAACTATCACACGCTAAACCACAGCCTAATCAAGGAACTAAGAACATCTCTGTTTATCTGAGTAGTGGCTACTGGAGAAGATTGCCCTTTGGTCTTTTTGTTTCCTTTTTGGCTTTAGGATTGTCTCTTTTGAACGGTATGTAGGCATTGTTGATCTCTATGTGCCTGTTGATGGCCGATTTGGCTTAAGTGCCAGACGACCGGGAATTGTCTTATCATTTTTTTGAACCTGGCTTGGTTTAGGATGCTCAGAGTTTCCCAGTTGTAACTATGGTGCGGTCTGTCCCTCTGTTGTGCAATTCAGGGGTTTTCACCCTCCCCAATCGAGAAACTACCAACTCAGACAAACTATCACACGCTAAACCACAGCCTAATCAAGGAACCAAGAACATCTCTGTTTATCTGAGCAGTATCTACTAGAGAAGACGTTTTGATCTTTTTGTTTGCTTTTTGCCTCTTTTGAACGGTATGTAGACATTGTTGATCTCTATGTGCCCGTTGATGGCCGGTTTATCACACGCTAAACAACAGCCTAATCAAGGAACCAAGAACATCTCTGTTTATCTGAATAGTGGCTACTGGAGAAGATTGCCTTTTGGTCTTTTTGTTTCCTTTTTGGCTTTTGGCTTGTCTCTTTTGAACGGTATGTAGGCATTGTTGATCTCTATGTGCCCGACGATGGCCGATTCGTTTTATCAGGGGTTTTTTTGAACCTGGCTTGGTTTAGGATGCTCCGAATTTCCCAGTTGAAACTACAGTGCAAGTCTGTCCACTTGTTATGAAATTCAAGCGTTTTCATTCTTGGCTGCGAATTTGGTGTCCATGGATCAAAGGGGAGGCTCTTTGCTCGAAGCTAAAAGCAGAGCAGATGGGGTGGAGGAGGAGGAGGAGAGAAGGAACAGCAGGTCCCGGACTTGTTCTCAGCGGAGGAGCCGACATCCGGGACATTGCCTGTCGGGCCTGGCTGCCTTCTGGCTTGTACAGGCCAGTTTTATTTCAGACCTGGACGTGGGCGAGTCCCGGCCTCTGCTTCTTTCCCGTTCTGCTTTTCTTGCTGTGGGGGTCTCGGTGGGTTTGCGGGGGTCACTCAATCCTCTTCTTTCCGGTTTGCAGGCGCTGGCCTTGATAGAGCTGTACAACGCCCCCGAGGGCCGTTACAAGCAGGACGTGTACCTCCTGCCGAAGAAAATGGGTAAGTGGGGAGATGGGCCCGGGGCTCCCCCCTGGGAGGCACTCTGGCTCTGTCCCCTGCTGGCCCAAGGCAACGTAGAACACAGAATAGTCATAGAGTCGGGAGGGACCCTTGGAGGTCTTCTAGTCTGACCCCGCCCTGCTCAAATAAACCCTACACCATTTTAGTCCAGTCTCTTTTTGAAATGGTATAGGCCGGGCCTCCTGCTCGAGCGGAGGTCAGACTAGAGGACCTCCAAGGCCCCTTCCAATTCTATTATTACAGGTAATCCTCGGGCTACGGCCACAATTGAGCCCAGAATCCCTGCCGTTAAAGAGAAGCGTTTGTTAAGTGAGTTTTGCCTCCTTTTACGACTTTGCTGCCGTTGTTAAGAGAGTAACATGGTTGCCCAGTGACTCTGGCTTCCCCATTGACTTTCTTGGTCTGAAGGTCACCAAAAGGGACACTGCGGCCGTTGTAAATATGAAGCAGTTGTCAAGAATGTAAATCACATGACAGGGATGGGCGCTTCAGTGGTCATGAGTGAGAAAAATCGGCCTAAGTCACTTTTTTCAGTGCCATTGTAACTTCAAACAGTCACTAAATGAATCGTTGTAAATCGAGGATGACCTGTATTCAATATTCTGTGTTCTTCGGGCCTCCCGAGGACAGAGCCCCAAATTTCCCTCCAAGGGGAGGTGGGAGGGAGATGGGAATTGGCTTAGGAGATAGGCAAGGGGGTCCAGTCTTGGCCGCTTTAAGACTTCAATTCCCAGCTATGCTGGCTGGGGAATTCTGGGAGTTGAAGTCCACCCCTCTTAAAGCCTGCTGGCTGAGGAATTCTGGGAGTTGAAGTCCACCCGTCTTAAAGCCTGCTGGCTGGGGAATTCTGGGAGTTGAAGTCCACCCGTCTTAAAGCCTGCTGGCTGGGGAATTCTGGGAGTTGAAGTCCACCCCTCTTAAAGCCTGCTGGCTGGGGAATTCTGGGAGTTGAAGTCCACCCCTCTTAAAGCCTGCTGCCTGGGGAATTCTGGGAGTTGAAGTCCACCCCTCTTAAAGCCTGCTGGCTGGGGAATTCTGGGAGTTGAAGTCCACCCCTCTTAAAGCCTGCTGGCTGGGGAATTCTGGGAGTTGAAGTCCACCCATCTTAAAGCCTGCTGGCTGGGGAATTCTGGGAGTTGAAGTCCACCCCTCTTAAAGCCTGCTGCCTGGGGAATTCTGGGAGTTGAAGTCCACCCCTCTTAAAGCCTGCTGGCTGGGGAATTCTGGGAGTTGAAGTCCACCCCTCTTAAAGCCTGCTGCCTGGGGAATTCTGGGAGTTGAAGTCCACCCCTCTTAAAGCCTCCTGGCTGGGGAATTCTGGGAGTTGAAGTCCACCCCTCTTAAAGCCTGCTGCCTGGGGAATTCTAGGAGTTGAAGTCCACAGGTCTTACAGTGGCCAAGCTTGGAGACCTCCATACAAATACATCACCATGGCTGCTTTGAATGCGCACTTGGACGGGGGGGGGGCTCTGTGTGTTTGTGTGTGTATGTATTTGTGTGTGTGTATGACAAGGAGCTTGGTTGGCACTTCGGCTGCTTCCCCCCCGCCTTGCCCACTTCAGGTCTCAGCGGCCCCCTTCCTCTCTTGCAGACGAGTACGTCGCGAGCCTTCACCTGCCTACCTTCGACGCCCACCTGACGGAACTGTCGGATGAGCAGGCAAAATACTTGGGGCTGAACAAAAACGGGCCTTTTAAGCCAAACTATTACAGGTACGTCCTTTGGATGGGCCGAGTCATTTTCTCAATTAAAAAAAAAAAGACGACATATATGGGAAGTCCTCGACTTACAATGGTTCCTTTAGGTTCCATTCAAAGTTAGAAAGGCACTGTGATTTAGGACAGTTCTTCACACTGACGACCGTTGCATGACCGGTCACACGATCCATGGTCAGACTCTTGGCAACTGACTCACGCTTATGACGGTCGCAGAGTCCCCCCTCAGGGTCACGTTATCCCATTTTGCGACCTTCTGACCAGCAAAGTCAAGGATTCACCAAGCCAGATTCGCTTAACAACCGTGGGACAACGGCAGTGATTCACTTAACAACGGTGGCCAGGAAAGTCGTAAAACGGGGCAAAACTCACTGAACAAATTTGTCACTTAAAGCAACTGGGCCTCACCTGGGGATCGTTAAGTCGAGGACTACCTGTATTTACAACCGTTGCACTGTCCGGAATCGTATGAATTCCCCATTTGTGACCTTCCTGCGGCTTCCAACAAGCAAACGGGGGAATGGAGGAAAGCCAGATTCTCTGAACGACTGCACGATTCACTTAATAACACCTGTGATTTGCTTAACAACGTCAGCCAAAAAAAAAAAAGAAAAAAGATTGCAAAATCAGATGGGGCCCGTTTAAGAATCGCCTGGCTTATCAGTGAAAATCCCGCTCCCGAATGTGGTCGTAAAACGAGGACTTATTTGCATGTCCCTTTAATTTTTAAAACCATTTCCAGGCGGCATTTTCCTCGCAGTCGCCCCCCCCCCCCAACCAACGCCCTTCAAAAGATCCTCTTCTCAACCTGTCCCCCCTCCTCCCTTCTCTGACCCAACAGGTATTAAAAGTCTCCCACGGCTGCCGCCGGAGGAAGGGGAGGATCCGATCCCGAGACATCTCTGGCTACCTTGCAGGATGACCCAGCACAAGCTTCTGAACTCAGCACCAGGCTGCCCTAGTCCACAGTGTGTTAGGTTATTTATTTATTAAACTAGAATACCGTACTTCGACCAATGCCCCAGTGGTGTTCTTTAAAACGGCCCTCTTCCTCTGAGATGATGGACCAAATTGCTGTTTTTGGGGTGGGGGAGATGGGTTGGGGGAAGGGGCCTTGTTCTCACAGTTGGGTTTATCCCAACGGACTGCAGTGGGTCGAAGAGGTGGAGAGCCAGGCTTCCTTCGCCTCGCACGTGTTTTCGAGGTGGTACAACTGCTGTGTACTTCTATGGAAATTAGGGGCCGCCCCACCGTCTTCCAAGTGGGAATGCTCCAACTTCTTCTTAAGAGTCACTAGGAGGAAGCCTTTTTGTAGGGACCTGGGTTCTCTCTGAGCTTTTTACAGACGTCTCATGACCCAACTAGGGAACATCATCAGTGCCAAGAGGGCAGTAGGGTTTGCGGAGTGGAAGAGGAGGAGGAGGACGACGACTGTGGGATCCTGGCCGCTCTCCGAGCTTGGTGATTTTCTTGCAGGACGTCTCGTGACCCAACTAAGTAACGTCATCATCAGTGCTAGGAAAGGGGGGGGCTGTGGAATGGAGGAGGAAGATGAATGTAGTGTCCTTGGTGCTCTCTGAGCTTGGTGGTTTTCTTGCAGACGTCTCATGACCCAACTAGGGAACATCATCAGTGCAGAAGGGAGTAAAGTTTAGAGAGAGGGGTTTGTGGAGTGGAGAAGGAGGAGGAGGAAGAGGAAGAAGCACGTGGGGTTCTTGGTGCTCTCTGAGATTGGTGTGGTGTTGTTTTTTTTGGCAGACGTCTCATGACCCAACTAGTTAACATCATCAGTGTTGGAAGACCTCTAAGCACTGATGAGGTTACCTATTGGTCATGAAATATCTTCAGTAAAACAATCCAATTCAGGGAGAGCAGGAAGGGCACCACAATCCTCCTCCTCCTCCTCCTCTTCCTCCCTGTTCTCCTCTACTCCATAAAACCCTTTCCCTTCTAACACTGATGATGTTACCTACTTGGGTCCCGAAACGTCGGTAAGAAAACCACAAAGCTCAGAGAGCACCAAGGACTCCTACAATCCTCCTCCTCTTCCTCTTCCTCTTCCTCTCCCCCAAACCCACTCCCCTCTAGCATTGATGCTATTCCCTACTTGGGTCGTGAAACATTGGCAAGGAAAGCCCCCAACCTCTGAGAGCCCCTGAGCTCCAAATATTCTCTTCTATCAGTAAAGCTGTCTTTAATTTAATCGCTCAGGCTAAATTATACTCGTCTCCCCAAAACGTAATCTTGCCCACGTCATTCTGCGGGCATCATTTGGGCCAAATCCTCCATCATCACTTCTGGGTCATGTCGGATTGCTCCCCTTTTTCTATCCCCACCACCACTGTGCTGTTCTGATCAGATTCTCTGGGGTTGGAGCCCCGTTTCTCTTCTCACGGTCCACAGCAGACAAGCTGCCAGTTGAAACAAAGAGAACGATAAAAAACCTACGATATTTTATGTAGTTCCTTAGACCAAGGACATCTAAATTTATATCAAAAGGAACCAAAATACCTTTACAATCCCCAAGGCGTCTCACAACGTTTGGAAAATGGAAAGTTGAAAAATTTGACATGTTGCCTGCGAAAAAACTCCTTGGAACGGGAAAGAAAATGTGTAAAATTCACTCTCGATGGGTGGAGGTGGAACGACACCAACCCATTTCCGCTCGGCGAGTTTCTTCCTCGGCTTTTGGGTGTCCTCGATTTGTAAACTCTCCAAGCCGGTGAAATTCCGAGTTTTAGGCCGATAGATAACGCTTGGCCCAAAGCGACAAAATCTTGGTTGCGTTTTCCACCTGGGATTTTTGTGGGTTCTGTTGAGGCCAACCCAAGAGGGATGCCCTGGGTTCATCCGAGTTTTTACAAAAATGCCACGAGGGTGAAGAAGTTGGTCCCTTACCCGACGTGATCCGACTTTTGCTCTCCTCTTTTGAACTGTCTTACCGTACCGTAGATTGCTCCCAACTTTCCCCGGCCAGCCATGGCATCTGCTGACCAAGCTGAATTTCAGCTGACACATCTAGATGTAGGGAACCCCCACCCTCTCCAGAAGGACCCCAGATATTTGCAGGGGGTGCATCCCCTTCTGCCCCAGCCAGCTTTGCAAATAATGGGGTCGTGGATCGACATGGGATGGGAGGGCACCCCTTGGGTGAAAAATTGGCATCAGAAAAAGGGAACGCCAGCCAGAGTCTCGGGTCAAAGGCACAGATATAATTTGGGCAGAGAAAAACCATCCATGGTGGCACGGTGGTTAGAATGCAATATTGCAGGCTGACTCTGCCGATTGCCAGCAGTTCGATCCTGACGGGCTGAAGGTTGACTCAGCCTTCCATCTTTCCGAGGTCGGTCAAATGAGGATCCGGTTTGTTGGGGGCGATAAGCTGACTCTGTAAACCGCTTAGAAGAGACTGTAAAACACCGTGAAGTATATAAGTGCTTGGGAAGGAAGGAAGGAAGGAAGGAAGGAAGGAAGGAAGGAAGGAAGGAAGGAAGGAAGGAAGGAAGGAAGGAAGGAAGGAAGAAAGATAGATAGTTGTCTCAGCTTTTCATCCTTCCGAGGTCTGTAAAACGAGGACCCAGATTGTTTGGGGGCGGACCGGAGGGGGACACACACAAGAGGCTGATTCTGTCAACCAGTTAGAGAGGGCTATCAAGCACCATGAAGGGGGATATAAGTCTAAGGATAGCGGTTGCTATCCTGAGAAGTCCCACTGGTGGAGCTGCACCCTGGTTGCGAAAGGGGGCCACTAAGAGAGAGCAAGAGAATTGAGCTTGTAAAATAGTGTCATTTAAAAAGTGGGATCGAAGGTAAAAGGGAGAGATTGTACGGCAATGTTTTTTTTTCCAAACTTGGCCGCTTTAAGATGGGTGGACTTCGACTCCCAGAATTCCCCAGCCAGCAACGTGTTGCTGGCTGGGGAATTCTGGGAGTCGAAGTCCACCCATCTTAAAGCGGCCAAGTTTGGGAAAAAAAATTGCTGTAAATGAACAGATCCTCATCAGTGGCCCGCCATGGTGGTTTCCTCATTTAATGCTAGCCACTTTTACCTGCGACGTAGCTTGTAGGGGAGAATTGGGATCATCCTATATAATATTTGAGCCCTATAATTTCAAAAAAAACCCAACTGTTTGCCTTTTTTGAAATCTGTACATTCCTTTCGCTTGCTCCGATTTTTCTAATCGATCTGGAGTTGTCATGCAGTGATCATCATCTCTTAAACGGTTGTAATATTTTGTTTTTGAACGCGACACTATTCGCAACGAGGAAAGGAAATAAAAAAACACCAGCCGAACCAGAAAGCAAGAAAAAAACTTTCTAAAGAAAATAAAATAAAATAAAAAGAAACAATGTTTGAAAACTCAAAACTGGGGAAATATATATATATATTAAAAAAAATAATGCCGTCATTCTCCAATAAGGAACTTTGTAGAAAGTCTGAGACAGATTAACTATTTTCAAAAGTCGCTTTCAATATTTCTGTCTGAGTGATTGTATTAGACAAGCAATAAAGATTCTGTAATCACAAGAATATCAATAAAATCTTGTCAAATCCAGACTGAACTTTGTGGAAACAAGTTATTAAAATTTCTCGGGTATCCTTGAGTTTAGAATAGAATAGAATAGAAAAAATAGAATAGAATAGAATAGAATAGAATAGAATAGAATAGAATAGAATAGAATAGAATAGAATTTGAATAGAATAGAATTTGAATAGAATGGAATGGAATAGAATGGAATAGAAAATAGAAAATATAGAGTAGAATAAAATTTGAATAGAATGGAATAGAAAATAGAAAACAGAGTAGAATAGAATTTGAATAGAATTTGAATAGAATAGAATGGAATGGAATAGAATGGAATAGAATGGAACAGAAAATAGAAAACAGAATAGAATAGAATAGAATAGAATAGAATAGAATAGAATAGAATAGAATAGAATAGAATAGAATAGAATGGAATAGAAAATATAGATAATAGAATGGAATGGAATGGAATAGAATGGAATAGAAAATAGAAAACAGAGTAGAATAGAATTTGAATAGAATAGAATAGAATAGAATAAGAAATAGAATAGAATAGAATAGAAAATAGAAAACAGTAGAATAGAATAGAATAGAAAATAGAATAGAATAGAATTTTAATAGAATTTTAATAGAATAGAATGGAATAGAAAATAGAAAACAGGGTAGAATAGAATTTTAATAGAATAGAGTTGAGTAGAATTAGAATAGAATGGAATGGAATGGAATAGAAAATATGGAATGGAATAGAATAGAATAGAGTAAAGAATAGAATGGAATGGAATGGAATGGAATAGAATAGAATAGAATAGAATAGAATAGAATAGAATAGAATAGAATAGAATAGAATAGAATAGAATAGAATAGAATAGAATAGAATAGAATAGAAAATAGAAAACAGGGTAGAATAGAATAGAATAGAATAGAATAGAATAGAATAGAATGGAATGGAATGGAATGGAAATTAAATAGGAGAGGATAGAATAGAATAATAACTTTATTGTCACTTTGAATGTATACTAATTTGGGGAGGGGGTAGCGGGGCCTTTCCCTGGTTCCAACCTGGCTATGAAAGCAGAGACCCCAGACTGCTGCTCTCTGGAGCGAAGGGAAGAGAAGGGCCAGCGTGGGATCCGGGGCTGGTCTGGACCCCGTGATTGGAAAGGCACCAGGGAAATTATGCTCCTCTCGGCCAGCCGTGCAGGGTTGTTGTTGGGACTCGGAAGGCCGGGCTTTCACTTGCGGGTCCCAGCTGCATGGAGAGCTCGGGGTGTGCATTGCTCAGGGAAGAGCAACTGTGGGCTTCTGCAGCCTTTCCGGCCCCGTCTGGCTGTGGATGAGGGACCTCGGAATCCAACAGAACAGTTACCGGTAGTCCTCGACTTGCAACAATTCGTTTAGCGACCGTTCCAAGTTCCAGCGACCCTGAAAAGGATCGTTTTTCACACAAGCCAGGCCCTTTGCCCTTGGCCAAAATTCAGACGCTTGGCCACCGGTTCCTACTTAACGACGGTTGCTTGTGTCCCAAGGTCACGCGATCCCCCTTTTGCAACCAGCCGTGTCAAATGGGGAAGCCGGATTCACTTAACAACCGGGTTACTAACTTATCAACGCCGGCAATTCGCTTAACGACGGTGGCCCGAAAGGTCGTAAAATGGAGGCAAAGCTCCCTTTTAACGACTGTCTCACTCAGCCACAGAAATGAGGGCCGGAAGTCGAGGACTGCCCATAGCTAACGCACACAGGCATACATCCCTCCACTCTGCACACGCTCAGAGGCGCCCTCGCCCAGCTGGAAGGCTGGAACCCCGCCCCTTTTCTCCACCTGCCTTGGTTACAGCTCTCCCACAGGGGGGGGGGTCTCTCTTCCTCGGCTGGGCCAATCGCCGCGAGGGGGTGTGCGCGCCGGGTCCCGCCTACCGGCGCCTGGCGGCCAATGGGGGCCGGGGGGCGTGGCGCGCGGGGACCCGGGCTGGGAAGCTCCGCGCTGCCCCCACGTGTCTCTGCCGGGCGGATGGAGGAGGGCGGCGGAGCCCCGGGCAGGGGGCTGCTGGCCAGCGCGCGGAGGGAAGCCGAGGTGGAAGGGCCGGGGCTGGGCGGGGGGTGGCAGCCTTGCGGGTCTGGGGGCGCCGGAGAGGGGCTGGGACCCCCGTGGTGGGGGGGAAACCGCCTTCTGGGGGGGGGCAGAAATGATGGGGGGCGGTCTTGCGGGGAGGGGGTGCATGAGGAGGGGAGCGGCCCCTTTTGCACTTCGCTGTGCAAAGCCCCCTCCCCTTCTCCCAGCTGCAGGGGAGCCCCGGAGGAGGAGGGGGGCATTTCCCCCTGCTTTGCTCCCCTCCCCCGTTGAGCCGGGCTTAGGGGTCGGGGGGCTTCTGGAAATGCATCAGTGCGGAGAAGGGAAAAGGGACCCCCCCCCCTCTGCAGCCCGCTCAGGGTGAGTGGTGTGGGGGGGGCGGCTGGAAGGGTGAGGAGGGGGCTTTGCTGCAGCCCCTCCCTGGCATTGCTGCTCCGCTGCGCTGCCCCTCGTGGACCCTTCCCCCTCTCGCCCCCTTTGCAAGAGGCTGAATGGGAAGCATCCCTGGGTCCGGTGGGATGGTCTCTGGCGCTGCATGCCAGGGGGTCGCCCCCTGCTGATGCCAGGGCCGGTCCTTTCCCCCCCTCCCCCAGCTGCCCCCATGGAAGGGCAGAAAAATACCCCCCACCCCCACTGATGAATTTATTTATTTTATTTTATTATTGCGATTTATATGAAAAGTGAAAAAATTCACTTTTTTTAGTATTTTCCCAAGGGGGGTGGAGAGTTACCCATTGGAGCAAAGGCTGGCAGAAACTGGCCCGAGACCCTGGTGAGGGGGAAGGGGGCACAGAGCCAGAGAGGAGCCTGGCAGCAGCGGTGGGTCAGCGGTGGGTCAGCAAGGCAGCTCCATGCGCTGGGGGTCTTGGCTACTGGTGAGGGAAGGGCTGCTGCGCCGTCCAGCGATGCGTCTCGCCTGCCTCCCTCTGACCCTTCCGGGCATTGCAGCTGAGTTAGTTTTTGGAAGGGGGGGGGTCTCCAAAAATAGCCTTCCACAAGGGTGGGGGGGGCATTGGTTTCCCCAAGGGGCCACATGGAGAAGTGGGACTGTTATGGAGGGCAGAACTTGAATGAGTGAGAGGAAGGAAGGAAGGAGGAAGGAAGGAAGGAAGGAATAAGGGAAGAAAGGCGGATGGAAAGAAAGGAAGGAAGGAAAGGAAGAAGGGAAGGAAGGGAAGTAATGAAGAAAGGAAAAAAGGAAGAAGGAAGGGGAGGAAGGAAGAAGGGAAGAAAGGAAGAAGGGAAGGATGGGAAGTAATGAAGAAAGGAAAAAAGAAGGAAAGGAAGACAGGAAAAGAAGGAAGGAAGGGAAGAAAGGAAGAAGGAAGGGAAGAAGGGAAGGAAGTGATGAAGAAAGGAAAAAAGGAAGAAGGGAAGAAAGGAAGAAGGCAGGGAAGAAAAGAATGAGGAAGGAAATGAAGGAAGGAAGGAAGATGGAAAGAAATGAAGGAAGGAAAGAAAGGAAGAAGGGAAGGAAGTGATGAAAGGAAAAAAGGAAGAAGGAAAGAAAGGAAGGAAGAAGGGAAGAAAGGAAAGAAATGAAGGAAAGAAGGAAGAAGGGAAGGAAGGAAAGGAAGACGAAGGGAAGGAAGGAAGGAAATACTTTATTTGGCCAACTGTGATTACACACAAAAGAAATTTGTCTCCAGAATTCTGCTGTTTTTGTTAAAGTTGCGTGGATGACGTTCACTTATTTACATTTGATTTCTAATTTCCGATGGACCTCACATGAGCCGGACAGGGACAGCCAAAGGAACCCTTAAAATAACAGAGATGGAAGGGACCTTGAAGGTCATCTAGTCCAACCCCACCTCCCGCAAGCAGAAAACCCTATCCCCGTGTTAGCGAACCTATGCCGGAAGCCATTTTTCCGAGCACACGAGCCATCGCCAAGCTCACCTGAAACTGCGCATGCATGCTCCCCCCCCAACTGATGTTCAGGCCTCTGGTGTGCATACGTGCAATTCAGGGGACCCGGCTGGTTTCCTGAGCATGCACGCATGTTTGCTCATGTGCACGAGATGACTGGTGCATACATGCGCAGCCAATTGCTGTTCTGGTTTCCTGCATACACATGCGTGCCAGCCAGCTGATCCTCACAGTCGCTGGAGCACCAGAAAAACAGTCTGGAAAACAGCCAAAAAACAGACTGTTTTTCCAGCTGTTTTCGGGCCGTTGAAAAACAGGCATGCATGCACCAGCCAGTTGGTCTTTGGGTTTCCGGTGTTCCGGCACCTGCAAAGACCAGCTGGCCAGCGTGCATGTCTGTCCCGGAAACCTGAGGACCAGCTGGTTGGCACGGACATGTGCATTGGCCAGCTGGTCTTCGGGTTTGCGGCGCTCCAGCAGGCCACATATGCAGACGCATGCACGCATGTTCCAGATTGGGCCCTCGGTGCCAAAAAGGTTTGCTATCCCTGTTTCTAGAGTCTCAGCATCTTTTTTGTAATGGGGTAACCAAACCTGGATGCACTGTCAGAGCAGCAACCATCCTCTGCTACCATTGTCATGAGAACAATTACCCCCACGCAAGGTAACAGGGCTGATTGCCGCTCTGACATGCACTATTCCAAGTGTGATCTTACTAAGGTAGAGGTCCCCAAACCTGACCGCTTTAAGACTTGTGGACTTCAACTCCCAGAACTCTGGGAGTTGAAGTCCACAAGTCTTAAAGCGGCCAAGTTTGAAGACCTCTGTACTAAGGCCTTATAAAATGCCCAGGTCTGCTCAAGGTAGAGCCCCCAGGTAGGATGAAGTCCACACCCCCACCCAGTCCCACAGGGGTAGGAGTCTGGAGGTTGTAGCGAAGCCCCTCTAGAATCCACCAACGTGAGGGAAGCTGGCATCTGAAATATGCAAAATGCCATCAAGGAAAAGATGGAATGAAGTGACCTCATTTGGTTTTAAACCAGGCAGGAGAACAGTGGTGAGGACATAAACGAGAAGAGGAATGGCTAAACTTCAGCCATTTTAACTCCCTGGGAGTTGAAGTCCCCAAGTCTTAAAGTGGCCAAGATTGAGAAGCTTTTGAATAATTCTTTCTCTAAAGTCCCAGCCGGGGTGACTTCAAGGACTCAAGCTGTCGGTTTTCGTAACGGCTGCTTTCCCTCCCACCAGGTTCTTAGCCAGGTTGGATGTGGGAACTCAAGATTGGTAAGCCCCTACCACGTCTGGAGGCGGGCAACATAATGCCAGGCAGGAGTTCGAATCCACAGCGGGCTTAACGTTTCACGGCAGGTTGCTGGGGATCAGCTATTCATTTCTCAGCTGGAAGGAAGAAAAGGGATTAGAGGATTTCTGTGGATTCCTGGATCTCTGCTGTGTTCTCCTTCAAGTCAAGTCCCAGTTCTTGAGTTGATTGAATATTATGTGGAGAGCACGCTGATCTCGGAATAAGTTCTGGATTTGAAGTTGTGATGGTCTCTCCTCCACCTTTCTCTCTCTCTTTTCTCTCTCTGTCCCTTCTCTCTCTCTCTCGTCTCTCTTTTGTCTCTCACTCATCTCTCTTTCCTCTCTTTTGTCTCTCTCTTGTCTCTCTCTGGGTGATTCTCTTCTCTCTGTTTCTCTTCTCTTCTCTCTCTGTGCCTTCTCTCTCTCTTGTCTCGCTCATCTCTCTTTTCTCTTTTGTCTCTCTCTTTTGCCTCTCTCTTGTCTGTCTCTTCACTCTCTCTCTCTGTCACTCTCTTCTCTCTTCTTGTCTCTTTCTCTTCACTTTCTTCTCTCTCGTCTCTCATCTCATCTCTCCTCTTTTCTCTCTCTTGTCTCTGTCTCCTCTCTTTCTGCATCTCTTCTCTCTCTTGTCTCTCTCTCGTCTCTCTTTTATCTCATCTCTGTCTCTCTTCTCTCTGTCTGTCACTCTTCTCTCTTGTCTTTCTTCTCTTTCTTCTCTCTTCTCTCTCTTGTCTCTCACTCATCTCTCATCTCTTTCCTCTATTTTGTCTCTCTGTCTCCTCTCTCTCTGCATCTCTTCTCCTCCCTCTTCTCTCTCTTTTCTCTCTCTCTCTCTCTCTCTCTTGCCACTCTCTCTCTCTCTCTCTCGCACACACACAGAGTCACATGACCAGGCTACTGACTCTTAGGAACTGGGCCACATTTATGGCTGTTGGCAGTTGCCTCCAGTTTTCAGCAAAACTGTCCCACTGGTCCCCTTCATAGAATTCTTTATAGAATTCTTTATTGGCCAATGTGTGATTGGACACACAAGGACACACTGTCTTTAGTGCATATGCTCTCAGTTTCGTCAAGAATCATAAAATACAACACTTAGTGATGGTCATAGGATACGAATAAGCAATCAAGTCATACTAGGAAACAAAACAATATGAGTTGTAAAGATATTACAATTATTTGTATTATTATTTGAATTATTTGTTTAGCAGAGTGATTTAGCAGAGTTCGGGGAAAAACTATCCTTGTGTCTAGTTGTTCTGGTATGCAGTGCTCTATAGCGTCGTTTTGAGGGTAGGAGTTGAAACAGTTTATGTCCAGGATGCGAGGGGTCTGTAGATATTTTCCCAGCCCTCTTTTTGACTCGTGCAGGTCCTCCATGGAAAGGCAAGTTGGTAGCCATGGTTTTTTCTGCCGTTCTAATGATCCTCTGAAGTCGGTGTCTGTCTTGTTGGTTTGCAGAACCAAACCAGACAGTTATGGAGGTGGAGATGACAGACTCCATCATTCCTCTGTAGAACTGGACCAGCAGCTCGTTGGGCAGTTTGAGCTTCCTGAGTTGGCACAGAAATAACGTTCTTTGTTGTGCTTTTTTGATGACGTTTTTGATGTTAGGTGTCCATTTTAAGTCTTGAGATATGGTGGAACCTAGAAACTTGAAGGACTCTACTTGTCAGGCCTGGAAGCCATCTTTTGCACTGGGCCTTCAGGCCTGGCACATCTACTACTGTGGGAAAGTGGGAGGGGGGATTGTGTGGAGCATGGGTGATATATAATCATAATAACATTCCTTTCTCTGAGAGTCAAGGACATCTTGCCCTGCACCTGGAGTGGTGTGACTGGGAGGCATCTCCAGTTGGGACGGTGCCTGGATTGGACCATGTGATGGACATGTGGGTATAGAGGGAAGGGACTTGAATTTTCCTGTGGGTGGGGAAAACCTGGAAGCTTTCAGATTCGGGTTTTCCCAGATGTGCCAATAGGACATCTCTAATAAAATAGAACTTTGAGGAACTTCAAGCCTCGGAGTCTTCTTTCGTTGGGGGTGTTACTTGGAACCCTGACGTTAACCCGAATCTCCCTTAAAAAATTCAACCAGTTCCCCGGCTCCGGGGTCCTGAGCCCCGAGTGTCAACCCAAAACTGGGAGGCTTGAAGACTCGGGGAAGATGGATGAAAAGAAGGTGACCACAGAGGGAACGGTTCTATGTCAAGACCGTCTACTTCCCTTCCCAAGCCGTGAAGGAAGCTGCAGAAAGAGAACGCCAGCTGGGTGGCCAGCCTAAAGAGCCATCTCGCAAGCAAGCCGTGCAACCGGATCTAACACTGTGGGGTGAAGCCACCAGGAACCACTCCGCTTCAAGAGATTATGACCGGAGCGATGCTGTTGGAACCGCAGATGAGTGGAAGCAGGGCGGAACAGATCCCAACCCTCAAGTGGAAGATGCCAGGGCAGTTGTACCACAAGCACTCCCGAGAATGGGCATTCCTGCCACCATTGCATAGCCAGTCGCTAACCGGCTTCCAAGAGCAATTTGGCCAACTCAGCATAGGCAGCGCCATCCATGGACCGAGCAACTTAGATGGGGTCTGGCTCAACCTATGTTCACCTTCCCAAGCCAGGAAGCTGCAGCACCACTGAGTGGGACACCAGCCTCCTTTCACTCATCACGGTCATTCCATAGCCTCACGCTTCAAGCCAGATCTACCGGGGTGACAGCCACTGCGGAAATGGGAATGGTACAGCAACAAAGCCCATGGAACCAGCCTGGCCCGGTGCTACAGGAGCCGTAACCGGGATCATGGGGACCAAGTACTTCACCCCAGCCACCGGTCTTCAGGCTACCTCCATCAGACCAAATCCCTCCCGGATGGGTATTTTATCCCAGTCAGGGATGGGTGCAATATCAGTGGATGCCTGCCCCAGTCCTACAGCCTGCAGCCACCCATCAACTACCGCACTTCCAGCCACCAACCATAGCCCGGCAACTGGGACCGGCCCAGCCACCGCTGGAGTTCCAGCAACCAGCCATGATCCCACAGCAGGTTCCGGCCTAGCAGGCAGTAACAGCCCAGCAGCCTATGGCAGCTCGGCAACTGGCCCCACCAGCCGCTCCCCCTCCCTAGTTTAGAGCAACATTTGACAGGACCCCAGGGGAAAAAAATCCCTCTGGAATCAACTTCCCTTGGGTTTTTGATTGGCTCCAGACCGTCGTACCTTCCGCCGCGAGCTTAAGACATGGCTGTTTAAACGCCCTAGCCTGGACTGATCTACTGTTTTAAATTGGTTTTGGTGGTGTTTTAATGTGTATTTGTAGGGATCGTTTCGCTGGTGTGAGTCCTTTGGAGAGAGGGCGGCATATAAGTCCAATAAATAACAACAACAACAACAACAACAACAACAACAACAATAATAACTAGCCTACTTCCTCAATCAAATCTGGACTTACATCAACCAATATGGAAATCAATACCCATCAGATCGGGAGTTGATTTTAGCTATTGCAGATGGCATGAATGGGGGAGAAGTAGCGGAGTGGATAGCGGAACTTCATGACGAGGAAGCTCCTGAGTTGGAGGATGCTGACAAGTTTGTCCAACTGCTCCGAGGCCGATTCGAGGACATGGCCCACAGAGTAGAAGCAAGAGGCTCAAATTAAGGCGCTGAAGCAAGCCAGTTGGCCTCCTAAAGGAGCTAGTTTGGGAGTTTCGAAGGCTGGCCGGGAAGCTGAGAGACTGGCTAGAGCGCCTCTTCATTCACCACTTCAAAGAGGTCCTCGACCCAGACCTTTGGCAAGTTTGTGGCATCGGAGGGGTTCCGGAACATATACAGGCATGGTACAGTACAGCCGTTGCCATGGATCTGGAAATCCACCCCCACAGAAAGCCAACTACAGAAAAACCAATGAGAAGACTCCTAGGGTGCCTATCCCCCACTAAGCTGCCATTACCCACACCATCTGGGACTATCAAATGCTGTGGTCAACATGGGCATCTGGCTTCTGAATGCTTGGCTCTAGCCCCAGTCGCCAGAGAAGGGGAAGATCACCAAACAGGCTGTGGAGGTTTCACTCCTTCCCAATGAAGTCAAGGGACCTCCAGCTAGGGAAGCCACTCCTAACTCTGTCGAAGGGAGCAGCAGTGATGACAACGCGATGCTAAGTGAAGCCATCCACCCCTTCACTATCAAAACCAGGAAAGTGGCACCCAAGAGAAAGTATAAGCCATCATAGACACTGGCTGCACTAGATGGACTGTCAAAGAGCCTTCAAAAAAATTAAAACTGCTCTTTGCCGAGGAGCCGATCCTCCAGCACCTGGACCCAGAACGAAAGTTCATCATCCAAGAGGATGCCAGGGACATAGCTGTGGCAGCCATGCTCCTACAGAAGGACTCAAAGGAAGCTCCTGCCCTGTGCCTATGTGTCCAAAAATCATTAATGCATTTCTGGCCTGATTGTAAAGCATTCTATTGCCTTTTCTGTAGGCTTCCTCTTTGGAACGATGTAGCTGCTTAAATTAAGCTACTGCTGTGAACCAAGGTTTATTGTTACTATATATTCTCAGGTTTCTGATCGGCACACATAGTTCTTCACAAAAAATGATGTTAATGTCTCTTAAGTCCACATCACAGAACTTCTTTAGTGTAGTTATATTTCAGGACCAGCGGCTGTTAATATATAAAGATAGGCCGCCTCCCTTCTTTTTACCAGATGTTTCTGCAATTCTGTCTGCTCTTTGTATCTGAAATCCTAGGATATGTTGGCTGCTATCATCAATTGACTCATTTAGCCAGGTTTCAGAGAAGCAGAGAGCTGCTGAGTTGTAAAAATCAGAATTGCCTCTATTTAGAAGAAGTATTTCATTCATCTTATTAGCGAGTGAGTGTAAATTAGTCAGAAAGAGTGAAGGGAAAGAGGTTTTTTTAATCCCATTTTTCCTTAGTCTATTCTTCGACTTCTCCTTTTGCTTTGTTTGTTTATCCATTGTTCAGAGGAAGTTGCTTCCTTCTGTGTTAGAAACACTTATACATTTGTAAAGACTGGGGGGGGGGGAGTTTTCACAGAAAGCTGCTCATCAAGGAAACATTGCTTGATGCTTAGTAGTTGGTCTCTTGAGCGTGAAATCCGTAGTGAATCACAGAGGATGATAAAAAACAGAAAAAGCTATCAGAGCATTATTTCCCCAAGGCTGCCGTCATCAGCGCCATCTTGGTATCTTGACCGTGATATTAACCTCTAGGTATAACATAATATATATATTATAATCAGAGGTGGTCTTTAGCCAGTAGCGGAAATCACCGGTGGACCAAAGCACATGTGCAGAAGGCAGGCACGCGCGCATGAACCAAGTGTGTGTATGGCGAACCGGTAATAATATAATGTGAAACCCACCCTTCCTGTGTGTATCTGTGTGTGTGTACATACACATACATACCATCTTGGTATAATGACTGTGATATTAACTTTTTGGCTGCCACTTTTGCTTGCCGTAAAAAGGACGATAAAAATCAGACCGGTCACATGACTTACCGGTTTATGATCATCCTGAGTTATGACTGGGATCCATTATAGTTGTATCCCGAAGCCTTCAGCTGTGGCTGGGGGTTGCTGCGTAAATAGTAGACGGATCCATCAAAACATGGTTCCTATACTGCCTTCTCCATAACTCAATTTGAAGCATTCTCTAGATTTCTGCTTTCTTCTAACATAGGGCTCTCCAAACGTGGCCACTTTAAGACATGGCTGGTAGGGGGGGGATTCTGGGAGTTGAAGTCCACAAGTCTTCACATGGCCACGTTTGGAGATCCCCTGCTCTAGCCGTTGGCGCAGAATCAAGATTCAGGTTACTCCCTGGTGAACCTGCCTCACTCACTCAAGATGGACCTTCTCCCGCAGGGATCCATGGATTGTCCCAATCTGGATTTTGAGTACGGAGATGCTGACAGCCACGCAGCTGAACTGGCAGGTAAGAAAGGTGTAGAAGGGGCCACGTTCTTCCTTTGGGTTGAAAAGAAGGCCACCAGCTTTCGTGGTTTTGTGGACACTGCCTGAAAATGCTCAGGTATTTTGCAAGCAATTCTGATTCTGATTAATTGATTCATTGATTCATTCATTCATTTGACTTGACTTGATTTCTATAGCCACCAATCTCGGCAAACAACTAATTCTGGGCTGCTACAGAAATCCAATCAATCAATCAATGTCTTTGTTCAACTGTTAAATATTACAACAGAGCTGGAAAACGTGACTTACGCTTATAACTGTCCCAGCTTCCCCACATCACGTTCAGGCAATCCTCGACTTACAACGGTTCGCTTATAAAGTTTAAAGTTACAACATTTTATGACCATTTTTCACACCACCCATTGCAGCATCTCTATCATCACGTGATCAAAATTGCTTGACAACTAACTCGTATTTATGACAGTCGCAGTGTCCCGGAGGTCACATGATCCCCTTTTTGCGACCGCCCGACAAGCAGAGTCAAGGGGAAGCCAGATTCGCTTAACAACCATGTGGCTAACTTAACCCTTGCGGGGATTCACTTAACGACGGTGGCCAGAAAGGTCGCAAAATGGGGCAAAAAGTCTTGTTTAGAAATAGACATTTTGGACTCGATTGTGGTCATCATTTGAGGACTATCTGTAATTGCAATTCGGGGGTTTGGGTTTACGATCCCAAGGGTCACGTGATCGCCCTTCCCAATTTTCCCTCCTGGCTTCAGACAAGCAAAGTCAAATGGGGGGGAAGTCGGATTTGTTTACCAACTGCTACCCAAAAAAAAAGATTGCGAAATCAGGTGCTGATGGGGAGCGACTCACTTAACGACTGCCCCGCTTAACAACAGAAGTTCTAGTCCCAATTGTGGTCCTACATCGAGGACTTCCTGTATGCTTTAGCCCCCATGAGAGATGTTCATTTGTTTGAGGAAGAAGCCCCCCGGGAGGATTGGGTAGAAGGAGGGATTCGAATCTGTTTCCTAAGCTTTGCTGCTGCCCCATGCTCGGACTTGGCTGAGAGGGCAGCTGTGGGGTGACACCAAGGCAAGGGTGGCATCATCGGAGGGCAGCTTATTCGTTCTGTCCCAAAAAATCCATCTTTCTTGAACAGAACTCTACAGCTACACCGAGGGACCCGAATTTGCCCTCAACAGGAGATGCTTTGAGGAAGATTTCCAGGTTCAAGGTATGTTTTTCCCCCTCTAAGGTTTTCCCATCCATCTGGTTCCCCCCCCCCTCCATCGCGTTCGGGGGAGGGGGGTATTTTTATTTCTGAGGGGCCCAGAGTTGCACTGATTGGATTGGGACACCCTACAGATTCTTCCTTCCTTCCTTCCTTCCTTCCTTCCTTCCTTCCTTCCTTCCTTCCTTCCTTCCTTCCTTCCTTCCTTCCTTCTCCCCCTCCTCCTCCACTTGTAATCCTTGCTATGACTTCTCTTTCTCCTTCCTTTCTTCCTCTTTCTCCTCCTCCCCATTCCTCCTTTTTATAATCTTCCTTCCTTCCTTTCTTTCTCTTCTTCCTCCTCCTCCCCATTCCTCCTTCACTTGTGGTCCTTTACAACCTCTTCTTCCTTCCTTCCTTCCTTCCTTCCTTCCTTCCTTCCTTCCTTCCTTCCTTCCTTCCTTCCTTCTTCTTCTTCCCCCTCTTCCACTTCCCCTTCCTTCCTTCCTTCCTTTCTCTTCTTCCTTCTCCTCCCCATTCTTCCTTCACTTGTAGTCCTTTACAACCTCTTCTCCTTCCTTCCTTCCTTCCTTCCTTCCTTCCTTCTTCTTCGTCCCCCTCTTCCACTTCCCCTTCTTTCCTTCCTTTCTCTTCTTCCTTCTCCTCCCCATTCTTCCTTCACTTGTAGTGCTTTACAACCTCTTCCCCTTCCTTCCTTCCTCCTTCCTTCTTTTCTTCCTCTCCTTTCTCCTCTCCCTCCTCCTCCACTTGTAATCCTTGATATGACTTCTCCTTCTCCTTCCTTTCTTCCTCTTCCTCCTCTTCCCCATTCCTCTTCTTTACAACCTTCCTTCCTTCCTTTCCCTTCTTCCTCCTCCTCCCCATTCCTCCTTCACTTGTAGTCTTTTACAACCTCTTCTCCTTCCTTCCTTCCTTCCCCTCTTCCCCTTCCTTCCTTCCTTCCTTCCTTTCCTTTCCTTTCTTCCTTCCTTTCTTCCCCTCTTCCCCTTCCTTCCTTCCTCCTCCTCCAACTCTCTTCCTCTTTTACCCCTTCAGCCGTTGAGGGAGACGGAAGGTCCTGATTCTTGCTCTTCTGGAGGCCTCAACCATGGTTATTTGAGGCTCTTCTGGTGTCCCTTTGGCGTAGTCTCCCCATCTCCTCCTGAGTCTGCTTTCTGTCTCTTTGGCCTTCTCCTCTTTCTGTATGTGCCTCGTATGGTACGGACACCCATTTCTTATCCTTGGAATGGACAAACTCAGCGGGTCCTTCCTTTCCTGCAGCTAAGGGCAAGCGGTGGTCAGAGTTGGACCTGACCCAGCAGAAGACCTACGTGATGCGGCTGTTGGACGGGCTGGAAGTGGTCAGCAGGGACCAAAGGCTGAAAGTCGCTCGGGCCGTTCTCTATTTGGCACAAGGTAACGGCACCTCTCGAGGGCCAAATAGGGTCCTTTCAGGAGTTCCTGGTTGGTCGGTTGTTTGATTAATTAATTAATTTGCATCCTGCCTTTATTATTCTCACAAATAACTCAAGGTGGCAAACAAATCCTCCTTCCTTCTCTGATTTTCCACACAACAACCCTGTGAGGTGGGTTGGGCTGAGAGAGAGAGAGAGAGAAAGAGTGATGGCCCAAAGTCACCCAGCTGGATTTCATGCCTAAGGCGGGACTAGAACTCACCGTTTCCCTGTGATTGGCCCAAAGTCACCCAGCTGGCTTTCATGCCTAAGGCGGGACTAGAACTCACCGTCTCCCTGTGATTGGCCCAAAGTCACCCAGCTGGATTTCATGCCTTAAGGCGGGACTAGAACTCACAATTTTCTAGTGATTGGTCCAAAGTCACCTAGCCACCTTTCACACCTTAGACAGTACTATAACTCACAGTCTCCCACTTTCTGGCCTGGCGCCTCAATCAATGGTAGAATTCAATTTTTTTTACTACCAGTTCTGTGGGCGTGGCTTGGTGGGTGTGGTGTGGCTTGGTGGGCGTGGCAGGGGAAGGATACTGCAATATCTCCAATCCCTACCTACTCCTGGGAGAAGGATACTGCAAAATTCCCATTTCCTCCCCACTCTGGGACCAGCCAGAGGTGGCATTTGCCAATTCTCCAAACAGCTCAAAATTTGCGCTACCGGTTCTCCAGAACCTGTCAGAACCTGCTGGATTTTGCCCCTGCTTCAAACCAAGAGACCAGCCTCTAATGTGAAGTGCATTATTACACACACACACACACACCAACGTTACTAGAAATCCTTATTCTATATGTCTGAAGTTATTCATCTTATATTTTTGGCCAATATCTTATTAAAGTAGAGAAAGAAAAAGTTGATTTAGAGCAAGAAACAGCTAACATTGCAAACAGATTTTATTTTTAAAAAATAACGTGAAATTATGGAGGGTGACAAAATCCTACCCTAAGCAGAACATGGGATGTGAAAGCCACACTTAAGCACCTACAATGGCTTGTGAGCAACAGCTTGAAAGACCAACCAAGAAGTGCTACCTAGGAACAGTCAGATAAGGGAGTGCGTAGCCCTCAGCTGCGTAATGGGCAGAGAAAGAAAGGAAATTCTCTAATTCTCAGTCTGTCAAAGAGACGGTGGGAGGTTTGTATATTCAGACCTGCAAGAGTGATAATCCGCCTTCCCAGGTAGACAAGACAGGAAACGTAACAAGATGAGTTAATTCTTTTTTTTTTAATATAAATTTTTATTGTACAAAATTGCAATACAATCAAAACATTTTCGGTTCCGTGGTGCAGATACATGTATACAAACTTTTCACTTGCCATTTACATAATATTACTTCCTAGAGTTAAATTTAATCTAAAAGCTATTACAAATAATAGTGCTCCAATCCTTAAAGTACAAGTGATATTATTGATTTCTTTATAATCTTTATTGATTAGTTAATATTATATATAGTTATATTATTAAGAATTAGAGTTAATTCTTTGTTATTGTAAAGCTACGTTAACTGTCTTGCAAGTCTTAGAAAAATTAAGATATTTTGTTTTGCTTTCTCTTGGTTGTTCACTATAAACGGTAGTGGGATTCAAATAATTTAACCACCGGTTCTCTGCCCTAAAGACTGGCTGGGAGGGCGTGGCCATGGAGGGCGTGGCCAAGGGGTGTATCAGGCAGCATTCTGCCTCCCGCACGCCACTGGGAGTAAAAATAAGGCCGTGGCCCATTTTGGGCCTAGTAAGCCTCACGGCAGCCTCCTGGGAACAAAAACAGGCTGTGGGGGGCCACGCTGCTCACCCCCCAGCCCCCGTGCCTCATTTTGGGCCTAGGAGGCTTCCCTGCACTTACCTGGGAGCCAAAATGGGGCGCGTGGGGAATCCTGGAAGGACGGAGCGGGAAGGGTGGAGCCATCCAGCAATTTAACTATCTGTTCTCCCGAACCGGCTGAATCCCATCACTCACTATAAACCAGTGTTTTCCAACTTCAGCTACCGTATTTTCCGGTGTATAAGACGACTGGGCGTATAAGACGACCCTCCTCAGAGCCTTATGGGCTGGTCTGCCTGGTTACAGGAGAATGAGACCCGGCGTATAAGACGACCCCCGACTTTTGAGAAGAATTTTGTGTGTTAGAAAGTAGTCTTATACGCAGGAAAATACAGTACTTTTAAGATGTCTGGATTTCGGCTCTCAGAATTGGCTGGGAGAATGGCCAACCTTGGGAAACATTGCAAAAAAAAAAAAAAACTAGGCAGATTTTTCACTTTTCTTTTCTTTTTTTTTTCACCTCTCACCTGCACGGGGTTTCCAGGTGTCTTTGGAGAGTGTAACACGGAAGCAGATGTCCTCCACTGGGCGCGACACAATAACTTTTTGCTGTACCAAATGGGGACCTTCACAGCTTTTCTGGAACTGCTCAACATGGAAGTGGCGTAAGTTTTGTTTTGGCAACGGGTGTAAAAGACTCTGCACAGCCTGTTACTGAATTTACTTCGGCAAGCGACAAGCTTATTTTTTTTTTTTTTAAAAAAAAGCCTGATCCCATGGTAAATTTTTAGAGTTTAATGTTAAATATTAATTGAACTGTTTTAAATTTATGGGCCAAATTTTATATTAACTGTTTTTAAAATTCTTTTAACTTTTGTAAAATCTGTTTTTTATTTTTTGGCTGTTCACCGCCCTGAATCCGCAAGGAGAAGGGGGGTATACAAATTTAAACAAATAAATAAATAAATAAAATAAAAACTTGGATGCTGATTTGGAGAACATATTGCCAACTTTCGGTTGTGTGAATGGATTGATTTAGAGAGAGGGTCAGATAAATAGAAAAACGCCATTTTTCTAACCTTTAAATACTGATTTGTTGCCCACAAAGGAATTTTGGCGCTGGAGTGGTGCGGTGGCGTAGAGGTGACGCTCTCGCCTCACAATCGGGAGGCTGTGAGTTCGATCCTAGGTAGAGGCAGATATTTTTCTTTGGGCAAAATGAGAATGTATCTGCTGAACAAAACTCCGTACTGGTGACAGGAAGGCATCCGGCCAGTAAACACTCAGTTCTGTTTAGTTGCCCAGATTCCACCCTGATACAAGGGATTATGGGGTTGTTAAATGATGATGATGAAAGGAAACTTTTGACTGTTTTCCGTGTTTTTTATTTTATTTTAGCAACACCGAGGCCCGTAGCAGTGCCCTGAGGAAGCCGGCGATCTCTCTAGCGGACAGCACCGAACTCAGGTGAGTTAGTCCCAGCATGATTCTTCCCTTCACAGGTAGTCCTTGACGTACGACCGCGGTGGAGCCCCGCCCCCCCAAATTTCCGTTGCTGAGCAAGGCAGTTGTTAAGCGAGTTGTTTTGCAGTAAAACTTACAGGTAGTCCTTGATGTATATGACCACTTCCGTTGCTAAGTGAGACTGTTGCCAATTGAGTTTTGCCCCATTTGACTACTTTTCTTGCCATGGTTATTAAGTGAATGGGTGCCGTTGTTCGGTTAGCAACGCAGTCCTTAAGCGAATCTGGCTTCCCCACGGACTTTGCTTGTCAGAAGGTGCACAAATCACATGACCGCAGGGACACGACAACCGTCGTAAGTGTGAGTCAGTTGCCCAGCGGCCTAATTTTGACCACGAGGGAATGCTGTAACGGTCATAAGTGTGAAAAATGGTCCTAAGTCACTTTTTTCCGCACCATTGTAACTTCGAACGGTCACTAAACGAAACGGTTGCAAGTCAAGGACTAAGAACAGCTTATTTTTGGATTTATTTCCAGGGTGATTCTGAGCGTCATGTACCTGATGGTGGAGAACGTCCGGGTGGAAATGGAGACTGACCCTCCAAAGTGGACGGCGTCCCGCGAGATGTTCAGGGCTGAGCTGAGTAGGTTACGGCAAAACACAAAACAAACACACACGCACACACACACACACACACACACACAGAGTATGCCTCTGGAGTGGCCAAAGTGATGCCTTTTAACCTTGCTCTGTTTAGGTTCAATTTTTGCTTTTCTCTCTCTCTTCTTTCTCTTCTCTTTCTCTTCTCTCTTTTCTTTCTCTTCTCTTTCTCTTCTCTCTCTCTCTCCTCTCCTTCCCTTTCTCTCTCTTCTCTCTTTCCCTCTTCTTTGTCGGCTCTCTCTTCTCTCTCTTTTCTTTCTCTTGTTCTCTTCTCTCTCTCTCGCTCCTCTCTCCCTCCCTCTCTTCTCTCTTCTTTCTTCTCTCTCTCCTCTCCTTTCTCTCTCTCTCCTCTTTCCCTTTCTCTCTCTTCTCTCTTTCCCTCTTCTTTGTCCGCTCTCTCTCTTCTCTCTCTCTTTTCTTTTTCTTTTTCTCTTCTCTCTCGCTCGCTCCTCTCTCTCCCTCCCTCTCTTCTCTCTTCTTTCTTCTCTCTCTCCTCTCCCTTCTCTCTCTCTCCTCTCTTTCCCTTTCTCTCTCTTCTCTCTTTCCCTCTTCTTTGTCCTCTCTCTCTTCTCTCTCTCTTTTCTTTCTCTTGTTCTCTTCTCTCTCTCTCGCTCCTCTCTCTCCCTCCCTCTCTTCTCTCTTCTTTCTTCTCTCTCTCTCTTCTTTCTCTCTTCTCTCTTTCCCTCTCTCTTTTCTCTCTTTCCCTCTTCTTTGTCCTCTCTCTCTTCTCTCTCTTTTCTTTCTCTTGTTCTCTTCTCTCTCTCTCGCTCCTCTCTCTCCCTCCCTCCCTCTCTTCTCTCTTCTTTCTTCTCTCTCTCTCTCCCTTCTTTCTCTCTTCTCTCTTTCCCTCTCTCTTTTCTCTCTTTCCCTCTCTGTCCTCTCTCTCTGTTTTCTCTCTTCTTTCTCTCTTCTTTCTCTTCTCTTTCTCTTCTTGTTCTCTCCTCTCTCTCCTCTCTCCTTTCTCTCTCTTCTTTTTCTTCTTTCTCTCTTCCTTCTTAGCCCTTTGCAACCTCCGATGCCACATGCAATAATTAGGGATCCATTCACTCTCCTTGGATGGACCCTCCGCCAAAAATTCTGCTTAATTTTTTTTTTAAACTTCTGGGTTGCTCTTACGTAGACACAAGGCTGGGGTTTGCCAGGCAGCTGATGACACCCCCAACTCAACTTCTCCTATCCCACCCCCCCGCTCCCCCCCAATTTGACTTTTCAAAATTCTTCCGGCAGGTTACCCAATCCACAGCGAAGAACCGTTCGGCCTCTTGCTGTTCACGATGGTGACCAAATTCTGCAGCGAGCATTCTCCGCATTTCCCCATGAAGAAAGTCCTGCTGTTACTCTGGAAGGTCCTCGTGGTGTGTCACCTTCTCTCTTTCCCTGGTGGGGCTTCAATGGGGCACATCGGTGGGAAGAGGTGGGGGGGGGGTCTCAGAGCCGACGTCTTATGACCCAACTAGGGAACATCATCAGGGTTGCTGAGGAGAGGGTTTGTGGAGAAGAGGAGGAAGAGGAAGAGGAGGAGAAGGACTGTAAGAGTCCTCTCTGAATTTGACTAGTTTTTTTGCAGTTTTATGACCCAACTAGGGAACATCATCAGTGGCAGATGGGGAGAGGGGTTTGTGGAGGAGAGGAGGAGGAAGAGGAAGAGGAGGAAAAAGAGTAGGCGGAGCAGGAGAAGAACTGTAAGGTCCTCTCTGAACTTGATTGTTTTTTGCAGACGTTTCACGACCCAACTGGGGAACATCATCAGTGCTAGAAGGAGTGTCAGTAGTTTAACAGAGAGCAAAACCCCAGTGCCTTCTAAGCACTGATGATGTTCCCTAGTTGGGTCATGAAACGTCGGCAAGAAGATAGCCAAATTCAGAGAACGCCCAAGACCTCACCGGTCAACCCTGAGCTTCAAAGATTCTCTCTACGGAAATTGAGAGTTGCTGGCCAACTAGAGCAAGGGTCTCCAACCTTGGGCACTTTAAGACTTGTGGACTTCAACTCCCAGAATTCTCCAGCCAGCTTTGCTCTCTCTTTTCTCTCTTTCCCTCTTCTCTGTCCTCTCTCTCTCTCCCCTCTCTCTCTCCTCTCCCTTCTCTCTTTCCCTCTCTCTTTTCTCTCTTTCCCTCTTCTCTGTCCTCTCTCTCTCTCCTCTCCCTTCTCTCTTTCCCTCTCTCTTTTCTCTCTTTCCCTCTTTCTTTTCTCTCTTTCCCTCTTCTCTGTCCTCTCTCTCTCTTCTCTCTCTCTTCTCTCTTTCCCTCTCTCTTTTCTCTCTTTCCCTCTTTCTTTTTGCTCTTTCCCTCTTCTCTGTCCTCTCTCTCTCTTCTCTCTTTCCCTCTCTTTTCTCTTTCCCTCTTTCTTTTCTCTCTTTCCCTCTTCTCTGTCCTCTCTCTCTCTTCTCTCTCTCTTTTCTTTCTCTTCTTGTTCTCTCTCTCTCTCCTCTCCCGTCTCTCTCTCTCTCTCTCCTCTTTTTCCCTTTCTCTTTTTCCCTCTTCTCTCTCTCTCTTCTTTCTCTTCTCTCTCTCCTCTCCCTTCTCTCTCCCTTCTCTCTTTCCCTCTCTCTTTTCTCTCTTTCCCTCTTCTCTGTCCTCTCTCTCTTCTCACTCTCTTTTCTTTCTCTTCTTATTCTCTTCTCTCTCTCTCCTCTCCCTTCTCTCTCTCTCTACTCTTTTTCCCTCTCTCTTCTCTTTTCTCTTTTTCTTCTCTCCCTTCCCTCTCCCTTCTCTCTTTCCCTCTTCTCTGTCCTCTCTCTCTCTTCTCTCTCTCTTCTTTCTCTTCTCTCTCTTTCTTCTCTCCTCTCCCTTCTCTCTCTCCTCTTTCCTTCTCTCTCTTCTCTTTCCCTCTTCTCTCTCTCTTCTTTCTCTTCTCTCTTTCCCTCTCCCTTTTCTCTTTCCCTCTTCTCTGACCCCCCTCTCTTTCTTCTTTCTCTCTTCTTTCTCTTCTCTCTCTTTCTTCTTTTTCCTCTTTTTTGCAGTTCACTCTGGGTGGCTTTGACACCCTCCAAGCGATGAAGGTGAAGAAGCGGCAGGATCTAGGGCTGCCCCCTTTGCCAGAAGACAGCATCCTGGTCATGCGTAACATGCGGGCGGCCTCCCCTCCAGCCTACACTGCCGAGTTGGGGGAACAGCCACCGGCGGCGGCGCCGAAACGGGGACACCGGAGTCGACGGGTACAATAAAATTTCACTTTATTATCTGGGGGTCAGAAATGCAAGGGAAATCTTCCTTTCCTTCTCTTCCTGTTTTGATTGATAACTTCAGCTTTCCTCCTCCTCCTTGATTTGCAGGCGTGGGAGAAGAATGATTGGCTATCGATAAATTTTGGGTAAATTGGAGACTCGGGCTAGGACTAGGTGTGATTTTTAATCCAGGGTGAAAATTGCAAGGACTTTGGTTTGAAGCGAGGGAACGCCTCCAAGGGTCTCCCCTTGCAGGACCTGGGAATTTTATGTTGTCAAGACAGTTTTGTCTCTCCCGTTCTTCCCAAATACATGAGGTGCGATTTGGCCTAGTGGTTAAAGCGCCAGGCTAAAAAGCAGGAGATGGTGAGTTCTAGTCCCACCTTAGGTACGAAAGCCAGCTAGGGGACTTTGGACCAATCACCAGGAGATGGGAGTTCTAGTCCTATCTTAGGCATGAGAGCTGATTTGGTGACTTTGGACCAATCACCAGGAGATGGGAATTCTAGTCCCACCTTAGGCATGAGAGCTGATTGGGTGACTTTGGACCAATCACCAGGAGATGGGAATTCTAGTCCTACCTTAGGCATGAGAGCTGATTGGGTGACTTTGGACCAATCACCAGGAGATGGGAATTCTAGTCCCACCTTAGGCATGAGAGCTGATTGGGTGACTTTGGACCAATCATCAGGAGATGGGAATTCTAGTCCTACCTTAGGCTTGAGAGCTGATTGGGTGACTTTGGACCAATCATCAGGAGATGGGAATTCTAGTCCTACCTTGGGCATGAGAGCCGATTGGGTGACTTTGGACCAATCACTAGGAGCCTGGGAGTTCTAGTCCCACTTTAGGCATGAGAGCTGATTGGGTGACTTTGGACCAATCATCAGGAGATGGGAATTCTAGTCCTACCTTAGGCATGAGAGCTGATTGGGTGACTTTAGACCAATGACCAGGAGATGGGAGTTCTAGTCCCACCTTAGGCAAGAGAACCAACTGGATGACTTTGGACCAATCACCAGGAGATGGGGAATTCTAGTCCTACCTTAAGCATAAAGCCATCTCGGTGACATTGGGCCAGTCCCTCTCTGTCAGCCCAGCTCACCTCACAGGGTTGGAAGGGACCTTGGAGGTCTTCTAGTCCAACCCCCTGATCAGGCTGGAGAGCCTATACTTTCTGCTGACACAGATGGGGTGGGCCCATCCCATTGGGGTGAGATGGTTCCTCCTCCTTCAGACATGGGCTGAACTCTGTCCCTCGACTTTCCGGTTTTCTTGGCGAATCACCTTCTGATTCCCCCAAAAGCATGGGTGGTCCTTCTGGTAGAAGGTTGCAAGGAGTCCCGGAGCAGAAGACTTCCTACCAGGTTGCCGCCATGTTTGTTCCTCTCTTGCTTTCTTCGCTGCAGCCTCTGATGAAGCAGGACAGTCTAGATATTTACAACGAGAGGGACCCCTTCAAGAACGAGGAGGCCGTGGTAGATGAAGAGGAGGCCGATGACATTGAGAGCGGGCTGGAAAGCGAGCTGGACCTCTTGGAAAGGACCACCGTCGTCCAAGCCGAGCCGGTTCCATCCCCGCCAGTGGAGAAGGTCTCCTTCCCAAAGGGCCTTCCGTGGGCCCCCAAAGTCAGGTATCGTGTCTCCCTAGGTCTCCTCCAACCCCTCAAGAACCTTCCGTGGACCGGGTCGGTACGTGAAGGAGGATGAGAAGGTTGCTATTTCAGAGTCAGAATACAGCTGGAAGAGTCCTTGGTGGTCTTCTAACCCTTTGCTCAAGCAGGATAGATAGATGGATGGATGGATGGAAAGTAGATGATAGATATATAGATAAATGGATGGATGGATGGGTGGATGAATGAATGGATGGATAGTATATAGATGATAGATTAAATGGATGTATAGATAGAGGGAGAGAGATAAGATGGATGGATGGATAGATGGATAGTAAATAGATGGTAGATTAGATGGATGGATGGATGGATGGATGGATGGATGGATGGATGGATAGAGATAGATGATAACATGGATGGATGGATACTAGATGATAGATATATAGATGATGGATGGATGGATAGTAAATAGATAGATTAAATGTATAGATAGAGAGATGATAAGACGGACGGATGGAAAGTAGATGATAGATATATAGATAAATGGATGGATGGGTGGATGAATGAATGGATGGATAGTATATAGATGATAGATTAAATGGATGTATAGATAGAGGGAGAGAGATAGGATGGATGGATGGATAGATGGATAGTAAATAGATGGTAGATTAGATGGATGGATGGATGGATGGATGGATGGATGGATGGATGGATAGATAGAGATAGATGATAACACGGATGGATGGATGGATAATAGATGATAGATATATAGATAAACAGATGATGGATGGATGGATAGTAAATAGATTAAATGTATAGATAGAGAGATGATAAGATGGATGGATGGGTAGTAAATAGATGATAGATTAGATGGATGGATAGATGGATAGAGATAGATAGATAGATTGATAGATGAATTGATAGATAGATAGATCAGACTTTTGCAAAGAGATTAAATAAAAACCTCAAATAGCTCAACAGGCTAAATAGCCTGTTATTAACATTCAGCTGTCTGCAATTATTGTAAGTTCGAGGCTCAAGGTTGACTCAGCCTTCCATCCTTTCTAAGGTGGGTCAAATGAGGACCCAGTTTGTGGGGGCAATAAGCTGACTTTGTATCAATATACAAAAGTATGAAGGCTGTTGCTTAATACATTGTAAGCTGCCCTGAGTCTCCGGAGAAGGGCGGCATATAAATCTAATTTAAAAAAAAAACGAAAGGCAAGTTGTTGACACCCAAAAGAAGGTGGAAGTCCTCGGATTAAATTTTTGCAACTGCGTCAAAGTAGAGACGGCAGGAAGTTTCCCCTGTAAACTGCCCTGTAGCTAATATTCATAATACAGATAATCCTTGACTTACGACCGCCATTGAAACCCAAAATTTTCTGTTGCTGAGGCAGTTGTTAAGTGAGTTTTGCCCCATGTTACGACTTTTCTTGCCAGAGTTGTTAAGTGAATCGCTGCGGCGTCAACTTAGTCACCCGGTTGTTAAGTGAATCCGAGTTCCCCGTTGACTTTGCTGGGCGGAAGGTCACATAAACGGGGTCTCTGCAACTGTCGTAAATATGAGTCAGTTGCCAAGCATCTCTCTCTCTCTCTCTCTCTCTCTCTCTCTCTCTCTCTCTCTCTCTCTCTCTCTCTCTTTCCTTCTCTCTCTCTCTGCCTCATTGTCTGTGATGCAACCACTTTATGTCTTCCAGACAGAAAGACATAGAACATTTCCTGGAGACAAGCAGGAACAAATTCATTGGATTCACACTTGGGCAGTGAGTAGATGGCGGCCCTGGGAGGCTATTTTTTACCTCTTAAGTACCAAACTTTAATTTACCTGCCGGAGGTTGAATGCATTGCTGGCTAAATGGGAAAATCTGGGTTTTGAAGGGGGCTTGGTGCTCTCTGAACTTGGTTCAGCCCCAAGAACCCTGCACTCCTGTTCCTCCTCCTCCTCCTTCTCCTCCAAACCCCACTCCGTTCTAGCACTGATGAAGTTACCAAGCTGGGTCAGGAAACGTCTTTAAGAAAAGCACCAAGCTCAGCGAGTACCAGGGAGCCCACTGGTTTAAATAACCATTCTACAAAGATCCATCCATCTATCTACTTTCTCTCCCTTTCTCTTTTTGCCACCGATTATATTCATACTTTGCAATCCTTTTTTACTTTTACTTTCACTTTCTGGATTGACTTCAGCGGCTTCCTGCGGTTCGAGATATTGCAATTCTGGCACCCTTCTCTAACTCCAGTTTTGAGGTGGGAGAGCTTTCTAGAGTCTTCCATCCAGGGTGCTTGAATTGCACTGTTGAAGAGCCCGGCGTTAAGCATATACAAAATTAGTAATATGTACAATAAGATCTCAGTTAACCTTTTCCTGATAGGTTTTTTTTCCCCAGAATCTCTTTGTCAAATGCAGTACGGTGAAAGTGGAAAGGAAAGATGGATGGATGGATAAAAATATTCTTGCAAAGACAGCCTCGTCATCCAGAACCTGGAAGAAGAAAAGATATATTTGGTTTTTAATTTCTCTTTTTTTTCTCCCTTGTTCTTCCTTCCTGTTCTCTTCTGATCACCCTTCCAGGGACACGGAGACCTTGGTGGGTTTACCGTGCCCGATCCATGAAAGTGTGAAGACGCTGAAAGAGGTAAGGCAGATATTTGGCAATAAACCAGTATTTCTTAACCCTGCCTGCTTTAAGGTGGGTGGACTTCAACTCCCAGAATTCCACAGCCATCAAAGCAAAGCTGGAATTCTGGGAGTTGAAGTCCACCCACCTTAAAGCAGGCAGCCTTGAGAAATCCTTCCATAAGCACTTGGTTTTAGCTGTGAATTCTGATTTTCTCGCGTGGAGATTCTGGGATCTCTGTAAGGAGGATTTGGGGACATTTTATTTATACTGTTTTTATTTATTTATATCCTGTCTTCATTATTTCTTATCAACAACTCAAGCTCAAACATACCTAAACTCCTTCCTCTTCCCAAATTTGCTCAAGACAAATCAGCTGGCTTTCATCCCTAAGGTGGGACTAGAACTCACCGTCTCCTGGTGATTGGCCCAACTCACCACTGCCTTTCATGCCTAAGGCGGACTAGAATTCACAATCTCCTAGTGATTGGCGCAAAGTCACCCAGGCGCCTTTCATGCCTGAGGCGGGACTAGAACTCACTGTCTCCTGATGATTGGCACAACTCACCAACCGCCTTTCATGCCTAAGCCAGACTAGAATTCACAATCTCCTAGCAATTTGCGCAAAGTCACCCAGCTTGCTTTCATGCCTAAGGCAGGACTAGAACTCCCATTCTCCCACTTTCTAGCTTGTTGCTTTAACCAACAGAGCAAACTGGCTCATTCAATTGTTGAAAGTTGTTGGATTTGAACTCAAATTCCTCCAAGATATTTTGATTATCGTATTTTCCGGCGTATAAGACGACTGGGGGTATAAGACGACCCTCCTCAGAGCCATTTAAGACTCGTCAGAGCCTTATGGGCTGGTCTGCCTGGTTACAGGAGAATGAGACCCGGCGTATAAGACGACCCCTGACTTTTGAGAAGATTTTTGTGTGTTAGAAAGTAGTCTTATACGCAGGAAAATACAGTATTTTTTGTGCGATTCCTGTTGTTCCCATCTTCTCCTCAGCACAAATATATCTCGGTCGCGGAAGTGCAGATCAAGAATGAGAAAGAAATGGAAAAGTGTCCCATCTCTTTGGTAAGAATCTCTCATTGGTTGTCCCATTCCGCTGCAGCTTTTTCACCTCCCGGTCCTCGACTTACGACCGTCGATTGGACCAGAAATCCCATGGCTGAGCGAAGCAGCTCTTCAATGTGTCATGTCCGGTTTTATGACCTTTCCCTCCAGGGTTGTTGAGCGAATCCCTGTAGTTGTTAATTGAATCATCTGGTCGTTAAGCGAATCTGGCTACTCCCATTTGACTTTGCTTGTCGGATGCCGGCTGGGAAGATCCTGGACCGTGCCACCAACTGTTGTAAATACAGATAGCAGAATGCCTGAATTTTGATTTTTTTTAATGCTGCGACGGCCAAAAACGTGAGAACCAATTGGAAATCATTTTTCTTCAGTGCCGTCGTAACTTCAAATGGTCGCTAAACAGATGGTCGTAAGTCAAGGACTTCCTGTATCTTCTTGTTTGCTCTGCTATGATCATTTGTTCTATCTGTTGTCTCCTTGGAGACTAACGTATATGAAGAACGGTTGCAGGATTTGAGTTTCTCTAGTTTAATGAAGAGAAGGACCAGGGGTGACATGAGAGCAGTCTTCCAGTATTTATTATTGCGATTTATATACCGCCGTTTTCCCGAGGGACTCAGGACGGCTTACAAAAGCAACAATATCCAATACAAATCCCAATAAAATTAAAATATTTGAGGAGCTGCCCCAAAGAAGAGGGGGTCAAGCTATTCTCCAAAGCACCTGAAGGCAGGACGAGAAGCAACGGATGGAAACTCATCAAGGAGAGAAGCAACCTGGAATTAAGGAGACACTTCCTAACAGTGAGGACAATTAACCAGTGGAACAGCTGGCCACCAGACGTTGTGAATGCTCCATTACTGGAGGCTTTTAAGGAGAGATTATACAACTATTTGTCTGAAATCGTATAGGTTCTCCTGCCTGAATAGGGTGTTGGATTATCCCCAACCTTTCAGACGTCAGGGACCGCTAAATTCATAATTTAAAATCCCGCGGACCGCTAATAATGATCTGCCTAATGACTGGCTGTGTGGGCGTGGCTAGGTGGTCATGTGACTGGGTGGGCATGGCCAACTCGATGTCATTTGCACCGAGGGGTGCCTCGCCAGCCTCTACTCACCCCTCCTTGCCTCCCCAGGCTCCTTAAGGCCCCAATAGGAAGCAGTTGTTGGAGCTCAGCAGCCACCACGAGAAAAGTTGGCAAAACAGCTGCCTCAGTTCAATTGGATGTGACCAAGAAGGAGGCTCAGCAGAAGCGCCTCACTGAGGACTAGGAGCATAGGCTTTCCAAGCAGAGGGAAGACCTGCAGGAGTTCAAGGCACCTAGAGGCTCAGAGGACTGAGATGATCAGCCAGTCCCAAGCCATGATGATGATCTGTCCCCCTCTACAGATACCCACAAAAACACAGCCAGTCGAGGGTTAAAGAAGCACTTGGCACACACCCCAGTTCTTATCTCTAACTTGGCAGCGATATGCACACCGTCTGCCAAGTGCTTTAATAGTACACAGAAAGAAAATCACAACAAATATTCAGCAAAGTCTCTGATCAGCTTCAGCTTTTAACTCCAATGACTACCCGATTGAGTATTTGTTCATCACAGAGATCATTGACCACCACCCTGTCTTATATAGTCTCTGGGTGTGGTCCAGTGACTCATTGGTCCTGTGACTCAAGTCCAGTGACTCAGGTCTATTCCCTCATACATCTTCTCAGCTGCTGTAAGCGCTTATCTCGCCTTCGTTGACGTGCGTCCAGGAATGACGTCTCTCCCTCACTCTCATCTGAGACACCTGTTTCCCCACTACTTTGCTCTCTTTCAGCTGGCACCTGAGACGGTGCCAGAGGGGGGGGGGGGCTGGGAGATCTGGCTGGCTCCTCTTCCTCATGCTCAGAGCTTCCTTCCTCCAATGGGATAGGCTCAGAGGACGGGGCCACAACAGATGCAGACCCACTGGAACGAGGCCCTCGGCCTTTCGCCACCAGCGAAAGGCCGACCAGGAGGCTGAAGCAGACCCCAAGTCAGAATTTCTGCCCCCCTCCGACCTGCACGAAAAGACCCCGAAGGGGGAGACTCTCTGCAGCAACACAAACGTTCATTGCATGTATCCGGCCCAGGGGCCATAGTTTGTGGACCCCTGACTCAGTGCAATATTAAAAAATGCAAATAATTTTTCTGCGGACCGCCAAAATTTTCTCACGGACCACCCGTTGGTGACCGCTAGACTAAAAGACCTCCGAAGACCCTTCCCACTCTATTCTGATTCCCTTTGCAGCTCAGTAATATAATTTAGTAAGGCCACACCTGGAATCCTGCATGTAACAGTAAGAGAGTTGGAAGGGACCTTGAAGGTCATTTAGTCCAACCCCGCTACTCACACAGGAGAACTATACGAGGGATTCGAACCGCCGACTTTTCTGACCGACAAGCTTGGCGTCTTAGCCACTGAGCCACTTATGGAGCCACCGCATGGTCCCCATACTACAAAAAAGATGCTGAGACTTAGGAAAAAGTTCAGAGAGGAGCAACTAAGATGATCGAAAGACTGAAAAGTAAAAACGTACAAAGAACGGTTGCAGGATTTGGGTTTGGCTAGTCTAGAGAAAATAAAGACGAGGGGAGGCAGGATAGCAATATTCCAGTACTTGAGGAGCTGCCCCGAAGAAAAGGGGGTCAAATTATTTTCCAGAGCCCCTGAAGGCAGGAGAAGAAACAACGGATGGAAACCAATCAAGGAGAGAAGCAACTTTGAACTAAGGAGAAACTTCCTAACAGGGAGGACAATTAACTAGCGGAACTCCTTGCCACCAGAAGTTGTAGATGTTTCATCACTGGAAGTTTTAAAAGAAGAGGTTGGACAATCCTTTGTCTGAAATGGTTTAACTTCCTGCCTGAGCAGGGGGTTGGACTAGAAGACCTCTAAGGTCCCCTCCAGCTCTATCTATTCTCATTGTTTTGCACTTCAGGGGGAGGAGGAAGTGCAGGAGACACCCTGTGAGATCCTATATCGGGCCATGCTGTACAACCTACCCCAGTACATGGTGAGTGTTGTTTTATTTATTTATTGTTTTATTTATTTTATTGCACGCGGCGTAGCATAAATGCAGCGTTAGTGCATGCAATTCACAGAAGCAACCTAGAATATGTGCATCAAAATATAAAACGCCAAATCAGTGAATTATTTTAAAAACGTACCGGGTGATTTATTCATTTATTTAATGAATAAAATTAAGTCTTGGCATTTACTGGAGTGACTAAACTTTTGGCCGGATATCTGGATCCTTTAGCCGTTGGACAGCGCTGCCTACACGGGCAAGGATCCAGTCCAATTTCTGAGAGGAAAATTCCTCACAATACCACCTAAAGTTTGTGGGATGTTCCCACAATCACAGTTAGGATTATTATTATTATGTTTCCTTAACACAGGTAGTCCTCGACTTACGACCCCGATTGAAACCAGAGTTTTCGTTGCGCTAAGCGAGACAGTTGTGACCCGTTTTACAACCTTTCTGGGTCACCGTTGTTAAGCGAACCACTGCAGTTGTTAAGTTAGTAACATTGTGAATCTGGCTTCCTCGTGGAGTATGTTTGACGTATTTATGACCCCGTCATAAATACGAGTCATTTGCCAAGCGGCTGTGTTTTGATCATGTGACTATGGGGATGCTACAACGGTTGTAAGTGTGAAAAAGTGTGACCATTCCCATGGACACATGAACAAAATTCAGACGCTTAGGCAGTTGACTCGTATTTATGACGGTTCCAGGGTCGTGGGGTCACGTGATCCGTTTTTGTGACCTTCTAACAGGCAAAGTCAATGGGGAAGCCGGATTCGCTTAATGTCCACGTTCCTAACACCTGCAGTGATTCACTTAACAACAGTGGCAAGAACGGTCGTAAGATGGGGCCAAATTCACTTAACAAATGTCAGAAATTTTGGCCTTGACTGCTGTCGTAACCTGAGAACTACCTGTACCAGTTAATCCTGGTTCCACAGACAGCGATGTACCAGTCTCTTTGATTGGACTGAGCTCCCTTCTGTTCATTTGAATTAAATTGTAAATTGTAATTTTTTTGGTGTTTTTTGTGGGATCTCCAAACCTGGCCACTTTAAGACTTGTGGACTTCAATTCCCAGAATTCCTCAGTCAGCCATGCAGGAACATATGAGGACTTCAATTCCCAGAATTCCCCAGTCAGCCATATAGGAAGATGTGAGGACCTCAGCTTTCTGAATTCATCAGTCTGAGGAATTCTGGGAGTTGAAGTCCATAAGTCTTAAAGCGGCCAAGTTAGGCTGGCTGAGGAATTCTGGGAGATGAAGTCAACCAGTCTTAAAGCGGCCAAGTTAGGCCTGCTGAGGAATTCTGGGTGTTGAAGTCCATAAGTCAAGTTAGGCCAGCTGAAGAATTCTGGGAGATGAAGTCAACCAGTCTTAAAGCAGCCAACTTAGGCCTGCTGAGGAATTCTGGGTGTTTAAGTCCATAAGTCAAGTTAGGCCAGCTGAAGAATTCTGGGAGATGAAGTCAACGAGTCTTAAAGCGGCCAAGTTAGGCCTGCTGAGGAATTCTGGGTGTTGAAGTCCACCAGTCTTAAAGCGGCCAAGTTAGGCTGGCTGAGGAATTCTGGGAGTTGAAGTCCACCAGTCTTAAAGTGGCTAAGTTTGGAAAGTCCTATTTTAAAGTCTACTTTTGGGTTGATAATTTCCTTCCCTGTTTCAGATAGCTCTGTTGAAGATCCTGCTAGCTGCGGCCCCAACTTCAAAAGCCAAGACCGACTCAATCAACATCCTGGCAGACGTGTTGCCGGAGGAAATGCCGTAAGTGGATGGCACCCTGGAAAATCTACGGAACTACTCGGATGTGGCGGGAGATCTGGGGAAGACATTATGCATCAGCATGAATCCTGGGAGTTGTAGTCCTGTCACATCCGCAGGAGGCCACACTTGGGATTTCTGAAAACCTTCATAAATAATCTAAATGAGGGGACATAGACAGTCCTCGACTTACAACAGTTCATTTAGTGACCGGTCGAAGTGTCAACGGCATTGAAAAAAGGTGACTTACGACCGTTTTTCACACTTACGGCCACTGCATCATCCCCCCTGGTCATATTGACCAAAATTCAGACACTTGACAACTGACTCATATTTATAACGGTTGCAGTGTCCCGGGGTCACATGATCCCCCTTTGCAACCTTCTGACAAGCAAAGTCAATGGGGAAGCCGGATTCACTTAACAACCGTATTACTAACTTCAGAAACTGCAGTGGTTCGCTTAACAACTGTGACGAGAGAGGTCGTAAAAACGGGGTAAAATTCACTTAACAAATGTCTCACTTAGCAACAGAAATGTTGGGCTCAGTTGTGGTCGTAACTGGAGGACGACCGGTAGAAGGGGAACTTATCAAATTTGCAGATGACACCAATTTGGGGGGGGGGGGGAAATAGCAAACATTTTAGAAGGTCGGCTGAAGATCCAGAAGGCATTTGACAGAGTTGAGAACTCAGCCCTACTCAACAATGCAATTCAGTGAAGAGAAAAGTAAAGGTTTTACACCTAGGTGAGAAAAACCAAATGCACAGGTACAACGTAGGTGGTCCCTGGCTCAAGAGTAGGAACTCTGAGAGGGATTTGGGAGTCCTAGTAGACAATCACTTAAATGTGAGCCAGCCGTGCGCAGCAGCTGCCAAAAAAGCCAACCCAGTTCTGGGCTCCATTAACAGAGGGATAGAATCAAGATCACCTGAAGTGTTAATACCACTTTATAAGGTCTTAGTAAGGCCACACTTGGAATCCTGCACCCAGTTTTGGTCGCCACGATGTAAAAAAGATGTGGAGACTCTAGAAAGAGTGCAGAGAAGAGCAATGAAGAGGATTAGGGGACTGGAGGCTAAAATATAGGAAGAACAGTTGCAGGAACTGAGTATGTCTATTGTGATGAAGAGAAGGACCAGGGGAGACATGATAGCAGTCTTCCAATATCTCAGGGGATGCCCCAAAGAAGAGGCAGTCAAGCGATTCTCCAAAGCACCAGAAGGCAGGATGAGAAACGACAGATGGAAACTAATCCAGGAGAGAAGCAACCTAGAAATAAGGAGAGACTTCCTAACAGTGAGGATAATTAATCAGTGGAACTCCTTGCCTCTAGAAATTGTGGGTGCTCCAATACTCGAGGTTATCAAGAAGTGACTGGACAGCCATCTGTCCAGGATGGTATAGGGATAGAGATGTCCAACCTTGGCCATTTTAAGACTTGTGGACTTTTAACTCCCAGAATTCCATGCTGGCTGAGGAATCCTGGGAGTTGAAGTCCACAAGTCTTTCCAAAGTGGCCATGTTTGGAGACCCCTGGTTTAAACCCTCATCTTTTTTTTTTCTCCTGGGTTTCAGGGTGACCGTCCTCCAGAGCATGAAACTGGGGATCGATGTGAACCGGCACAAAGAAATCATCGTCAAGAGCATCTCTGCTTTATTGCTGCTCCTCCTGAAGCATTTTAAGCTGAACCATGTTTATCAGGTGGGACTTTGCCGGTCTTTGGAGACAGGAAAGAGATTTCCTTCCGTTTTACGGTATTTTATTCGCATTGTGTATAGCAGGGGTCTCCAATCTTGGCTGCTTTACGACGGGTGGACTTCAGCTCCCAGAATTCCTGGCTGAGGAATTCTGGGAGTTGAAGTCCACCAATGGGTGACTGAGGAATTCTGGGAGTTGAAATCCACCAATAGCTGGCTGGGGAATTCTGAGGAAGGCCCACCAATGGCTGACTGAGGAATTCTGGGAGTTGAAGTCTACCAATGGGTGACTGAGGAATTCTGGAAGTTGAAGTCCATCAGTTGTAAAACTGGCCACGGTGGGAGGCCCCTGGTGTATAGGTTTTATATATAGCGGTACCTCAGTACTTATCATTGATTAGTTCCGTGAGGCACAAAAAATACCAAAAATCAACAAGCATCAAACATATTTTTCTCATAAAAAATATAGGGACTCCTCAACTTACAACACTTCATTTAGTCATCTTCTTTTAACGACCCCATAATCCCTTACGGGGCGAAGTCTGGGCAACTGAATGGAGCTGAGTATTTACTGGCCGGATGCCCTTCCTGTCACCAATGCGGAGTTTTGTTCAGCAGATATATTCTCACGGTGCCCAGAGAGGGAAATATCTGCCTCTACCTAGGATTGAACTCACAGCCTCCTGATTGTGAGGCAAGAGCTCCACCCCTAGGCCACAGCACCACTCCACAACAGTTCATTTAGAGACTGTTCAAAATTACAGCGGCCCTAAAAAAGGGGACTTATGACCATTTTGTGACATAACCGTGACCGTAACAATTGCAGTCATTCACTTAATACATGTAGCAAGAAAGGTGGTAAAATTGAAGCCAATTCCTGGGCAGACCACAATCCATTAAAAATCAGTTGGAAAGGAGAAGTCAGGAGGAGAGGGAGATGGACCATCAACCAAAGGATAGTGAAAGAGAAGAATTTTATTCAATGCTCAAAAGAAGAATTATTTTTTTAAAATTTGATTTATATGCCGCCCTTCTCCGGAGACTCAGGGCGGCTTACAATGCGTTAAGCAATAGCCTTCATACTTTTGTATATTTATATTTATACAAAGTCAGCTTATTGCCCCCAACAAACTGGGTCCTCAATTAGGCCTGTTTTTTAAAAGAAAACTGGAATGAAGAAACTCAAAAGCTTATACATGAGGTTTATCGATAGTATACACAATAAGGGAAAATAAAAATAAAAAGAATCCACTCGCAGAGCTCCAAGGAAAATTAGAAAAAGCAGAATCTAAATTACAGGAAGAACCCCTGTAAATTGAGGGCTACCTGTAATGTAGTGAGTCACAATTTCTAGCTTCTGCATTGACTACCAAACCATTGAGGAGTACTGGGACAAGATTTTCACATGAAAATGCATTAAATACCAAATTAGAGGAGTTTCAAAGCAGTGGAGCACCAAGGCACCACTGTAGCTTTATCCTTTTAAGCTTGTAAACTGCCCAGAGTTAGCTGTTTAAAATGGGCCGCTAATAAGTTTACTAAATAAAATAAAATTAAAATTTCTCAAGCTCACCTCCCTTCTAGCATTGATGATGTTCTCTAGTTGGGTAATCAAATGTCTGCAAGGAAATCACTAAGATCAGAGAGCACCAGGAACCCTCCGATCCTCCTCCTCCTCCTTCTCCAAATTCTTCTCCCTTCTAATACTGGTGATATTCCCTACTTGGGTCATGAGACATTTGCTAGAAAATCGCCAAGTGCTGAGAACACCAAGGACTCTTCACGGTTCAACCCAGAGCTACAAAAAAGTTTCGTCTTAAAGAGGAAAAAACGAATAGGCTTAAAATGTTTGACTGTTTAACATGCTATCATTTTAAGATTAGAGAATTATATTAAGTGAACTATGATGATGTAAATATTGAAGGTTGGCACACAGATATTTGAGCCACAGATGACACCCTGTTTAAGGAAAGATGGAATGCTTGTATTTTGAAAAATAAAAAAAAAACTTTAAAAAAAATTCTCGTCTTTGAAAATCCTCTGACTCTCCGTAACATTTCCCCTTTCCTTTTCCTCCAGTTTGAGTATGTCGCCCAGCATCTGGTCTTCGCCAACTGCATCCCGTTGATTCTGAAGTTCTTCAACCAGAATATCCTGTCCTACATCACCGCCAAAAACAGGTGCCGCCTGCAGTCCCCCCTATCTCCCCCCCACCTCAACCCAGGAGGGTATTTCAAACCTTCAACTGAAGCATTCTTTTATTTATTTTTTCCCTTTCTTCTTCTTCTTCTTCTTCTTCTTCTTCTTCTTCTTCTTCTTCTTCTTCTTCTTCTTCTTCTTCTTCTTCTTCTCCTCCTCCTCTTCCTTCTTCTCCTCTTCCTCCTCTTCTCCTCCTCTTTCTCCTTCTTCTCCTCCTCCTTCTCTTCCTCCTCCTCCTCCTCCTCCTTCTCCTCCTCTTTCTCCTCCTCCTTCTTCTCCTCCTCCTCTTCCTTCTTCTCCTCTTCCTCCTCTTCTCCTCCTCTTTCTCCTTCTTCTTCTCCTCCTCCTTCTCTTCCTCCTCCTCCTTTTCCTCCTCCTTCTTCTCCTCTTCCTCCTCCTCTTCTTCTCCTTTCTCCTTCTCCTCCTCCTCCTCCTTCTTCTCCTTTTCTTCTTCTCCTCTTTCTCCTTCTTCTCCTCCTCCTCCTTCTTCTCCTCTTCCTCCTCCTTCTTCTCCTCTTTCTCCTCCTCCTCCTCCTTCTCCTCCTCCTCTTCCTTCTTCTCCTCTTCCTCCTCCTTCTTCTCCTCTTCCTCCTCTTCTCCTCCTCTTTCTCCTTCTTCTCCTCCTCCTTCTCTTCCTCCTCCTCCTTTTCCTCCTCCTTCTTCTCTTCTTCCTCCTCTTCTTCTTCTCCTTTCTCCTTCTTCTCCTCCTCCTCCTCCTTCTCCTTTTCTTCTTCTCCTCTTTCTCCTTCTTCTCCTCCTCCTCCTTCTTCTCCTCTTCCTCCTCCTCCTCCTTCTTCTCCTCCTCCTTCTTCTCCACCTCCTCCTCTTCCTCCTCCTCTTCCTCCTCTTCTTCTTCTCCTCTCTCCTTCTTCTCCTCCTCCTCCTCCTTCTCCTCTTCCTCCTCTTCTTCTTCTCCTCTTTCTCCTTCTTCTCCTTCTCCTCCTCCTTCTCCTCTTCCTCCTCCTTCTTCTCCTCCTCTTCCTCTTCCTCCTCCTCTTCCTCCTCCTCCTCCTTCTTCTCCTCTTCCTCCTCTTCCTCCTCCGTCTTCTCCTCCTCCTCCTCCTCCTCCTCCTTCTTCTTTTCTCTTTCTCTTCCCTTTGATTTCCCTGTAGTGTTTCTGCCTTGGATTATCCCGCCAGCACCATCCATGAGTTACCGGAACTCAATGCTGAAAGTCTCGTAAGTCACTGGTTATTTATCACCTCCTGCACATTGGTGGGGTTGGTTAACAGCAGCATAACAAAATAACAGAGTTGGAAGGGACCTTGGAGGTCTTCTAGTCCAACCCCTTGCTCAGGCTGTTGGTTGTGGGGAAAAAAACCTTTCCAGTGGAATGCTGCAATTTGTCATTTTTCCCCCCCTTGGCCGAAGGAGACGGGAGACGGCAGCCAGTTTTGCTGGAGGAATCTCTTCTCTTGCATCAACCTTCTGAGGATACTCAACAAGCTGACCAAGTGGAAACATTCGAGGACAATGGTAAGTCAGGAGATGTAGGCATTTATTTATTTATATGGGGGAGGGAGGAGGAGGAGAAAAAAAGAAGAGGAATGGGAGAAGAAGAAGGAGAGAGGAGGAGGAGGAGAAGAAGAGGAGAAGGGGGAGGAAAAAGGAGGAGGGGGAGAAGAAGAAGAGAAGAAGAGGAGGAGGAGGAAAAAGAAAGGGGGGGAAAAGAAAAAGGGGGAGGAGGAAAAAAGAGGAATGGGAGGAGAAGGAGGAAGGAGGAGAAGAAGAAGAAGAGGAGGAGGAGTAGGAGGAAAAAGAAGGGGAGGGAGAAGAAGAAGAGGGGGAGAGGAAGAGGAGGAAAAAGGAGGAGAGGGAGAAGAAGAGAAGAAGAGGAAGAGGAGGAAAAAGAAGGGGAGGGGGAAAGAAAAAGAGGGGAGGAGGAGGAGGAGGAAAAAAGAAGAGGAATGGGAGAAGAAGAAGGAGAGAGGAGGAGGAGAAGAAGAAGAGGAGAAGGGGGAGGAAAAAGGAGGAGGGGAGAAGAAGAAGAGAAGAAGAGGAAGAGGAGGAAAAAGGAGGAGAAGGAGAAGAAGAGAAGAAGAGGAGGAGGAGGAAAAAGAAGGGGAGGGGAGAAGAAGTGGGGAGAGGAAGAGGAAGAGGAAAAAGAGGAGAGAGGGACGAAGGAAGGAGGGAAGGAAGAAAGGAAGGAAGGATCTAACAACTCTGGAGTCCTTGGTGCTCTCTAAGCTGGCTGGTTTTCTTGCAGACATTTCATGACCTAGCTAGGTGACGCTATCAGTGCTGGAAGGGAGTGAGTGGAATTTGCATAATGGAAGGAGGAGGAGGACAACGACATTGACTGTGGGGTCCTTTGTGCACTGGATTTGGTGATTTTCTTGCAGACATTCCATGACCAAAGTAGGTAACATCCTCCACCACCTCCTCCTCCTCCTCCCTTCCAAATCCCACTCCCTTGTACTGCTGATAATGTTACCTAGTCGGGTCATGAAACGTCTCCAAGAAAACAAGCCAGCTCAAAGAGCACCAAAGATCCCTTCCTGTCAACCCCGAGCTACAAATATTCTCTTTTTAATTGAAAGAAGCTTGATCGTATTTCTTCCCTTCTGGTACCTGGACAGATGCTTGTCGTCTTCAAATCCGCTCCCATCCTGAAACGGTCACTAAAGGTGAAACAAGCTATGATGCAGCTCTACGTCCTGAAGCTCCTGAAGATCCAGACCAAGTATCTCGGACGCCAGTGGAGGAAGAGCAACATGAAAACCATGTCGGCCATCTACCAGAAGGTCCGTCACCGCATGAATGACGACTGGGCGTACGGCAACGGTGAGTGTTACGTAGGACCCCCGCACCCTCACCCCCCGGGACCCCTCAAAGGGTAAATCTGGATGGTAGTTTCACTCTGGTTAATTCCAGCATACGAAGAAACAGTTGTAGGGATTGGGTAGGCCTAGTTTTTTGAACCTAGGGATATGGTGGTTCAGTGGCTAAGACGGTGAGCTTGTCGATCGAAAGGGCGGCCGTTCAGTGGTTCGAATCCCTTGTGCCGCGTAATGGGATGAGCTCCCGTGACTTATCCCAGCTTCTGCCAACCTGTTGTGGCCCCGTCCTCTGAGCCTATCCCATTGGAGGAAGGAAGCTCTGAGCAGGAGGAAGAGGAGCCAGCCAGATCTCCCAGCCCCCCCCCCCTCTGGCACCGTCTCAGGTGCCAGCTGAAAGAGAGCCAAGTAGTGGGGAAACAGGTGTCTCAGATGAGAGTGAGGGAGAGACGTCATTCCTGGACGCACGCCAAAGAAGGCAAGATAAACGCTTACAGCAGCTGCGGAGACGCATGAGGGAATAGACCTGAGTCATTGGACTGGAGTCACAGGATCAATGAGTCACTGGACCACACCCAGAGACTATATAAGACAGGAGGGTGGTTCATGATCGCTGTGACGAACAAAAACGCAATCTAGTAGTCTTTGGAGCTAAAAGAACAGATTTTGGCAAAGCTACGTAGGTGATTTTCTTTTTGTGAACTATTAAAGCCCTTGGCAGACGGTGTGCATATCGCTGCCAAGTTTGAGATAAGAACTGTGGAGTGTGCCAAGTGCTTCTTTAACCCTCGACTGGCTGTGTTTTTGTGGGTCTCTGTAGGGGGGGGACAGATCACAACCTAGCAGTTCGAAAGCGCGTAAAAAATGCAAGCGTAAAAATAGGGACCACCTTGGGTGGGGAGGGAACAGCGTTCACTGCGCCTTTGGCGTTGAGTCATGCAGGCCACAGGACCACGGAGACGTCTTCGGACAGCGCTGGCTCTTCGGCTTTGAAACGGAGATGAGCACCGCCCCCTAGAGTCGGGAACGACTAGCACATAGGTGCGAGGGGAACCTTTAGTTTAATGAAAAGAAGGACTAGGGGAGACATGATAGCAGTGTTTCAATATCTTAGGGGCTGCCCCAAAGAAGAGGGAGTCAAACTATTCTCCAAAGCACCTGAGGGAGGGCAGGACAAGAAGCAATGGGTGGAAGCTAATGAAGGATAGAAGCAACTTAGAACTAAGGAGGAATTTCCTGACTGTTAGAACAATGAATCAGTGGAACTCCTTGCCTCCAGAAGTTGTAACTGCTCCAACACTGGAAGTTTTTAAGACGATATTGGATAACCATTTGTTTGGAATGCTATAAGGTCTCCTTGTGGTCATAAATCGAGGACTACCTGTAGTAATCTGAAATTTAGAACTAGTTCTAAGTTCTTGGTTTGGAGAGTCTGTAGGTGAAAACTAGAACTCACCATCTCCTGGTGTTTGGCCCAAAGTAACCCAGTCAGCTTTAATGCCTGAGGCAAGACTAGAACTCACCATCTCCTGGTGATTAGCCTACCTAAGGGAGAACTAGAATTCAATGTCTCCTGGTGATTGGCCCAAAATTACCCAGCCAGCTTCTGTGCCAGTGATTAAAACTCACCGTCTTCTGGTGATTGGCTCAAAGTCACCAGCTGGCTGTCATGCCCAAGGCTGTACTAGAATTCACCGTCTCCTGCTTTTTAGCCTGGCATCTTAACTGCGAAGCCAAAGTGCTATCTTTCAACTCCTGTGACTCCCATGTTTTTAGGCCCAGTGGTCACTCTTAAATCCACGAAATCCTGCCTCATTTCCCCCCCGTGTGTTTTTGACACCTAGATATCGATGCTCGTCCTTGGGACTTCCAAGCCGAAGAATGCAGTTTACCGAGCCCACATCGAGTCCTTTAATAGCCGGAGGTATGACAAGATCCAGGACGCTGAATTTTCTCCGGTCGACAACTGCCTCCAGAGCGTACTGGGACAACAGTTAGAACTTCCCGAAGATTTCCGCTACTCATATGAACTCTGGCTGGAGAGAGAAGTATTTTCCCAGCCCATTCACTGGGAAGAACTGCTGTGCTAACAGTGATGGGGAATGGGATTCGAACTCGGTGCTTCAGCCAACAAGGGCTGCGTGGCAGGGGGGGAGAGAGGAAGGGGTTTTCTTTGGTCTGTGGATGTCTTTCCACAGGGAATTAACAGCTAGAAGTTGTAAAAAACAATTCCTCCTTTTCCCTCAACGTTACGGGCCTGTAAGCAAAGAGAAATTTATTATTATTATTATTCCCGTCATTTTCCCTGATCCAGGTTACACGATACGTATATATTTAAAGTTCTTATAATGGTGGCTTTGAATGAAGAGGATCCTGTACATCAGCAATGTGCAACCTTGGCCACCTTAAGATCTGTGGACTTCATTTCCCAGAATTCCCCAAGCCAGCTGGAGAATTCTGGGAGGTGGATTCTGAGAGTTGAAGTCCACAAGTCTTAAAGTGGCCAAGATTGGACACCCCTGCTGTACATCATATATCTCCAAGATTTTGGCTGCTATTATAAACATTTTCTATGAGTAAAATACCTGGGCAAACATACTACCTGTAAGCCAGGTGACATTCTTTCACTACAGACAATCTATTGCTGATTCCATCAAAAATTTCAGCAAAGTATCCTCTAATTGTATTTCATAACCACCTATGAGGATAATCTCCAACTAGAAAACATTATTCATAGAATAATTTTTCAGAATATAAGGATGAATTAGGGGGGCATTTGCGTGTCTCTGATACATAAAAATATATCGGAGATATGCAAATTATATACCAAAAATATGTAAAAGCACTGTCCAATTTTCTTCCTTCTTTTATTCACGGTTCCCTGTGCATATATTCCAAGAATTTTTTCCCCAAGCGTCGTAACGCTGCATTAAACAGATGTTTGCAGAAGGTTTGATGCATTTTCGAATAAAAAATGCATCAAATGTTCAGGAACTGCTCTTAGCCTGTTTTGGAAATGAAAACGCACATGATTTTAAAAATTGTAGCGGCATGCAAAAAATATTTACTGTAGGGCACCGCACAGTAATTGTGTTGATAGTGGCTTATCCAGAATGCATTCAGATCCCTCCATGCAGATGTTCTCTCTTTTATTTCTGCGAAGTGACAATGTTTGAAGCATGCCAGCCCTGTTGCTTGCGTGTTCACGCTTCAAGGATATTTTGCACGTCCCCAAACCTGCTCTCCCGGCAGTGATAACACGGGTTCCCCCTATGAACTGCTTCATGCTTTGTGTGTGTATGGAGTTTTTTTATGCCACGAACACGGGTAGCAAGAAGGAGCAGAAGGGTATTGCGCTAAGCAAAGCTTGGTTTATGAGCATAAGACGAGAGTTAAACACGCTTGTATTCTGACATGCTTGAACGTATGGCTATGTGTGTGCTTCTATGTGCATGAGACATTTTTATCGGCAGCCTTAGTAACATGGCACCAATTTCTCTTTACAATACAGATAAGAGGATTTTAGTTTTTTTTTCATTCTGGCCCAGCAGAAAGGACACTTTGTCCAAAAGCTGGACGTATTTTCTAGGCTGCATTTTCAAAAAAAGACCACCGTATATATGCAACATCCTATCTAAAGAAGCAAGCAGATGCAGTGAGGAATATATTTAGCAACTCGGTAAATACGTGGCCTTAAAATTTCCCAGTTCACCAAAATGACTTGAAAGCCAGATGTGCACCTTATCCATTCTGGAAAGTGTCTGCATAAAGAAAGAAAGAAAAAATCATGCACCATTTTGTTTGAAATCCTATTTCGGAGCAGACGTTTAAGGAGCTGCCCCTTACCTTCTTCAGAAATGAAAAATACATGATTTTAAAAATCGTAGCAGCATGCAAAAATATTTGCTCTGTGGCACCGCACAATAATTGTGTTGATAGTGGCTTATCAGGAAAGCGTTCAGATCCCTCTGTTCTCTTTTATTCCTGCGGAGTGAAAATGTTGATTTCCTAATGCATTCACAAATTATTTTTTAAGGAAGCGTGTGTATTATCCTAAGCACGAGGTGTAAGGAAGAATAAAAATCTAATTCTTAAAACAGTTTTCTTCTTTAGATTATTGAATGATATTTCAATGTTTGTTACGCACACCCAGAGAAGCAGTATTTTCACCCTAACAATGGGGAGAACATTTTAAAACTACAGGAAAAGCTTTCTGGACAAGTTTGAAAGGTTGATTTAATGTACTGTGAAATTAAATGGATCTAAAACAGGGATGTATTTAGTAACTAATAGTGTAAAGCATTAACCTCAAGAGTAGCTACTACTGTAGTACAAGTGCATTTTTTAGTAAAAATAAATGAAGCCTTCCTTCCTTCCTTCCTTCCTTCCTTCCTTCCTTCCTTCCTTCCTTCCTTCCTTCCTTCCTTCCTTCCTTCCTTCCTTCCTTCCTTCCTTCCTTCCTTCCTTCCTTCCTTCCTTCCTTCCTTCCTTCCTTCCTTCCTTCCTTCCTTCCTTCCTTCCTTCCTTCCTTCCTTCCTTCCTTCCTTCCTTCCTTCCTTCCTTCCTTCCTTCCTTCCTTCCTTCCTTCCTTCCTTCCTTCCTTCCTTCCTTCCTTCCTTCCTTCCTTCCTTCCTTCCTTCCTTCCTTCCTTCCTTCCTTCCTTCCTTCCTTCCTTCCTTCCTTCCTTCCTTCCTTCCTTCCTTCCTTCCTTCCTTCCTTCCTTCCTTCCTTCCTTCCTTCCTTCCTTCCTTCCTTCCTTCCTTCCTTCCTTCCTTCCTTCCTTCCTTCCTTCCTAAATTCTTCTTTTCCCCTTCTGCCTTAACATAGGTTTTTCTAAAAAGCTATAAAATTAATGTGCCAGATGGCACCTATCTCTGCATAAGGCAGCTAAACCATATTGAAATTCGGATTATCAGATCATCCAAAACCACCTTCCTTGCCCAGCCTCTGTAAATGTGGTTTTTAATGAAATATAGACAATCCTTAAAAAGGCATTACCCTCTGGGAAAATTATTATATTTAGGAGATAGGATCATGTTCAAAACAAGCCACCTCTGGGGCAGCGTTTAAAAAAAAATTGTTTTAAAAAATTTACTGTTGAGAAGTGTTGGCGGATTTGTAATTTTTTTTTCTGGAAGAAAAGGCTAAGAAGATTTAGCTTCCATCTTTACGCAGGCAATAGGTCCAGTTTTGACATTCCCCATCATAAGCCAGCATGCGAGTTTCTGGAATATCACACAGAAAGGAAGGAAACGGACAAAGGAGAATAACAGGTAATTCTCCACTTATAACAGTTCATTTAGTGACTGTTAGAAGTTACATCATCACTGAAAAAAAGTGACTTATAACCATTTTTCGCACTTATGACCGTTGCAGCCTCCCCATGGTCATGTGACCAAAATTCAGACGCTTGGCAAATGACTCATATTTATGACGGTTGCCGTGTCCCTGGGTCACGGGATTTCCTTTTGCGATTTTCTGACTAGCAAGGTCAATGGGGAAGCCAGATTCACTTAATAACCGTGTAACTTTGGTCGAAGCGTGAATCAGCTTCGTTTCCCCCCTGGGGAAACTGTAAATTAATTAGAGGTGAATGGATCTTGTTTTCCATGGTGTATACTCTCAAAGAAAGAAAACCCGAAGTATAAAGTCTAAAAAACATTTTTATTTATAAAGTAAAAACCTAGCTAACTGCACCGTTACCGGCAGTGATATCTCAGAGACAGACAAAAGAGAAAGTAAATCAGGAAGTTAGAAAGAATGTAGACATGCGCAATAGCTCAGAAAACACAAGACAGCCTTCTCTCTGTTGCTATAGATACGTGATAAAGTCCTCTGGCAAGCTACCATAATGTTCAGAATGGAAGCTCAGCTGGCAAATATAAAAAAAACACAGTGACAACTAGCTTAACAACTGCAGTGACTTGAGACTTTTCAAGAAAAGATTGGACTGCCGTTTCTCAGAAATGGTTGGGGGGGCGGGTTGGACTAGATGACCTACAAGGCCCCTTCCAACTCTTGTTAATCTGTTAATCATTCACTTCACAACTGTGGCAAGAAAAGTCATTAAATCTGGATACACGACTCACTTCGCAGCTGACTTCACTTAGGAGTAAAAATTTTGGGCTCAGTTGTGGTGGTGAATTGTGTTTGTAACTCAGGGTTGAACTGTGGGATCCTGGAAGCTCTCTGAAGCTTTGCAAGCGTTTCATTACCAAACTGGATTACATCATCAGTGCTACAGGGAAGCAGGGTTTGCTGTGTTTATATACAGGTATGTGTGTGTGGATATACATACACACACACAATTTGCCCTGTCAGTGTTGGTAGGAATGTTCTGGGAGGTTGTATATAAAGTTGGATATAAACAGAAAGCAACCCCCCCCCCCTCCCTTCTATGGTGGTCAGGGAATTCTGGGAGTTGAAGTCCACAAATCTTCACCTGGCCAAGCTTGGGCCCACCTGGTTAAAAAAAAAAGGACCCTTCCAACAATTATTTTTACTGCGCAGGCGCAAGGCTTCTCTCTCCCCCCCCTCGGCTCGTTGCCTAGCCACTGAGAGTCGGGCCCGCCCCCTTCTCCATGGCAACCGGAGCAGCGGCGGGACAAACAGAAGCCTCCGAAGCCCGCCCCCTCGCCAGAAGCCCCGCCCACCGAGGGCGGTCGTTGCAGCGGTTGCGGCGCTTCGGGGTGGGCGAGACGCGTGTCCCGCGCAGCACGTGGGGACGGACGGGGGTCCGCGGTGGCTTCGAGCGGTCAGGGGACGAAGTGGGACAGGGCAAGTGGGGAGGCCGGGCTCTTCCTCCGCAGCTGCTTTCACCAAAGAGGCTCAACCGGGCGGTGGGTCCTCCGGGGAAGACCCGGGTTTGTAAGGGCTTAATTCAGGACCTGGGCTTAGTGGGTTGTCTGAATGCAGGTGGAGGCTTCTTTCCTTCCCTCCCTCTTTTCCTTCCTTCCTTTCCAATGTTTTCTTCCTTCCTTCCCTCTTTTCCTTCCTTTCCTCAATTCCTTCCTTCTCTTTTCCTTCCTTACGTTTTTTCCTTCCCTTTCTAATTTTTCCTTCCTTCCCTCTTTTCCAATTTTTTCTTCCTTCCCTCTTCCCTCCTTTCCAATTTTCCTTCCCTCCTCCCTTTTCCTTCCTTTCCTCAATTCCTTCCTTCCCTTTCCTTCCTTACATCTTTTTCTTTCCTTTCCAATTTTTCCTTCCTTCCCTTTTCCTTCCTTCCCTCTTTTCTTCCCTTTCCAATTTTTCCTTCCCTCCCTTCCTTTCCTTCCTTACATCTTTTCCTTCCCTTTCCAATTTTTCCTTCCTTTCCTCCCTCTTTTCCTTCCTTCCCTCCTTTCCAATTTTTTCTTCCTTCCCTTCCTCCCTCTTTTTTCATTCCTTCCCTCATTTTCTTCCTTCCTTTCATCTTTTCCTTCCCCCCTTTCCAATTTTTTCTTCCTTCCTTCCCTCTTTTCCTTCCTTACATCTTTTCCTTCCCGCCTTTCTAGTTTTTCCTTCCTTCCCTCCCTTTTCCTTCCTTCCCTTGTTTCCTTCCTTACATCTTTTCCTTCCCTCCTTTCCAATTTTTTCTTCCCTCCTTTCGTTTCCTTCCTTCCCTTTCCAATTTTTCCTTCCTTCCCTTCCTCCCTTTCCTCGTTTCCTTCCTTCTCATTTCCTTCCTTTTGTCTTTTCCTTCCCTTTCCAATTTTTCCTTCCTAACCTCCCTCCCTGGTTTCCTTCCTTCCCTATTTCCTTCCCTCTTTTCCTTCCTTCCCTCTCTCCTTCGTTGCATTCCTTTCCTCCCTCCTCCTCTTCCTCTGCCTCTAACTACTCCGTCTTCCTATTTTCCACATTACAACAACCCTTTGAGGTAGGTTTGGCTGAAAAATTTGACTTTCATGCCTAAGGCAGGACTTGAACTCGCCCTCTCCCAGTTTCTGCCTTAAGCAGTAAGTCAAACTGGGTCTCCTCTCGAAATGTTTAAGAAGAAAATAATAAAGCAGAAACAAGTCAGTAAAATGCAACTGAGGGACAAAACTGCTGCTCCAATTTAACAATAATTCTGGGGATTTATAAACTGCCGCCCTGCACAGAATTCTCACCTCTTCCGGGATCCTTTCGGATGACTAGCAATAGGATTTTAGACTTATATACCGCTCCATAATGCTCCACCACCCATCGCTTAAGTGGTTGAGAGTCTATTTGACTCTCAGGTGGTCCTCAACTTATAACAGTTCCTTTAGCAAAGTTACAAGGGCGCTGGAAAAAAAGGGACTTAACGACCGTTTTCATCTTACATTATTTAGCCTTTGAAATGGTGGTTTGCCTGTTCTCGAGCTGTCCTTTGAACACGATAAAAGATTTGATCGACTGCCCGTTATTATGTGGAAAGGAATTAATTTTGTCCACCTGCAGTTCTCTGCAAGACGTAATGCAGAGATTTAGTATTGTTATTTTTTTACAGTGTAAAGGCCTTAACCTGCGTTGTTTGTTTGTTTTCCCTTAACACTGCAGATAAACTTAGTTTGGAATCCGATCCAGGGATCTGGCTTTGAAAGCGGACACGATGCTCATCAGCTCACCTGCATAAAAGGATGATACCATGGTAACGTATGCCTCCCCCCCCCCGCTTCACCTGGGCAACAGGTAGATTAGATTTGCCCTTTCTGGCTGCAGAGGGAGGGGGAATCCGGCATGCAGGTAGTCCTCAGTTTACAACCACAGTTGAGCCCAAAGCATTCCCGTTCCTAAGTGAGATGGCCGTTAAGTGAGGTTTGCTCCATTTTGTGACCTTTCTTTCTTCACTTTCTTGTTAAGTGAATGCCCCTCGCAGATATGCTCCAAGCTAGTCAGATTTCTGGACATGAGGATGGGAGAGGCCATTTCAGGCCATGAAATAATCCCCAGATGCACAAGTTGCCGTTTATGTATCTTGATTTATTTCATTGTGATCCGGCTTTTATTACTTCAGAAGTCACTTGAGGCAGCGAGCTCCCATAATACTCCTTCCTATTTAACCCACAACAACCCTGTGAGGTGGGTAGGGTTGGGTTGAGAGGAACTGGCCCAAAGTGACCCAGCCGGCTTATCTTGCCTAAAGTGGGACTAGAACTCAGTGTCTCCTTGTGATTGGCCCACAGTCACCCAGCCTAAGGTAGAACTACAACTCACCATCTTGTGGCGATTCAACCAACCAGCTTCCAGGTGTAAGGCGGGATTAGAACTTAATGTCTCCTGGTGATTGGCCCAAAGTCCCTCAGTTGTCTTTGATGCCTACAGTAGGGTGGGGTTAGAATTCAGCAACATGTGTGATTGGCCCAAAGTCTTCCCATTGGCTTTCTTGCCTCTGAGGCAGAACTAGAACTCCCTGTCTCCTGGCGATTGGCTTAAGTCACCCAGCCGGCTTTCACGCCTAAGGTGGGACTAGAACTCCCTGTCTCCTGGTGATTGACTCAAAGTCACCCAGCCGGCTTTCATGCTTAAGGCAGGCCTAGAACTCCCTGTCTCCTGGTGATTGGCTCAAAGTCACCCAGCCAGCTTTCATGCTTAAGGCAGGCCTAGAACTCCCTGTCTCCTGGTGATTGGCTTAAGTCACCCAGCCGGCTTTCACGCCTAAGGTGGGACTAGAACTCCCTGTCTCCTGGTGATTGGGCCAAACTCAGCCAGCCAGCTTTCATGCTTAAGGCAGGCCTAGAACTCCCTGTCTCCTGGCGATTGGCTTAAGTCACCCAGCCGGTTTTCACGCCTAAGGTGGGACTAGAACTCCCTGTCTCCTGGTGATTGGGCCAAACTCAGCCAGCCAGCTTTCATGCCTAAGGCGGGACTAGAACTCCCTGTCTCTTGGTGATTGGCCCAAAGTCACCCAGCTGGTTTTCATGGCTAAGGCAGGTCTAGAACTCACCATCTCCTGGTTTCTAAGCCAACGCCTTGATCACTGCAGCAAACTGGCTCTCAGTTATCAGGCCCCTGGGGAAATGCACCCTCGGAGTGCCCTCCCTACAAAATGGGGATTTTGTTGTGGGTTTTTTTGCTTTCCCCACCCCACAGGGAGGCAAGAGCAAAGGGAAGGGCTCCGGGAAAGGCAAAGGAAAGGGTGGCAAGAAATCCAAGAAGGCCACCGTGGAGGTGGATATTCTGAGCCCAGCGGCCATGCTCAACCTCTACTACATCGCCCACAATGCCGCCGCCTGCCTGGAGTTCCGCGGCTTCCAGTGGCCGGGCTCTCTGAAGAAGAAAGGCAAGAAGAAGAAGTAGGCAAGCGGTGTGGCAAGATGGAGGAGCCCCACCGGGGGCCGCTCAGCGGAGGTTCCGTCGGGGGCAGGAGGACCTTCAGCGAATCGGCTCGGGTTTGCCGTGGCGCTTGCCGTTCTGACAAAGTAAACCTTGCTTTGAGCTACCGCCGTGGCACCCGGCGTGGTGTTTACCGCAGAAAACCTTCCCCACAGCCCCCACTGCCACTGGCTCTGGATCCCATGCATGAGTGGCAGCCTCCGCGCCAAGTGCCGGCGTCCCAAAACATCACGCGACGCCCTCCTGCAGGCGACGTTCTGCATCTCGGGAGGCCTCGAGTGCTCGAGACGTCTTGCCTGCACATTGTCATAACTTGGCAGTTGTGACTCGGTGCATGCACCACGGGCTGCCTTCCAGCGACGGCCAGGTGGGGTTTTGCACTGGTTGCCCTTGGGAGCTGCAGGGCTGATGGGGCACCATTCTTTCAACCGAGGTTTTCATTGAGCATCCAGGTTCCCGAGGAGTCTCCGGCCACCCTCTCTTCTCAGGTAGCCAAAAGGAAGAGGTGTGCTCCGTTGTAACCCTGAACCAGACCGAATTTCCAGAGAATGTTCCTGAATCTGCGGAATTGTCAAAATTCCGCAGCAGAGATCTCTGTCTTTGGAACTGGTCCTGGCTAGATCTTGGCTTGAGTGGAAGTCACATTCCCACCCCCACCCGCCCCCATCCCCTTGGTAAGCTGTTGCTCGGCAGCCATGCTAAAGATCTGGCCTTCCCTTATTACTGTGACAGAGTAAAGAAATAATGTTGTGTGCGCAACTCCCATCAGTGGAAGCGCCCACTGCACCCCCAAATTGGGTCCCCCTTCCCCAAAGATGAGATTTGAAAGATAACACGGGAAAACTTCATTTTGCCTTGCAAAACCAGGATGGGAGGTAGGTAGGTCGGTTCAGGATGCTGCTTCGATTACTCTCTTCTCGTCATTTGGAGACCTAAAATGTGACATCCCATCTGCAGACTAACCTTTGATGACTGATCTCAGGCAAAGCGTGGCTAGACGTGTTTTTGCGCTTCAGGGGCGTAATGTGGGGAATTGTCCAGTCCAGAAGGTTTAAAGATCCTTCTTTAGTCCTTGGAAAGGCCGTTCAAAGCTTGCCAAAGTGGGGCCTCGCCACTCTTGCAAAGTCCAGCTGATGCGTAAAGCATCATTCTCCATATCGATGGGTGATCAGACACGAGAGCCTTGGCCAATTCAGAGGCAGGCCCCTGGGGAACCACCAAGGGTGTAGGGTGTCACAATATCAGTGCGACTGCCGAGGCATCCAAGGGTGATGGTTGAAGTGCCCAACTTAACCCCTTTTAAAGCCCCTGCCTTGCTCACACTCCTCCATTTTTGGCATGGTGCATCACCTGCTGATTTGGCCATTCGATTTGCGCTTTCCTAGCAAGAAAAATGCAGCATCAGAAGGCCGTTACTTCTTCCCTGGATCTCTTTTAAACCCGTGTCGTATTACTTGTGTAGCACTCCTTCCGCGCACAACGCAGTGAGAATGGTGCAAGTCAACATCTGCTGGCTTGTGCCCATGTTCTCACTACTGCGCCCCCTTCCCTGCTTATTTCTGGTTTTTCTGTCTTCATTCAAAAGCCAAACAGGCTGTTTTGTTCCGTTGTGGGTTATCCGCAGGTTTTTATAAAAAAAAGTTTTTGAAGAAAAGGTCTCGTTTTTGTATTAATGTTTGGGGACTCTGTATCGTAATAGCTTCCAGTAAAAAGATAAGTATCGGCTTACAGAATCCCCAAAGGTTAATATGAAAAACTATAGACATTTCTTGTGTGTTTGATCAGTGCCAGCTTTTGCTAGCATTTTGGAGCAAGTGAGACTGGAGGGGGGAAAGTTTTAAGATGATGGCCCACAAAAGACCCTGGAGAAGGTAGTGGAAGCTAGCAGATTGGGACAAAAAGATGGCTTGGAGATGGAAAGGCAAGATTAGCCCAGTGGTCTAACAAGGTCAAGAAGCTGATGGTCTTTAAGGGCCAGTTAATACCCTAAAAACAGGGGTCTCCAACTTTGGCAGTTTTAAGACTTGTGGACTTCATTCTCTTCATCCAGCTTTCCTGAGGGAAGTTGAAAGTCCACAAGTCTTAAAAGTTGCCATGGTTGGGAGACTCCTGTCCTAAAGTGTTGGGTATCTCTGCAAACTTCCCCAGGGAGACCGAACTTAGAGCTGAGTGGCATCATTACAAGCACCCTGGCTACTCTAGCCGTTTCTTTTTTTATTCCAAGGCCAGCAGGTAAAATGGAAAACAGACAAGCTTTCCCACGCTCTGAAGAAACTTTATTTGGCAGGACCTTCTTTGCAGAGGTTATCAGGGTAGCCACAAGTAATGCAGAACCTATTCCCCAAATTCGCTGTTTTGGACTAAGAGATACAAGAGGCTTCTGTTGCTTCGAGGCGCTCCCTGCCTGCTCTGAACCCCAAAACCAGACTTCTGGGGTTTTTCTGAGTAGACAAACAATAGTTGGTTTTTATTGTTAAAAGGCCGCAATTTGCAGGTTGTTTACTCTGCGGTGGCCCCAGGGCAAAGTCCTTTTGCTTTGAGATTTCTCCTATAAGGGTGCGGTGCTATTCCCAAACTGGGAACAGGCTAACTTTTAAGAAGTATAAAATGCAAAAGCTGATAGCAAAATATTTAAGGTATTATTCATTGTTAACTTAATTTCCTCACTGTATTTTTTTTTTACATGTAAAAAGTGTTTGGAGGTAATAAAACTTCAGCCAGTGTTGATTCGTTAATACAGGAGTTTGAATGCTTTTTGAGGCTGCAGCGTCTAGCATGTCCAGCTAATGGAGGCCAGGGTAGACTGGCACCAAAAGTCCTTTCAGATCAAGGTTTACCCTGGCACTAATGTATTCTAGTAAACTAATAAACCTGGTAATACACGAGAGAAGCATAACAACATAAAGCTGAAGTGTATTGTAACATTTTATTAGATCATTTGATGCTTTCAAGATAGAAAACCAACTATTAGGAGCTGTATTTCTAACAACCCAATTGGCTTAATTTTAAAGAAAAAAAGGAATCTCTTTGCCAAGACCTGTTTGTAAGCACAGCCTGTTAGAAAGTGATATTGGCTTATTTTAGTTAGCAAGAAAAAATTGCATATATAGATACATACATACAAGCAGTCCTCGATTTATAACTGCAATTGAGCCCAAACTTTTTTTGCTAAGCGAGACGGTGAAGCAAGTTTTGCCCCGTTTTACAACCTTCCTTGCCACAGTTAAGTGAATCACTGCACTTTTAAAATTAATAGTAGGATTAAGTGAATCTGGCTTCCCCGTTGATTTTGCTTGTCAGAAGATTGCAAAAGGGCATCACACTGACTCTGGGACAACTGCGACCGTCATAAATATGAATCAGTTGCCAAGCGTCTGAATTTTGATCACACAACCATGAGGACACTGCAATGGTCATTAAGTGTGAAGAAGTCATTTTTTTCAGTGCTGTTGTAACTTCGGCCACTAAACAAACTGTTGCAAGTCGAGGACTGTCTGTATTAAGGAAGCCACTAATAATAGTCCCCTCCCCCCAACCAATTATTAGCTTCGCTTGTCTGCCGCCAAGGTAGACCAAAGACAGGTGTTTTGGTCGGGCTGCTTAATCTGCTGTTCAGGCATCTCTAGAAATTGGGATTGCTGAGCTTTGCGGACCATAATGCCTGCCTCAACCTTTCTGTAAAGCAAGTTGTGACATGCGATAGCAATTCCCACGGCCTCCAAGTTCTGTTTTCACAAATTCCAATTGGGATTTTGGATAGGGGTGGTGGGAACCACAGGCCTTCAGAGAGCAGCCATTCCAGGAAGATCATTTTTCAGGGTGAAAATACTCGGTCAGATTTACTGAAATGTTTAGCACGAAACTTCGCCGGTTTTGGTGAGATGAAAAGCCTCTGTGACAAAATAAAAACATCTTTCCCATGACCCAAACCAGGTAACTGCAAAGACCATTAAAATGTTTTAAGGAGTTGAGAGTCTGCCGAAGATGGTCAAGAGCTTTGAGTAGGCTTGCTTATTTACTTACTTACTTATTATTGTGTTTATTAAATATATTTGCTCCCTCATCTCACTATGGGGTTTCTCTAGGTGGCTTACCATAACAAAAATGAAGAAAGATGGAAAAACATGTAAAGAGAAGTAAAATAATAGAACAATAAATTAAACAATGACAAAGGAACACAAAGAGAATAAATTCATCAATAGGTATTTATTAATACATCAAATGGTCCTCTACAAAGACCCAGCAACTGAGGAAGTTTTGGGCTGCTGCACTGGCTGGTTCTGGATATCGACTGAACTCCAGGCGGGTCGGGATTGCTGCATTCACACAACATGCCAACCTGGGTTGGCTTTGCTGGATGAGCATCTTCTGTGAACCCAGCAGCTCCCCCATAGACCCAGTCCTCGACTTACAGCCACAATTGAGCCCAGAACGTATGTTGCTAAGTGAGTCTTGCCCACATTTCACTGAAGTTAAGTTAATCAGCCAGTTGTTAAGTGAATCTGGTTTCTCCATTGATACTGCTTGTTGGAAGATCATAAAAGACGATGCGGGGGCACCACAACCGTCATAAATGTCAACCAGTCAGACATCCAAATGTAAATCACGGGGATGCTGCAACGGTCGTAAGCGTGAAAAATGGTTGCAAGTCACCTTTTTTGGGCACCATTGTAACTTCAGTCACTAACTCCCACCGACCAGTTTGTTCTCACAGGGAGGGACTCCTCAGGGTACCGTCAGTCAAATTGTGCCGACTGGCGACTCCCAGGGAGAGGACCTTCTCTGTAAGGGCTCCAACCCTTTGGAATGAACTGCCCCCTGATATATGAAACATCCCTAATCTCCGTGCTTTCCGCTGTGCCCTCAAGACCCTGATGTTCAATCAGGCGGGGCTAAGCACGTTAACTGGGAATGATTAAAATATTATCTAATTCTGGGTTTTATTTAATTTGGGCTAAACTATGCTATAACTTTAATTATCAGTTTTATGATGTTTATGAATCTTTTATTTTTTTCTTGACTGTACACCGCCTTGAGTCCTGCGGGAGAAAGGCGGTATAGAAATATAATAAATAAATAAATGAACTGTTGTAAGTCGAGGACTACCTATATTGCTAAGGCACTCGTCTGGATCTGCAGGGGGCAGCACTAAACCTTCCTTTCCTAAGAATTGATGCAGACTCGGCTCCAGGGTATCTCAGGATGATGGGTATTTATTTATTTATTATTTATATTTATATGCCGCCCTTCTCTGGAGACTCAGGGCGGCTTACAATGCGTTAAGCAGTAGCCTTCATACTTTTGTATATACCTGCTTAGTAGGGCTTTTGTTCTTTTTTATACAAAGTCAGCTTATTGCCCCCACAATCCAGATCCTCATTTTACCTACCTCAGAAGGATGGAAGGCTGAGTCAACCTTGAGCCTGGTGAGATTCGAACTTGCAGTAATTGCAGGCAGCTGGCAACTAAGTGCTACTTAACAGCACTTTAGTCCTCTGCTCCACCAAGGCTCTTGTCATCCTAGGCGCCTGGGGGGGGGGGGAACTCCCACCCCGCCTCCTCCCTCCCAAGGTCAAGGCCGGAGCGGACCTCCCGCATATGGCGGCCCGGGAAGGAACGGCGCTTCCCGCCCCCAAGACCTCCCCAACATGGCGGCACTTCCTGTAGCCGACCCTCCCAAGATGGCCGCCGCCGCCACAGGAAAGGGGGCAGCCCGCCATTGACCCTCCCAAGATGGCCGCCGCACAGGAAGCCCGCCTCTAACCTCACCAAGATGGCCGCCCACCATTGCTTGCCTTACGAGGCCGCTCCACGGATCTCCCTCGGCGACAAAAAAAAAAAAAAAAGCTCCTCGGCTTCCCCTCCCTCAATCACCCCGCGGCCTCCACACCCTCCTCCTCCCTCACCGGGCCCCGACCGGTCGAACGCGCCGCCTTCCGTCCCTCCCTCTATCCCCTTCATGACCTTCCCATCATGGCGGCGCGCGGCCTCCGCTCACGCCCTGCGTTCCCCCCCACTCCCTCCTCCTCCTCCTCCCCCTCCCGTCTCCCTTCCCCTCCCCTCTGGCCTGCTGCCGCTCCTGCCACCGCAGGACTCCTTTCCCGCCCGCGGTTAGGCCCGAGCCTCGCCTCGAGTAGCGCTGGGGTGTTTGATGCGTGTGTGTGTGTGCGCGTTTTTTTTTTCTCCTCAGCGACGGAAAGAGGCAGGCCCGGCCTCGCGCGCGCGGCCGCCCCTCAGTCTCGAGCGAGCGAGCCGGCCAGCGGGCGCGCGCCCGCGCTGCCTCCTCCTCCTCCTCCCTCCCTCCCTCCCGCCCGCCGTGCCGCCCGCCCGCCCGCCCGCTCACTCCTTCGCGCGGCCGTCATCGTCGCCGCCGCCCGTCTTCCTCCTCCTCCTCCGCCCCCGCTGCCTCATCTTCCTGCCCGGCTGACTGACTGACTGGCTGGCTGGCTGGCTGGCGGCGGCTCCACGGCGCAGGCCCGCTGCAGCGCAGCCGCTCTGAGGTGAGTGTCCTACCGCGCAATCTCCCAGCAGCTCCTCACTCGCCGCGCGCCAGACCCGGCGCAGCCGCAGCAAGGCGGGGGCCCCCGCGCCGCCTCGCCCGCCCCCGCCTCGGCCGCCGCGCGCGCAACCCCCCCCCACCCCCCACCCCGCCCTCCCGCCTCGGCCGCCCGGCCAGGCCCCGCTAGGCCTCAGGCCCGCACTCCATCGCCCATCATCCGAGGCCCGCGGCCCGGCCTAGGCGCGGGGGAGCCTCGCCCGAGTTACCCGCGCCGGGAGGCGGCCGGAAGCCTCGTTTCCTCAGGCCGGGGACGCCGATTCGAGCCACCCCACATGACTTGCGAAAATCATTTGGCTTCCCCAATTTCTCCCCAATGGCGCCGGCTTCCGGGAGTCACAAGTCTCCTCGTCCCATGCCTGGAAGGAGGGGGGCAGCTTTCCTCTCACTGGCTGCCGAAAGCTGGCGCCGTTGGAGGGAATTTGCACAGCTGCCTTAAGCCAAAGTTGATGCTTTTCCATGGAAATATTGGGGAGGGGGGCTGTCAGAAAAGGGGTTCCCTGGCGCCCCCCCCCCCACCCGCCTTTCCTGCAGGCCCTGACTGGCCTATATTGGGCTGCCTGTCAAAGTCTGATCAAGAGAACCACAATCTGGAATGGTCTGGGGCCAGGCCCTGGGGGTTTCCTGCTGGAGCTGGGGGTTGGACTAGAAGACCTCCAAGGTCCCTTCGGACTTCTATTTTTTATTTTCTAAATTCTATTCTTTATTCTAATATTCTATTCTGGTCTATTCTTTATTCTATTTTATTCTTATTAGTATTTTCTATTCTTCTAATATTCTATTCTGGTCTATTTTTAGTTCTGTTTAATTCTGTTTATTATTTTCTATTCTATTGTACTATTCTATTCTAATAATCTATTCTGGTCTATTTTTAGTTCTATTTAATTCTATTATTTTCTATTCTAATCTGCTATAATCTATTCTGGTCTATTCTATTCTATTTATTTTCTTTATTCTAATATTCTAATATATTCTGTTCTGATCTATTCTTATCTATTTTATATTTTCTTTATTCTATTTATTATTTTCTATTTTTATTCTAATGTGTTCTAATAATCTATTCTGGTCTATTCTTCTATTTTATTCTATTTGATTATTTTCTATTTTTCTATTCTAATATCCTGTTCTAATAATCTATTCTGGTTTATTCTTCATTCTATTTTATTCTATTTATTGTTTTCTTTCTTCTTCATTCTATTTTATTCTTTTTTATTTTCTTTATTGTAATATTCTGTTCTAATACAGTCCTATTCTGAATTCTATTTTATTATATTTTTTATTTTCAATTTTTATTCTAATATTGTGTTCTAATAATCTGTTCTGTTCTTAATCCTCTTTTATTCTATTTATTATTTTCTATTTTTTATTCTATTCTATTTTTAAAAAAATTTCTATTTATAGCCCACAAAAGCTCTTTTATGCCTTTCAGGGCAAGTAGCCTTTGACTTCCATCACAATTGAGGCCAAAAATTTTCCACTGCTAAGTGAGACAGCCATTAAGTGAGTTTTGCCCCGTTTTACGACCTTTCTAACCACGCATCACCGCAGTTGACAAATTAGTAACCCGCTTGTCCAGCTTTCCCCCCATTGCTTGTCAGAAAGTTGCAGACGACGCCAGGGACCCTGCAATTCGTCATAAATACGAATCAGTTGCCAAGTATTTGAATTTTGATGACGTGACCCTGGGGATGCCACAGTGGTCATAAGTGTGAGAAAAAAAGGTCATAAGGCACTTTTTTGTTTTAGGTCCGTCGTAACTTAAGTCGTTAAACCGATGGTTATAAATCAAGGATTACCTGTACAAAGTGGATGGGGAAAGGTGCTGAACTGGTTTTAGGGAACTGGTTTTCCAAACTGATCTCTTGAACGAATATATGGACAGATCTTTCGGGTGGGGGGGAGAACCCACTTTTTGAGTGGATCTGCATTTATTTTGATTTTACTGGTTTTTCTGGGAGGCCTGTGATGCAGAAAATAAATCTAAATAGGATTTAGGGTGTACCAAGGGGGATTTTCTTTGACCCCACTTTCTCGATGGAAAAAAAGGGGGTTAAATTCTATGGAAAGGCCGGTTCTGTGTTTATTTTGTTTTTTATTTATTTATTTATTGGTTCGATTTATATGCCGCCCTTCTCCGGAGACTCACAATGCGCTAAGCAATAGCCTTCATACTTTTGTATATACCTGCTTAGTAGGGCTTTCGGGCCCCCCCCCAGTGTTCTTTTTTTTATACAAAGTCAGCTTATTGCCCCCATAATCTGGGTCCTCAATTTACCTACCTCGAAAGGATGGGAGGCTGAGTCAACCTTGAGCCTGGTGAGATTCGAACTCGCAGTAATTGCAGGCAGCTGGTGCTAGTTATCAGCACTTTAGTCTGCTGCGCCACCAAGGCTCATTTGTCTTGTGGAAGAGACCCTTCGGCCAAAAATTCACAGACCACGGGAGTCTTTTTCACCTCTTGTCTGGCTGTTAGGGAGATTTTATTATGTGGGGGAATTACCGGAGTGTATCATTCTTTTAAAAAGCAGGTGATGGATTTATTTTTTTTTAAAAGAAAACATTTTATTCCTGGGACTCAAAATTTGTTCTCCAGCTTCCTTTCCTTGACATTTCATAAGCTGCGAAAAGGAGCTGGAAGACTTTGTTCCCTGGAAGGGAACAGCAGGAAGGCGGATTAGTATACAGTTTATCCGATATCAAGGGGGTATCCATTTATTTCTTCATCCCGGAGAGAGATTCCAAATTACTGTTTATTTATTTATTGGTTTGATTTATATGCCGGCCTTCTCCGGAGACTCAGGGCGGTTTACAATGCATTAAGCAATTTGTATATATCTGCTTAGTAGGGCTTTCGGGTCCCCCCCTAAGCAGTGTTCTTTTTTATACAAAGTCAGCTCATTGCCCCCACAATCCGGGTCCTCATTTTACCTACCTGGGAAGGATGGAAGGCTGAGTCAACCTTGAGCCTGGTGAGATTTGAACTTGCAGTAATTGCAGGCAGCTGGTGTCACTTAACACCAGCTGCCTGCATTTAATCTGCTGCGCCACCAAGACTCATTGTTCTAGTCTTGCTAGCTGGTTCCAAAATTAACCAGGCTGGCACCATTATTTGCTTCTGTCCTTTTAGGCACCTGGGGGTTTTTTGGTGGGGGAGGGGCACAAGGGTGGCTACTTGATGCTCTTCCCATGTGAGGTCCTTGGTGCAACCCTGAGCTGGCTTGTTTACTTTCAGACGTTTCATGACCCAGCCAGGTAATATCATCAGCGCTAGCTGCAGCTTATATATGAAATAACTCCACTCCTTTTTTTTACAACTGATGATGTTACTTAGTTGGGTCATGAAACGTCTGCAAGAAAATAATCCAGCGCAAGGAGTACCAAGGACCCCACAGTCATTGTCGCCATTCTCCTCCTCCTCTCCTCCACAAATCCCATTCCTCCTAGCACTGATGATGTTCCCTAGTTGGGTCATGAATCGTCAACAAGAAAACCACCCGGCTCAAGAGAGCTTCAAGGACCTCACAGTCCCTCCTCCTCCCCTCTCCTCCTTCCCCTCCCCTCCCTTCTCCTCCCCAAACCCTGCTCTCTCAACCTCACTCCCTTCAACACTGATGACGCTGCCTAGATGGGTCATGAAACATCATGAGCACCAAGGACCCCACACTTCTATCCTGAGCCACCAATATTCTGTTCTCCACAAACAAATCAGTGCTTTTAAGTGCACTTTATTAGGAAACTTAATTCTCCTTAGCCCCTTACCGCCCCCCCCCCACAACACCCCCATCAATTGCTCCCACCTCTTGGCTCAGTTCAGGACTGGCCTTGCCGTGTTTGTCTTAGCCTCTCTCTCACCAGAGGGATTTGGCATCGTGAATCATATTTATTTTATTTTTTTCTCTCCCCTTGCCTTGACTCCCAGATCTCATGACTGAGCTGGGAAGTGTTCAGATCATCCTCTGAGATAGGTCTGCCTCCTCCAGCGGACGGGTCCCAAAGGATCCCAGCCTGTAAAATTTGGTAGGGGAAAAAAAATTAAGGTTTTTTTTTTTGGACGCGGAAACTCAGTCGCTCTTTTTTTTTTTTTGCATTAACAACAACAGCAACAACAAAAGAGGCCTGGATAACTCAATAGAATAAAAGCCTGTTATTAACATTCAGCTCTCTGCAATTATTGCAAGTTCAAATCTCACCAGGCTCAAGGTTGACTCAGCCTTCCATCCTTTCTAAGGTGGGTCAATTGAGGACCCAATTTGTGGGGGCAATAAGCTGACTTTGTATAAAAAATATACAAAAATATGAAGGCTATTGCTTAACGCATTGTAAGCCGCCCTGAGTCTCCGGAGAAGGGTGGCATATAAATCTAATTTTTAAAAAAAAACTCAACAAACGAATTGCCCCCAGAGATACAGATGATCCCTGACCTACGCACCTTTCGCCATGCCCTCAGGATGTTATTGCTTCAACAAGCTGGGCTGGCCTAAACATGAATTTTAATCGTTCTTTTATTTTTAATGATATTGGGGCCAAATTATTTAATATATTTTTAATTTTTTTTTAAAATTTTGTGTATAGGTGTGTTTCATTGCTGGCTGTGCACCACCCTGAGTCTCCTGGGAGAAGGGCGGTATAAAAATTAAAATAAATAAAATAAACTCAGAAGCTCTTGAGCGAAATTTTTTTAAAAAAACCCCAAATTCCTTGTGACTCTCCGTACGGGAGACTAGAGACTAAAGTGGGGTGATCTCGCTTTGTAATAATCCACGACTGCATGCCGCGACCGATAGCCTTGAATGTTTGAGAAAAGGCGGTATCCGTGAGAGATTTCTCATTTTTTGGGAACCTCTCCAGTGGATCTGAGAAAGCAGGGGGGAGCCCATTTATCGTAATAGGCTTAGAAGAATGAGGCTGCAGCTGTTCTCCAAATGCGAGGATTGCAGCCGGCCTCTTGAGTTGCTGGTTTTTCTGGGATTATATTGGGACAGGAGGCAAATCGGGGGCGCGACACATGTATAAGGCTTTGATTTAAAAAAATATCCATTTTATCCAGCAGGACGGTATAAACATTGGCCATCTGCTCACCCAGGAGACAGAGACCGGTGACCCCTTACATATATAAATATATATAATATATATATATATATATGTGTGTATGTATATAGAAAGTAACGACCCCATAATCCCTTACAGGGACCCCATAATCCCTTTTAACGACCCCATAATCCCTTACGGGGTGGAGTCTGAGAAACAGAATAGAGCTGAGTGTTTACTGGCAGGATGCCCTTCCTGTTGCCAATGCGGAGTTTTGTTCAACAATTATATTCTCATCATGCCCAGAGAGAGAAATGTCTGCCTCTACCTAGTATCGAACTCGCCAGAGCTCCACCTCTGGGCCACCGCACCATTCAACCTATAGAAAGAACGATTCGGAGGGTAAAAGTCTCTCTCCATAGCGATGCAAACTTAATTTTTCTTTTATTTTGAGTTCTCAGACTCGTGCTCCAGTTGTAAATAATTCTCCGATCTCGTCACAAAATACCATACAGGTATTTTTGACTTACAACAGCTTAACGACCATGTGACTGATCTGCCGAGCGTCTGGATTTTGACGGGGATGCTGCAACGGTCATCCGTTGTGAAAAGCAGTCCTAACTCACATTTTTTTTCAGTGGCGTCGTTACTTCGAACAGTCATTAAACGAGCTGTTGCAAGTCGGGAACTCCCTATACTCCCTCATTTTGAATTCTCTCTTGCTAAACCGAGTTTAGGATTGTTGGCAGGGATGAAGAGAAGGATCTAAACCACTTTTAGAGGCAAGAACGGAGGATTGGATGCTTCAGCCGGTGTCCGAGGCTTTTTTTGCAAAAATGAATTTATCACGGAAGCAGCAGCTCCGGGCTGTTGATGAACTGTAGTTATATATAGAAAATGAAATATATAAATATTTTTAAAAAGACAGGAAATGATTCAAGATGAGAGCAAGGCCTTCGGCGCAACCTTACACCGCCTTGCAAGGTTACTTAAAGAGTGGATACAACCAACTCACATTTCTCCTGCTAGTGGTTGACCACGGTCAAACGGAGAGTTTCTGAAGAGCTTGTGCAGAGTTTTTGCTTTCAAAATGTTGAACAAGAATTTGGTGGCCTCTGCAGCTGGTACTCGGAAGGCAATATTGGAATTAGAACAACAGAGTTGGAAGGGGTCTCGGAGATCTTCTAGTCCAGCCCCCTGCTCAGGCAGGAAACCCCTAGACGAATTCAGACCAATGGTTGTCCAGTCTCCTCTTAAAAACCTCCAGTGATGGGGAAGGAAGGAAGGAGGGGGGGAGAGAGAGGGGTGGAAAGGAAGGAAGGAAAGAAGGAGGGAGAATAGGAAAGGAAAAAAGGAAGGAGAGGGAGGGTGAGTAGAAAGGAAGGAAGGAAAGGGAGGGAAAGGGAGGAAAGGAAAGAAGGAAAGAAAGAAAGGAGAAAGAATAGCAGAATAACGGCATTGGAAGGGACCTCGGAGGTCTTCTAGTCCAACCCCCTGGCTCAGGCAGGAAACGCTATCCCATTTCAGACCAATGGTTGTCCAGTCTCTTCTTAAAAACCTCCAGCGTCGGAGGATTTACAACTTCTAGAGGCAAGGAGTTCCACTGGTTAATTGTTCCCACTCTTAGGAAGTTCTAGGTTGCTTCTCTCCTTAATTCATTCAAATGAGCATTCCTCACCCAAGATGGCTGCTTTTAGAATAATCATACAGCTAGTCCTCTCTTAACAGACATTCGTTTAGTGACTGCTTGAAATTAGGATGGCACTGAAAAGAGCTACAACCCTTGCAGCGTCCCCGTGCCCACGTGTTCAACATTCAGACGCCTGGCAGCTGATTCACACTTACGACGGTTGCAGTGTCCCGGGGTCATGTGATTCCCTTTTTGAGACCTTCTGAAAAGCAAAGTCAGCTTTTGCGACCTGACATGCAAATTCAACAGAGCAGCTAGATTCACCAAACAACCGCGATTCATTTAATAACTGCAGTCAATTCACTTAACAACTGTGGAAGGAAAGGTCGTAAAATGGGGGGCAAAAATTACTTCTCTTGCTTAGCAACATAAATTTTGGGCTCGACTTTGGTCATAAGCCGAGGACTACCTATAATCGCATTTCAAAACCAGAAAATAGTGTTCGGTATTCATGTACAGGTAATCCTCGAGTTACGACCGCATAAGAGGCCAAAATTTATGTTGCTAAGTGACACATTTGTTAAGTGAGTTTTGCCCTGTTTTATGACCGCAGTTGTTAAGCGAATCATGGCAGTTGTTAAGTGAGGAACACGGTTGTGAAATGAATCTGGCTTCCCCCGTTGGCCTTGCTCGTCGCAAAACGGGATCATGTGACCCCGAGACACTGCGACCGTCATAAATACGAACCAGTTGCCAAGCATCTTGAGTTTTGATCCCGTGACCATGGGGATGTTGCAATGGTCATAAGGGTGAAAAACGGTCGTAGGTCACTTTTTGCAGTGCTGTTATAACTTCGGTCACTAAGTTGAACTGTTGTAAGTTGAGGACTCCCTGCATTAGGTATCTTCATTGCCTTGAGTTACCTATAGAGCAATAAAGGCAGGATAAAAATCTAAGAAATAAAATAATAAATGGAACCGCTGTTACTTCGAACGGTCACTAAACAAACCGTTGTAAGTTGAGGAATGCCTGTATACCATATTGTGATTAGCCACGCACATTAAAACCCAATCAATATTTAACAGTTATTTCAGTTTTTATTGCACCTTTCCTTCCGAGAAGCTCGAAGCAGAATTCACGTAACCGTCGGGACGCTGCAACCGTGAAAAACGGTCATAAGTCACTTTTTCCGGAACCGTCATAACTCTGAACAGTCACTAAATGAACTGTTGTAAGTCAAGGACTACTTTTTTTTTTCTTTTTAAGGCAGTGCAAATGTTGCGGCTTGCAATGGGTCCCAGAGCAGTGAAAAACACGCCTTAATCTTTTAAATTTGAATTATTATCTTTTTTTGTGCAAAACTCCTGTCCGGCCTTGGGCAAAACCGGCTTGCTCGGAGCTGATAAGGCCCTCCAAGATATCTCTCTCTGCAGCACCAAGTTGGGAGCAGCTGTTGCAAAGTCCAAGGAGCAGGATTTGAATTCCTCCTTCCCGCCGTAAACGGAGGCTCGGCTTTCGTTCCCACATACAGGTAGTCCTCGACTTACAAACAGTTCACTCAGTGATCGTTCAAAGTTACGACGACACCATTTTTCGCACTTCGGACCAGTGACGGTATTCAGCCGGTTCGGGAAAACCGATAGTGGACGGCACTATGCCATCCTATTTAGCCACGTTACGTCCAGATGTTTTGACAAATGACTCACATTTACCGTGTTTCCTCCAAAAAATTTAACCACATGTGCAGCCGGTCCCCGCCATTTCCTCTGGTTAGGGGAGACAGAACTGGAAATCGGGTAAGACGGCAAGAGGAGCCCCGTCTCGTTCCATGCACCCCAAAATAATAAAACCACCTGAAAATAAGGCCAAGCGCTTATTTCAGGGTTGAAAAAAAATATAAGGCTTATTTTCGGGGAAACACGGTATGACAGTTGCAGAATCGCTTGGTCATATGATCCCCTTTTGCGACCTGACAAGCAAACTCAACGGGAAATTCAGATTCACTTAACAACCAATTGACTAATTTAACACCTGCAGTGATTCGCTTAACAACTGTGGCCTGAGAGGTGGTAAAATAGGGGAAAAAATTCACTTCACAAATATCTCACTCGAGCGACAGAAATTTTGGCCTCCGTTGCGGTTGTAAGTTGAGGACTATCTGTTTAGTGACTAGGATAGCCAGTTTTTATATATAGGTAGTCCTTGACTTAGAACGATTCACTTCCTGGGCAGAGTTTTAACGGCACGAACAAAAAAGTTTTTCACGCTTATGACCGTTGCAGCATCCCTGCGGCCATGTGATCAAAATTCAGACGTTTGACAACCGACTCATATTTACGACGGTCGCAGTGTCCGGGGGTCCCATGATTCCCTCTTTGCAACCTCCTGACAAGCAAAATCAGCAGGGAAGCGAGATTCACTGAATAACCGTATGACTAACTTAACAACTGCAGTGATTCGCTTAACAGCAAAAGAAAGGTCATAAAATGGGACCAACCTCCCAGCTGTCAGAATCAGAATAGAGCTGGAAGGGACCTTGGAGGTCTTCTAGTCCAACCCCTGCTCAAGCTGGAGACCCTCCACCATTTCAGACAAGTGGCTGTCCAGTCTCTCCTTAAAAATCTCCAGCATTGGAGCATCCACAACTTCCAGTGGCAAGTCGTTCCACTGGTTAATTGTCTTACTTAGCAATGGAAATTTTGGGTTTCATTGCGGCCATAAGTAAGGAGTGGTGCAGTGGCTGAGAGGTGGCGCTCTCACCTCACAATCAGGAGCTCAATCCTAGGTAGAGGCAGATATTTCTCTTTCTGGGCACAATGAGAATAGATCTGCTGAACAAAACTCCGCATCGGTGACAGGAAGGGCATCCGGCCAGTAAACACTCAGCTCCATTCGGTTGCCCAGACTCCACCCAGCAAGGGATTATGGGGTCGCTAAAAGATAGTGAAGATGATGATGATCGTGACCATAAGTCAAGGACTACCTGTATTATTATTATTATTATTTCTTAAGTTTACATGCTACTCAAAAAAGAGCCTGGTGGCTCAGCAGACTAAAGCACTGTAATTAACATTCAGCTGTCTGTAATTACTGTAAGTTCGAATCTCACCAGGCTCAAGGTCGACTCAGCCTTCCATCCTTTCTAAGGAGGGTAAATTGAGGACCCAGTTTGTGGGGGTAAGAAGCTGACTTTGTATAAATATACAAAAGTATGAAGGCTATTGCTTAATGCATTGTAAGCTGCCCTGAGCCTCCGGAGAAGGGCGGCACATAAATCTAATTTTTTAAAAAAAATTGGGGCTGGTAATAAATCAAAACTATACAGTGTTTTTTTTTTTTTTTTTGCTTAACACATTGTAAGCCACCCTGAGTCTTCGGAGAAGGGCGGCGTATAAATCTAATAAAAATAAATAAAATAAATAAATAAATAAAAACTGTCCAGATGGCAGACCCTGGGAGAGGGAAGTGGCTTCTAGCATCCTAGTAAATAACACGGTTTAATCAAAGGAACCTCCTGGGCCAAACCTTCAAGATCAAATTACCTGGACAGGTGTTGTCAAAGACAGACAGCTCCCCCACCCCCCCAAGTAACCAGGCCCTTTGATGTGAAGGGCTTTATAGGTAGCAACCAACACCCTGAACTGCACCCGGAAGCAAATTTAACAACCCAAAGGATAGGTAAGCTATAATACAGACAGTCCTTGACTTACAACAGTCTGTTTAGTGACCGTTCAAAGTTACAACGGCTCTGAAAAACATGACGGCCATTGCAGCAGTGGTGGATTTTAAATTTTTTTACTACCGGTTCTGTGGGCGTGGCGTGGCTTGATTGGCGTGGCAGGGGAAGGATACTGTAAAATCTCCATTCCCTCCCCACTCCAGGGGAAGGATACTGCAAAATCCCCATTTCCTCCCAATCACCTGGGACTCGAGAGGCAGAGAATAGATGGGGTGGAGCCAGTCATAATTTTTACTACCGGTTCTCCGAACTACTCAAAATTTCCACTACCGGTTCTCCAGAACTGGTCAGAACCTGCTGAAACCCACCTCTGAAACCCATCTCTTCATTGCAGCATCCCCAGTGTCACATTAGCAGGGATTCGCTTCCGACGTGTGGCCAGAAAGGTCGTAAAATTCTGTGCCGTCGTAACTCTGAACGGTCACTAAACGAACTATAAGCCGTAAACCCCCTGTAGGGCTCGGTGAGGTTGGTCCTGACGGCGTCTCCTTCTCTGCTTCCTTCCCTGCAGCAGTAACCATTCATGGAGGAACATACGGTCACCCAGACCGAGCACATGGCCACCATAGAGGCCCACGCGGTGGCCCAGCAAGTCCAGCAGGTCCACGTGGCCACGTACACGGAGCACAGCATGCTGAGTGCCGACGAGGATTCCCCTTCTTCGCCCGAGGACACGTCCTACGACGACTCGGACATCCTCAACTCCACAGCCACCGATGAGGTGACTGCCCACCTGGCCGCTGCAGGTAGGTTGGCTCCGCTGACTTCTGGCTACCTCTTTTGAAGACACACCTAGGGGCAGGTGGAGGAGGCACGTAGGTTCCTTTCCCAGCCCCGTCCTTCAAGAGGGTTTGGCAACGCTCTTTGGCTTGGCAGTGTAGTTGAGACCAAAAATCAATTGACCATGCCTTCAA